>JAAGEH010002531.1:68820411-68916602 GCA_011751065.1 Lasiurus cinereus
TGACACATGCCTACTGTGTGTACATGATCCTCCTGTGCCTTTCTGCATTGCTACCGTGGAATTTGAGGAACAGGAAGAATGTATGTGAGCATGAAACTTGTATGCTTGCGGACCCAGGAGTGAACAGCATCAATGAAACAAACTGTGGTTATCTTGCACTGTGAGCTTGCCTACAAGTAGGGTAAGTCTCAGACTTTTTAGAATTCTTGATAGATTTTAAATATATATATAATTGATTTCTTACAGAGAGGAAGGGAGAAGGATAGAAAGCTAGAAACATCAATGAGAGAGAAACAAGCATCAGTTGCCTTCTATACACCCACTACTGGGGATGTGCTTGCAACCAAGGTACATGTCCTTGATTGGAATTGAACCTGGGACCCTTCAGTCCATAGGCCGATGCTGTATCCACTGAGCCAAACCAGTTAGGGTGCGACAGATTTTTGACAAGTGAATTTTTAAAATTACAGAAACATTATTTGCTTAATCAAAATATTCACTTCAGGGTTCTTTCCAAGCACACACTGACTGCATATACACAATTTTCAATAGTTTCCCTATATTCTTTTTCCCCTTCTTTCAAACCTCACATACCTCTTTCCAGGAATGCATCTCAACCTATAGATTCATATATTTGGGAATACATATGAAGGAAGACAATAACCTAGTTTTCTAAAATTGCTGCAATCTAAAAATAACTGAATGCTAGCATAGTGAAAAGGTTTTCATAGATGTTTCTATTGGTTTTGCATTGGTATCTGCAGAAGGTCCTGTCTCATATCTTATTATATATTTAGTATTATACCAAAATAACATCCTCCATATTTAATGGTATTAAGTAGGTCATGCATAGAAATATATAAATTTACATATTTCTACTTTCAAAAGTAATTGTTTTGAAAGCATAATTGGCTCTTATGAGTGTGCTTTTAAAATTATAATCTATTTTATGATATTGTCTTTCACAGGCAAATAATATGGCTTAATTTCAGGAATGTAAAGGAAACTTTTAAATATATGTATCCATAGCTAAATAGGAAGCTTGGAACAACTGAATCTCCATAAATGCAACTTTTATTACTAGCTATTCATTTGGACTTGTTTTTACACAAATATTTTAACATTTTTTTCCAGTCTAGTGATAAATGTTGCACTAAGAATTGATAGAACAAATATGTTTCATGTTCTTGGGTCAAATGCCAAAGATACCTTCTCCTTAAAACTCCTAATTCTCCTAAAAGAATAAATGCTTACCTTTCACTCCTCTAATACCCCTTAGATTTAGGTTTTCATCTATTTTATAAATTATATAGACAAATATACACACCATAATGTGTCTTGAGCATGATAGAAGTTTCTTTCCATAGGTAGTGTGGTTGCTCCATAATCACTCGAGCGTCAGCTGTTCACCATTGACTATTCTCAGCATGTGACTTTCTTCCTCACAAGTACCTCATGGTCCCAGATAGTTTCTGGAACCCTGGTCATCATGTTCTTATTCTAAAGATTCAAGAGAAGGCAGGAGTCATCTTCTTTTATAGAGACTTCCTTGGAATTCTCACAAAATACTTGTTCACCCTCTGTTCAATAGGTTGTCTTAGCTTGGACTGCTATCATAAAAATGTCATATACTGAGTTGGTTAAGCAGCATACATTTATTTCTCCCAGTTCTGAAGGCTGGGAAAAACAAGATCAAGGTCCTGGCAGATTCGGTGTCTGGTGAGACTACTTTCCTGGTTCATATCCTCTGACTGTGTCCTCACATAGTGAAAGCTATGAGTGAGTTCTCTGGGGTCTCTTTTATCAGGATTCCATCTAATGACCTAATCAACTCCCAAAAGGCCTGTCTTCCAAAACCATCCCATTAGGAGCCTTTCAACCAATGAATTGTGAAGAACTCAGATATTCAGTTTACAACACAACTCCTGAAGCTACAAAGGAGTCTGGGAAGCAATTATTCTTGGGGATCATTTATCCAGCTGAAAATTGGGTTGTGTTACTTAAAGTGGGAAAATTGTATCTGAGTAGGAAATTATCAATATCAAACACATGCTCCTACCTAATTTATATCTTATTTTGCCTGATCATAATTACTTTCACAGCAGGCTACCATCGCTAGAAAACTAAGTTCCTTGCAGGAAGAAATTGTGTATTTATTGTGCTTCCCGGAACCTGTCATATAACTCATTCCCAGTTAATATATGCTTATTTTAATGTATTTATTAATTTACATAGGCTACTATAACTGATGTTTAGAAAAAGAACTTCAAGTTGCCTTTAATAAATATGCAATTCCCATTACAAAAGTCTGTGAAGATACTTATGTTCAAAACTTTGTTCAAAAGTCTAACCTTAGACAAATAATTTATTAGACACTTGACATAAATTTTAGTATAATCACAGTATTTATATTCATCAATTACTTAATTGACACCCTCACTTAAATATTTTTCTTGCAAGGTATTGTGGCAGGTATTTTGTACATAAATATGAATAAGATATAATCCATACTTTCAAAGGAATCACAATCTAATGGGCATCTGTTGTATGCAAGACTGTGATCGTTTGTTATACACTTTACATATAGCAAGATATTGCCTTCAGAAACCTATGGGACTATATAATATAAACTCTAAATGATATTTTTTTCCATCACAGATACATCTAATACTACAGGCTCTGCCTGATCATACAGTTCTCAAAAGGAAAGTCTGTTGGTACTATGAGCTATACCAACTGTGTAGCCCTTTTTCCACTTTGGACCTAGAGATGGAAGCCTCACATTGGACCAGGGGATGTTTGGGGGAGAGCCCCAAAAGTCTAAATTCAGGATCAACTCTGAAGAACTGACACATAGCCTTATTCAAATTCATAAAAACATTAATAGGAGAAACTTACAAACATGGGCAAAGCAGCTGCTTACTCCCAGTGGTGGTTGGTCAGGAATAAATCTCCACCCTCCAAGGATAGATTCTCTTTAGGGGGTTAACAATAAAAACATAAGATGGGTAGTCACATTGGCCACTAGATAGAACAATGCATTTCTAAGTTAACAGATAACATCAGGCGGTTCTCCACACTCCATACATTCATTAACTTCCTTCCTGGAGCCTGACATTTATCTTTGGGTGGCATTCTGGCTTTTTGGGTAGTCAGCCAGACCTGAGGCTACAGAGAGTTAAACTGTCACAGAAGGTTAAATTGAGAATCCAACATTTGCCAGACATCTTTATTGCTGGAGACATATTGCATCTCTGAGCTCCCCTACAGGATGGAATCTGAAGCAGAGGGAGTGTTTACAGAGAGTACATGTACTGGTTCTATTATATATTATACTAATCAGAAACTGGAACCAATTTTTGTAAATACAGAATTCTTGTGATAATAACATGTCATCTCCCCTCCAGAATATAGTGCATGTCCTAGACTAGTGATAGTTGATGCTTCTGTGTCCTCAATAATAATACACGATAGCTGAAACCAGTTTGGCTCAGTGGCTAGAGCGTCAACCTGTGGACTGAAAGGTCCTGGGTTCGATTCCAGTCAAGGGCATGTTCCTTGGTTGCGAGCACATCCCCAGTAGGGGGCGTGCAGGAGGCAGCTGATCAATGTTTCTCTCTCATCGATGTTTCTAACTCTCTATTCCTCTCCCTTCCTCTCTGTAAAAAGTCAATAAAATATATTACAAAAAAAAATAATACATAGTCGAAGAACCAATGGTGGAATCAGGGTTGGTCCTGATTCTCATTGCTCCCACTGACCTTCTTATATGTTTTGTATGTTTCAGCCATAAACCTCTAAACTTTGTAGAATAAAAATTCTACATTCTGTGGGGGACATCTCCTACTAATTGACAAAAGAGAGTACCATTAAATATTAAGCATTTATTCCTACCCATCCCTTGGAGTTTCTTGGGCCAAATGAGCCACAGGTAATAAGAAGAATGACAGTTCTTGCCCAGCCATTGTTACCCAGTGGTTGAGCATTGACCTACAAACTAGGATGCCAAGGTTTGATTCCTGGTCAGGGCATATGCCCAGGTTGCTGGCTTGATTCCTGGTGTGGCGCGTATAGGAGGCAACCAACCAATGACCCTATCATCATTGACATTTCCCTCTCTCCTTCGTCCTCTCTGAAATCAATAAAATATATATTTAAAAAAAGAATGAATAAATTAGGAGTTAGTGACTCGATATCAAAAGTAGGTAGGGTTGCTATCTATACTAATAAAAGGGTAATATGCTAATTACAAAGCCAGGGCCCAGGAGAAGCCACCCAGGTTCCTGGGTGCCTGTGGCTGGCCAGAAGAAGGGAAACCCAGGTCCCAGTAGCTGTGGCCAGCTGGAGGAGGGAAGCTTGGGTTGCGGGTGCTAGAGGAAAGCTGGTGCTGGCAGCCAGAGGAATGAAGGCCTACTCTTGCACAAATTTTGGTGCACTGAACCTCTAGTTACATAATGAAGGCAGAAAGAATAGAGGTGGTACCAAATGGCTCATTGCACCTTTTCTTTGAAATCCTCTTTTTGACAGAGAAGCCCTCTGACCTGAAAAGGACATGGTGATCATACCTTCCAAATCTCTCAGGGATGAGGGTATGGGTCATTTCACCAGGTAAGCCCGGTAGACCAGGAATACTACTGGCGAAAGATGAGGAGAAGACTAGAAAGCCTAATAGAGAAGATGATGAATATTAGTTGCAGCCTGGTAATTAGCAGCACCAGAATCTGTAGCTCACCCCATCCTTTTTTCTTATAATTTTTCCCAGGAAAAGAGACAAATTTGAATCTCAGAAATGATATTCCCTATACATTATCATGTTTATGAAGTAGCAATGAACAGTGCAAGAGGTGGACTGTAGTAGGTGACGTGTTGTCACCTCCTCAGAATCAAGGCTCTCATGCCTCCAAGTGCTGAGAGTGATGCCTATCAAAGGTTCAAATATGAGCCATTTTGAGGACTTGGCCTCAGCCAAAGGATCTACCTCTTCTAAGGTTATGTCCCCTTCCCTGGAGAAGCTTAAATCCAGTTGGTCTGTTAGAGGATCAACTTTGTTTCATGGCTCTTCCTGGGATCCTTCTGTCAAAGCATTTGCTGTGGTTTAATTTCAGTTTAATTTCTTTCACTGTCTATCCTGATTTCCTTCACTCCCTCACAGATTGTGCTCCCAAAGCATTTTTTTAAATAAAATTCCTTCATGCAAATCTCCACTTCAGAGTCTGTTCCTGGGGAACAATGATAGAACTTTGTTCTCCCTGGTATTTTCTAAGCTTTTCTATAACAACTCATTATTATTTCTATTTAGTTTTATAGCTAATAATAGTTCATTATTTGACTTTACAACATGTATCCTTGTTTCGGATTAAATATGGTGGATGTATGTTTTTTTTTAATTTATATATTTTACTCCATTGTATATTTTTGGTTCAATATTTCCCCTTAGTTCATCGACTAACCCTAAGGGAAACATTTTATCTTCTTTGTGCTTTTCTGAAGAACCCTAAATATATATTTAGTATGATTATATTATATATTATGATTATCTATTATTTTCTAATAAATGTGAGGTTTGAAATCCTTCTATTTTATCCTATAAAAAGATTTTTAAAATTCACATAGAGATACTGTTCTTCTGCTTCGGTGCAGGTTTCATTAAATGCATAAATGTCTTTTTTGCAGCATAGAACAAATCAGGCTTAAAGTAAGTAACTAAAATATGGCTTTTAGTGGGGCTGATACATTTTCTACCCATTGTCTTGATTGATTTCCCCATATCAGAATGGCTTTATCCAATTTTATGCACCACCCCTTTTATGTGTCTGTCTATCCATCCAATCAAGATCTATTAAGCATCTCTCCTATTGTGCAAGATGCAAGGTTTTCTATGCCCCCAAAGCACATGATGCTGGTAACCCCAAAATTTATTACTTGTGCTAACTTACAAGGAGAAAAGAAAATACAAAATTTTCTTATAGCATAAAGTTTTCTATGCTTGTCTGTGTCTTAATCACCTCCTCTTATAATGACACCAGTCTTATTGGGCTAAGACTTACCTTAACAATCTCATTTTAACTTAATAACTCCTTTGAAGACCCTGTCTCCAAATACCATTACATTCTGAGGAACTAGGAGTTAGAAATTTTGAAAAGGACATTTTTCAGCTTATTACAAAGGAGTAGAGGGACAAGTAGTTTCTCTAAGTAACACAGTAACAGAACAAAGGACCCAAAGGACCCCAGAACAGTGCTGGGGAGCATGCACACTGAGGGCTAAGCTCTGCAGACTGAGAGTCCTGGAACAGTGTTGACATCACTCCAAGGCCTGGCTGTCTCTTTGTACAATGTCTTGGCCTAGGTGAGCTGGCTTGTGGTTGGACATCAGGGAAGGAATGGGAAGGAAGAAAGCCCTGCATGCAGATTACTGTATATGGATTTGGGTCCCTTACACCCATTATATAACAGGCACTATTTAGTTGGTGTGGATTTAACAGTGAATGAGCTGAGAAATTTCATGTGAAACCTCAGAATTTTCTAGACTGCATGGAAAGAAAAGCCATTCATGGAAGAGGGCAGTGAATAGACTCTGTATGATACCATTATGATGGACACGTGTCATCATAATAATATATTTGTTTAAACCCGTAGATGAAATCATCAAGAATGAAACCTAATGCAAACTATGGACTTTTGGACAATTATGATGTGTCAGGTTAGGTTTGTTAATTATAACAAAACCAGCCCTCTGGTGGGGGATGTTGACAAATGGGGAGAATATGCATGGAGAAAGGGGATGTTGACAAATGGGGAGACTATGCATGGAGAAAGCAGATAATATGAAATCACTGTACTTTTTCTTCAATTTTGCTGTGAATCTAAAACAGCTCAAAAATATAACATGATTTTCAAATACAACTCCCATCCCAACTGAATATAGAGGTAAATAAAATAAGGTAAACCAGTAAAAAACATTAGCAAAAGATGTACACCATATACAATATAAGAATTTGTTAGAGGTGAGCTGAATATTCAGTTGTGAACTTTACAGTAACCAACAAATTGGACTGGGCCAACTATCCTATATAATAAAAGGCTAATATCGACCAAACGGCAGAACAACCAGTTGCTATGACTTGCACTGACCACCAGGGGGCAGATACTCAATGCAGGAACTCAGCAAGAAGCCAGGATCAGGGCTGATGAGTGCAGGTGTGGTGGCGGGAGCCTCTCCCACCTCCACAGTGGTGCTAAGGATGTCCTACTATGGCTTAGCATGTCCAGCTGCTGAGGAGGTAGGGGAATGGGCCTAAGCTGGCAGCCAGACATCCCCCGATGGCTCCCAGACTGTGAGAGGATGCAGGCTGGGCTGAGAGACTACTTCTAGTACACAAATTTTGTGCACCAAGCCTCTAGTCCTATATAATAAAAGCCTAATATGCTAAATATTTGACAGTTCAACTGTTTGACTAATCACTATGACACATACTGGCCACCAGGGGACAGATGCTCTAACCAGTAGGTTAGCTTGCTGCTGGGATCAAGTTGATGGGGATTGGGTGAGACAGAATGAACATGCCCTGGAGCCTTTCTGCAATGCCTCCCCAGTGCCAATCATGCACTGGGGGGGTCCCTTGGCCTGGCCTTTGCTCTCTCGAAATCCTGGACCCGTCGGGGATGTCAGAGTGCCAGTTTTGGCCTGATCCCCAAAGGCCAGGCCAAGTGACCCCACCAATGCGCAGATTCATGCACCAGACCTCTAGTTGTATAATAATATTCACAAGATAGAAGCTAACCAATTTTACTATGCTTTGGATATTCCTAATAAGCATCTGAGTGAACTGATTCGGTATTGGCAATTGAGAAAGTAAAATTAAATTAAAATTTTTGTGTTTTAATCATTGTCTTTTTTAAAATTTTTCCCAGAGAGGTTTTGATTATAGCAAGCATGCAGCCCGCCAGCCGTGAGTTTGACATGCTTGCTGTCTGCAGTGTTTCCTGCTGCTCTCTTACATGCTATTCTTTTACTTTTTACTTTTTATTTTGTTTGCTCCACATTATTTTTCTTGCCCTTCCTTATTCCCTCATTTCTACACACAGTAAAGGGCGAAAAATAGTAGCATGGCAAGGTCATCACTAGAAAATCATCTGGTCAAGATTAATAGGGGATAACAATTCTAATTACAATTTTCTATTTCCTCCAAACTCAGATGCATAACTTTCATGCCATTCATCATCTAAAATGCTTCAGTAGTTAAGGAATTTCCATCATCTACTGAATTTATTAGATATAATACTTAGAATGAACATATCACTTATTCATCAGTGCATGAATTTACCAAGAAAAGTTTTTGCATAATACACAGCAAATATTTACTAGCAACTTTAGAAATATATTACCAGCATGTTTTCAAAATATCTTTGAATATGTACTAAGATGTGTCACTCTGCTTCATTGCCTTTCTAAAGGCTAATTACCAAATTTACCTTAAAAAACATACTAGATTTTAGCTTCAACAGTCAGTTCTTCATTGCAAATCATATGAAAAATAACCAAAGAAATTATATGCTCACATCCATAACCCAGAGACATAGATAATAGTGTAATGAAGGCCTAGGGGTACAGGGGATCAGTGGGGTGGGAAAAGGTGCCATCTGTAATACTTTCACAATCAAGTTATATTAAAAAATATATGTATGCTTACCAAATGCCAATTCTAGCTACAACCAGACAGGATAAGCGTGGCCAGTGTGGTGGTTGCTAGAACATGAAGACAAATTAGTTGTTACAGTGCCAATAATATAAATTGCTATTGGCCATGCTGGTATCTCTATTCCAGTGTATCAGTGCTTGGGGCAGTGAGGTACTAATGGTACCCTGAGGACATGAGAGGAGGCAGCTGGTCAAAAAAATTGGAAACGGACTAATTTAATATAAATTTTAGGGACATGGAAGATTCTGAGTTCCACTGTGGAGTGATGACTTGATAAGAAATTAGATACTAAAACGCATGAGCTAAACAGTACAAAATGTCCCTTTTTTTCTGGGACATGTACTAAAGCAGGTAATTATTTGTAATGGTCTGTGAAAAAAGTCTGTGATTGAGCAGAAGAAGTTGTTTAGCTTATTAACTATTTCTAGCTCTGTTTATGTGTTTCTCTTTTTCTCTTTTATTTGGGTTGTGGTTTTAGAGTTGGCTTGCTGAGGAAATACTATGTTAAAGAATAGTTAATAAAGAGGCTCCATGAGGGTCTGCTATATGCCCTCTTGTAGCCAAGGATGCAGGGAAAAGTTGAGGTGCTAGAATAAGTAGCACTCGTGGTTTAAAGAGTGATCCTAAGATAATGAAACTTAGCTAAATTCTAAGTTTTATGTGTGGGTCAGTGAGCTGATTTCTGAATTCCTTTTAGGGGAGGAAGAAAAGGAAGTGGAGAGAAGAGAGCAAAGGAAGCAGAAGCAGACAAAGAGTGTGGCGGGAACATCTGCATTTACAGACATACCTCTAATGAAGAGACTATTGGCTTAAGTGATGGAAAGTCACCCTAGCTGGTTTGGCTCAGTGGAAAGAGCATCGGCCTGTGGATTGAAGGGTCCCAGGTTCGATTCTGGTCAAGGGCACATGCCCAGTGTGGGGCGTGCAGTAGGCAGCCAATCAATGATTCCCTCTCATCATTGATGTTTCTATTTCTCTCTCTCTCTCACTTTCTCTCTGAAATCAATAATAATAATAAAAAAGTGATGGGAAGTCATTTTGAAGGTCAGGTTATAAAAATGTGGCTTCTGTCTTGGGTGCTCTTTCTCCCTCTGTCTCTCAGCCCTTACACGGAGAGAAGGAAGTCACATCTTCCTTCTTCCTTTCCTTGTTCCATGAGGAAGAGAGTTGTATGTTTTACTTTCCCTGCCAATTCCCAAACTAGCTGTATATATGGCAGGAAGGCTCTCTATTCTAGAAAATAACTAGGACTTGGTATGTTTCTATTTGGAGAACATGCTTTCATTGTTGTGGGATAGGCTTCTTTCACTGTACTGGGCCATGAAAAAAGGACAAGAATAGATTTCATGTATTTTTACCTGAAATAATAGTCCAATGTCTATATGGTTCACTGCTTTTGGTTCTTTTCACAGACAAAAGCAGGCTTTTTATGACAAACCAGTTTCTCTATTCTACCTTTTGTGTTGAGATTGTTGCTTTTGTGGGAGGAAGGTGGGGTTTTTTTTTTGTTTGTTTTTTAAAGGTTTTGGGATGTCATAGAGAATATTCTCACTCTCCTCAGTGCACTTGCACTTTAAGCAATCTCATTTTTGAAATACTCCAAGAACAAGTCTGCCAATTAATTAAGTGACAAATAATTTAAACATAGCCATCATAATATCTGGGCATTAGAAATTACATTTTTATTGATGGCTGTAAATTACACAGTACTAACACTGAGCTTAGTCTCAATAACTGGTTACAAAAGGACTAATCAGAATTTAAATCAGAATGTAAAAATTGGTCCCCGTTGATGTGGTTCAGTGGTTGAGTATTGACCCATTCACAGTGAAGTTGCTGGTTCAATTCCCAGTCAGGGCACATGTTTAGATTGCTGGCTTGATCCCCAGCAGAGGATTTGTAGGCAGCAGCCAATTGATGTTGACGTTTCTCTTTCATGGATGTTTCTCTCTCTCCCTCCCTTCCTCTGTCTCTAAAAAATCCATTAAACAATTAAAAAATAAAATAAAAGTTGGTATTTTTTTTAAGTTTTTTTCCCCCCATCCTCTCTGGCAAGTGCCTTTTCTTTCATGGAGTTTTAGAGTGTGTATGACACTGGTTTTCTAAGACAAGTTATGTCAATTAATGGAATGGAAGCTTGTGTGTTGTTGTTTTTTCCAAAATAAAGGCTTCTGACAGCATTAAATGCAACATCTTCCAACATTTTCCAGGAAGCATCTGGACTATGGTTATAGATGAATATTTCTCATTTCATTGTCTGAATACAAAGCCATTTATAGGGCAACTTATCACATAAACACCCGTTGGCATCTTATAATAGAAATCAATAACACAGCAAAAAAAAGACGACAGATGCAATTTAACCATATGCTGTACCAGAAAGGAAATGAAAGATGTCTGGTGAGCTTAAAAATGTAGTGTGTTCTATACCCACCTGGCACTGAAGCCTGATGTATACATTTAATTTTCGTTAGTCTTCGGGAAAGGAGAAGGAGATACTTGTTTTGGTATGAAGATTAGAATATTTTTTTATATTCATGAAACATTTTCAGATTTCTTATTGCTTTTAAGTGTACTATTTATTGTTCATTGGTGTATGAAGTAATGCTTTTGAACATGAAAGGAAGTGAAGAGGTGCCCATTTATCAGTCATTAGAAGTCTAGAATGAAGCAGGAAGTGATTGTTTAGTCAGAGGTGTGGTCCCGGTAGAAAAGTGTATAGACAGACAAGTCAAACTTTGTCCTAAAAAGGTGTAGGGGGGGACAAGGTTATCAGGAGCTGGGAGTATTAATATAGTTGATATTCTGGACCAGAGAAGAACCTCAACATTGAAAAGAGGGTGGCTCTATCCCAGCTCAGTCAGGGTGATACCACCACATGCCTGCTTAGTGTGGCCCAGAGATGGCTGAGGCAAAACTGATGGCAGTAACCCCAAAACATCAACACTGACCCCCAAGAGGCAGCCATCATTTAGAAAACAGGTGTTTAAATGTCAAGGAAAGTAACATGCTTGGCCTTGAAGGATGGAATTCAGAGCAGCTAAATTTGTACAAGACAAACTAAAGAGACCTGACATGGCTTCTTCCCCAGGGCAGCTGAGGCAGAAGAGAGAGCGTGGAGGGAGTTGGGGTCCCCAGGATTGATTTATGGTAGAGGAAGCACCATAGAGACTAATAGTTTTCTGCCAAAATTCCCTCAAAAAGTCCACAGTCTAAAAAAAAAAAAAGGAGTGTTTATTTTGTCTACGTATCTTGAAGAGAAGACGATGATGCTAGTAGACATATGCCAAACCTCAAAAAATAAGCCCAGAGACACTGACATTCAGAAGTCCCCAGTTCAAAGAAGGC
Source organism: Lasiurus cinereus (assembly GCA_011751065.1). NCBI lineage: Eukaryota > Metazoa > Chordata > Mammalia > Chiroptera > Vespertilionidae > Lasiurus > Lasiurus cinereus. Next base: position 68,832,461 of record JAAGEH010002531.1, read on the forward strand.
AGGTACCTGACTTGTGTTTTAATGTTAAGAGAAAACTCAGTTGTACTTCCGATCATCTCTTGTAATAATTGACAGACACCCTCTTTTAGGTTCCATAGCTTTTTATTTTATCCCAAATACCCAGTCCCTCACTTTATTTAATTCCTTTTATTATTTAACTAGAGGCCAGATGCACAAAATTCATGCACAGGGGTGTGTGTCCCTCAGCCCAATCTGCACCCTCTCCAATCTGGGATCCCTCAAGGGATGTCTGACTGCCCGTTTAGGCCTGATCCTACCAGGCCTAAACAGGCAGTCTGACATCTCTCTCATAATCCAGGACTGCTAGCTCCCAACTGCTTACCTACCTGCCTTTCTGATTGCCCCTACCCACTTCTGCCTGCCAGCCTGGTCACCCCCTAACCACTCCCCTGCCAGCCTGATTGATGCCTAACTGCTCCCCTGCCAGCCTGATTGCCCTTAACTGCCCTCAATTTTAGGCCTGGTCACTCCTCACCCCCACCCCTGCAGGCTTGGTCACCCCTAACTGCCCTTCCCTGCAGGCCCGGTTGTCCCCAACTTCCCTCCTCTCCTGGCCTGGTCACCCTTAACTGTCCTCCTCTGTAGGCTTGATTGCCCCCAACTGCACTCCCTTGCAGGCCTGGTCCCTCCCATCTTGTGGTGGCCATCTTGTGTCCACATGGGGGCAGCCATCTTTGACCAGATGGGGCAGCCATCTTGTGTGTTAGAGTGATAGTCAATTTGCATATTACTCTTTTATTAGATAGGATATCAAGATCTCACATTCACAGGAGGTAAAGTTGTTTTTATTTATTTCTTTTATAATTTTATTTCATTTGTTCTTGTAATTCATACTTTTGTGATTTTGTTAAAACAGAAAAAAACTTTGAAAGCATTTTGAATTAAAAAAATAATAAACCATAATCTAATTTATTCATTGTATTTTTGTATTTTACTTCCAAATGTTAGAGTAGACTATTTTATTTTTCCATTTCCTTTTAGTTCTATTGAAGCAATTAGTATCTCTCAGGATAATGTGTGAATAAGCCAGGATTGGTTTCCTTTCCTTCTCTTTTATATTTTAAACCTATATTAAGATACAATTTATATATCATAAAGTTTATCCTTTTAAAGTTTACTTCAAGGTTCACCCATGTTTAAGCATGTATTTGTACTTCATTAATTTTTAAAGAATATTTTTATTGATTTCAGAGAGGAAGGGAGAGAGATAGAAATACCAGTTATGAAAGAGAATAGTTGATTGGCTGCCTCCTGCATATTCCACACTGGGGATTGAGCCCACAACCTGGGCATGTGCCCTGACCAGAAATTGAACTGTGACCTCCAGGTTCATAGGTCAGTTGATGCTCAACCACTGAGCCATGCCAGCTGAGCCACTTCATTAATTTTTACAGATGAATAATAGTATTTTATTGGATGGATATACCATATTTTATTTATTCACTCATCAATTCATGGGTATTTGTGTATTTCATTCTTTGGCTATTGTGAACATCATGAACACTTTTTTTTGTGAACATATATTTTTATTTATCTTTGATATGTACTTTATTAGTTTATTAGGGCTATCATAACACAATACCACAGAGTGGTTGGATCAAACACCATTAATTTGTTTTCTCATAGGAGGCTATACATTTGAGATCAAGGTGCTGGTAGGTTCAGTTTCTTCTGGGGCCTTTTTCCTTGGCTTACAGATGTTCATCTTCTTACCCTGTTCTCACATGGTCTTCCCTCAATCTGTGTGTTCTAATCTCATATTCTCATAAGGAGACCAGTCATTTTAGAGTAGAGCCTGCCCTAAAGACCACATTTGAACTTAATTACCCCTTTAAAGACTTACTAATATTTCCAAATATGATTGCATTCTGAGGTACTGGGAGATAGGAGTGCAACATATGAATTTTGAGGAGATACAATTCAACTCATAACATACACTTAGAAATTGTTGGACCATATGCCAACTCCCTCTTAAGCCCTTTAGAGAACTATCCAGCAGTTACCCAAGCAGCTATGCTGTTTTACATCCCCCCACCCCCTAGCAATGCAGAAGGGTTCCCATTTTTCCACATCCTCAGTAACATTCCTTACTGTCTGTCTTTTGATTATTGCCATTTATAGGAGTTACAATTTTGAAGTATAACTTTTTGTGAGTTTTTTATTTCCTTGTATTTCTTCTCTCCCACCCCATATTTCTGTTTCTACTCTTACATTGTCCTTCTTAACTGTGATGTGTATACTTGGCATACTCTGAGGGCTTAAATATGTGATCATAAGACTGGTGATATTAATTAAAATAGGTGGAGGAGTGATGTAAAGCCTAATGAACTTTGGAATTTATTATCAAGAAAACAAACTGGATAGACACCATAAAAACACATTGTAAGCTGAGAAAATAGATAATTTGAGTGAGTCATTTGAATTTACTTACGTATTATTCAGCCTAAATTTGAAAGTGGCTCAAAACCCTTCATACATATAAAACTAGTATATCACTTTGTCCTTTGACTAATACTTATTTGCTAATTGAAAACCATTACCACCAGCATGTGGGTACTGCCTCAGATGAAATGCATTTTGGGAAGTGAAGTCATTCCTCATTCAGAGTGGAACTTATTAGAGAATAAGTTGTTTACATGATTTGGAAGTCCCTTATGTATACCTATTTGCATTCTAATGAAAAATTTGTGAATTTAGTCTTTAAGTTAATTTATAGTTTTTCTAGAAGATCATAATACCTTCATTTAATTGCATTTTAAGAATGTTCATTTTTTTGCAATAGTCAACAAAGAAACCATTAAAACTCAAACAAAAGTATTCTACAAAGAGCTATAAATGGAAATGATCTTTCTTTTTGCCAGGTGTCTGGGAAAGAAGTTTACATTTTGCCTGAGGCCAATACTTTGATAATGTTTTCTTAATATCCTGGAAACTTATATCAATGCAAAAACAAACTGATCATGTTATTATAAATATCAAGGTCTCATTTCCATCTAGATATTTTTAATGACAAATTAATTCAACTTGAGCTTCTTCCTTGGGTATATCTTATAGGTCTGGTCACACCTAGAAATTCAGCCCAAATGCCATCTCTTCTTCATATATTTTGCGGATACTCTCAGCAGAATACCATCTCTTCTCTGTGTTCTGCTTGAACTCTATTATAGCATCCTCAATATCAGCTATGATAATTCTGCATATGCCCATCTTTTCATTCGGGTTAGTACTTACCAAGGGCAGCAACACATTAAGTATTATCTGAGGAGCTTTTCAAACATTAACTCCTCTCTGAAATCCTGATACAGGAATACAGCTTAGTTTTGTCCCAAACAGAACAGAGTCCTTCTGTTTCTACATGTTGGACCTTGAGATGGTGAATCAGAATCTGGGGAGAAGCAGGAGGCCATTCTTCACCAGGATGTTAAAATGAGCCATCCCATCTTTCTTCTCTCCTCCCCTCTCCTTTGTTTATCTGTTGTCTGACTCTGCCAGAGGAGATAGTGGATACCTGTAAATGAAGAACTTATCAATTTTGCATTTCCTGGACTCATCTAAGGAGGGCGGTCCAGGATGGGCTTTTTAAAAAGTGTTGGCTAAATAGACTTTCTACTAGGAAATAGAATAAGAAATATGTTTTTTATTGAACACATGCTATATGCTAGTTTTTAAGTACTTTATAATAACTTGTCTACCTATAACTTCATGAAGCATGTATTAGAATACTGACATGAAAGATAGAGAAATATCCTCAGAAAAATGAATAGATTTCTTGAGATTATACACTAGCAACTAATAGGGTTGGAATGAATCAAAGGTCTTTTTTATGTTATTACTAGTAGCCATGCCCACAAATCCATGTGCCATTCTCTCTCTGTGTGGCCTGGCCGCTCCGTGCCCTCTGCCCAGAGGCTCTCTGTGGCCCAGAGGCCCATGTGTGGCCAGGCACGGAACACTTGCCTCATTGCCACAGTGACAAAGCCCTCATTCCACCAGGCCACTCACACTGCCTGCTCTCAGAGGCCATCCCCCGACCCCTTGGGGCTGGGAGACTCCAGCGGGACTGAGAGGAATGGGTCCCACCATCTTTTGGCTATGGGTGACATCTTTGTGATGGAGTGATGGTTAATTTGCATATTCCCCTTTTGTTAGATAGGATATATCTTATTATCATTTATATTATTTATCATTTTGTTATTCATTATATTGGTATTATTATTTATTACACTATGTTACTGTTTAATATGTTAATTAATATATTACTATAACTATTAACATAAAATATGTTATTTTTTATGTTTGTATCAAGTTAAGCAAAATAATTAATATCCATTCACACATAGGATGACAATGTCTAAGTGGATTGTGAACTTAGCCATCTTTATTAAGTTCCCAGGCCTAAGCTGAGTCTGCTGGTTGCTGTTATGTATTGATTTTCAAACACAAGACAATTTTTCAGAATGAGTGTGGCAGTTGTGTGTTTCTCTGTACATGCTCATGTGTGTGAATATTTCTGCACATGTGAGCATGTGCACTGGATATAAAGTGCATGGTGAGGGTATCTGGTTCTTCTTTGCGTCACAGTGTGGTCTTTGCTTGGAGTCTGAAATGAGCAGCAGACTCCCAAGTGTCCTTCTGAGATATAGTCACTTTTTCTCTCAAATTAATCCCATTCATGTAAAGCTATGATACTGTAACTGGATTATACTTACAGTTTGGGGGTGCTGGTGGATGTACCTGGCGTGGAGAAGCTTCTACCTTGACATGGAACATCTATTGAAGATTTGTTAAAGCAGATGTGTCTATATTTTGAAGGATTGGGCTGAAGTTGGGTGTGGGACCCACAGTATTACATTTATAGGTGTGTCCACATTCCTATAGTGTCATTTAAGGACTACATTGGAGAAGATTATTGTACATAGATAAACATCAATGAAGGCATTTTATCTAGAATAGTGGTTCTCAACCTGTGGGTCACGACCCCTTTGGGGGTCGAAGGACCCTTTCACAGGGGTCGCCTAAGACTATTGGAAAACACCTATTTCCCATGGTCTTAGGAACCAAAACAGTGCTCCTCGGTGTAGCAAAATGTAGCAATGTAGTTTACTGTTGTCATATGAAGACTGTTGCCCATGCTACACCACGATTCAAGACAAAATTTCATTTATTTGTCATTAGAAATAAATATTTCACAATATATAATTACATATTGTTTTTGTGATTAAACCCTATGCTTTAATTATGTTCAATTTGTAACAATGAAAATATATCCTGCATATCAGATATTTACATACAGTTCATAACAGTAGCAAAATTACAGTTATGAAGTAGCAACGCAAATAATTTGATGGTTGGGGGTCACCACCACATGAGGAGATGTCTTAAAGGGTTGCGGCATTAGGAAGGTTGAGAATCACTGATCTAGAATGTCTACATCTTCATAATATCTACTCATAACATAGATTTAGATTCATAAGTATCAGTTCATTAGCATGGTATCTCAGAGAATGCAGCAATTCTGTGGGGATAGGAAGCTTGGGACAACATATAAAATGAAAGATCCATAAAAAGGAGGTGGGAGAGTGCTCTGGACAAATGTTTCAAACTCTCTGTGGTGAAGAACCAGTTATTTCCCCCCAACTTGTTGCAGAGGAACATTGGTATCAGTTCAGATCAGATGTGACTCATTGCTTGTATTGGACATCAAAGTGGCTTATACCTGTTCAGTGAGATGTGTTCACCAGTTATGCACTTGGGTATCAGGCCATATCAAATTTCTACACAGGTGTCTAAATGTTCACTTTCAATTTCTGTTCCTATCTCATTAAGGGAGAGGTACTAGATTGGTGCTAGTCCATGGACCACACTCTCACACTGCTGCAGACAAGCCTTGATTACTGGAAAATCCCACACAAGACGAACTAACACTCCAGTAGATGCTATGGGGATGCAGACATTCTTGAGATAATGCCTTAAATAATGTTTATATATGTACAACATGATCTAACTTCAGTATAGTCTTTATACAACACTGGTATTTTGGTGGTAATAATTTCTTGGCGATTTTATTTCTTATCACAGACACACTAAGGGTAACAGCTTTTCTGACCTGAAGTGTGACTCCCTTATAAAGAAACTAGAGGCCCTATGTACAAAATACATGCATGGAGGGGTGGTGTCCCTCAGCTTCGTCTGCACCCTCTCACAATCTGGGACTGCTGGCTCCTAACTGCTCACCTGCCTGCCAGCCCTCCCCCTCAACTGCCTGCCCCTGCCAGCCCGATCACCCCCAACTGCCCTCCCCTGCTGGACTGATTGCTCCCAACTGTCCTCCCCTGCTAGCCTATTTGCCCCCAACTTCCCTCCCCTACCAGCTGTCTTGTGGTGGCCATCTTGTGGTGATGTGAGGGCATCACAAGGGGGGACGAGAATCTCCTAGGCTTTTATTAGCATAGATGGCAATAAGCAAATATTGTAGCTGCAAAAGCAATTAGGATCACTGCCCATATCTATGTAGTACCACAGTCAATAGTCTTAGCAAGTTATACATATGCATAACTTGGGTTGACGGTTGACTAAGGAGAAAAACCATGGCTGGTGACAGAGAACAAAGAAAATGGTGCTGCTTAAGCAGAAAATTTGGGGGGAAAGTAGGAATACTTAAAAAAAGGATTCTATAACATTTTGATCTTTCTCCCCTTTTCCTACAAACCATCTTCTTTCTCTGTAAGACTTTTTGGAGTGTGATTTATCTTTAGAATTTTTTAAGTACTCATTCCTGAAGAGACTTCATATGGAGTGGTTAAAGTTACTGGCAGAGAATAGTGGCTCTTCAAAGAAAGTGACAGCTAAAGTAAAGAATCTACTTACTTGATCGGAGTAATTTCCTCAGCATGAAAACCTGCATCAATAATCTGTTTCATTATTTGGATGATTGCATTTATTTGGCTTTCTTTCAACATAACACTCATTCCTTCAGTGTTTTGATGCTGAGATCATTATGAGGAAGAGGGCTTTTAGTTCCCTGTTGTACTTCTGTTTGTGGAATGTGTTTTGGAGAAGGCTGGTGGACTTTATCTTTTCAGCATTTTGTGTCAGATGTAAATGGGATGATTACATTGAGGGGACTGGTTGGGGATTACGTTTTGGTGCGGAGAATATTAAGGTTGAGGCGGCAGGTCTCGTTCTAACGGACACAATTTGATCTCCAGTGTGATACTGCAGTAGCTCCAAAGCTGGTTCTACCGCCAAGCATTTGATTGCTAAGCAAATTCTCTCTCCCTTGATCCTCAGGCAGGGTGCACATATAGTATGTCGGATTTTCCATCTCTCACTTCTCCCAGCCCAGTAATTTTCACATCTGTATGCACTTTGTAAGACAAGCCTGGAAGCAAGAGAAGAAAAAATTGGAAGCAGCAACATTGCTTCGTCCAGGTACTAGGCATAATTCTTGGCAATTCATGCCCCAAGAATGGTAATTTTTTTATTGAGGTTAAATTACCAAAAGGATGGATACCCTCATGTCCCAATTAACTATCATTGATTTATCATGGATTCTAGGCGTAGGAGAAATAAACAAGGATATGTACAATCCTCTAAAATATGGGGAACTTTTAAAATGGAGGCAATCAGTTACAATGAGATGTTTTAATGAAAAGTATCACGCAGTCACTGAAAAATATGTATTCCAATTTTATTTGAGGCACCTGAAAAATCATGAGCCTTGAACAGTGATGGCGGTTGTACATTTGCAGGTCAATTAATTGGTAGCCTTGAGCACAAATAGGTACAGCCTGTGACCTGGAAAGCATGTCAGAAAATGAAGATGAGTAGATACTGACTGCACATAACAGAGATGTGCAGTACATGTTACATCAAGGCCAGCAAAATTGAGATACAGCTGAGATGGAGAAGTTGGGAGGGAAAGCACTGATGAAGAATTCAAAATGCTGAATTTTGAAGCATTGTGGTAGAACCAGTATGTTAAATACTCTTTTAGGGTACTCCTCAGCTTCAAGAGTAATAGGATTATTTATGCATCTTAAAATCATTCCTTGAATTCTTCTGTTGGCCATTACTGTGTTTTAATCTAATTTGATATCCATTATCAGGGAAAGCTTATATTACTTTCACTAAAAAAGAAAAAAAAGTACATTTCTGCTTAAAATATAACACAATCATACCTTCTCATTGAGACATTTTATTTCATGCTTTTTGTAAGTTTTCTTATACCTGATTGATTAATCATACTACTTTCTTATTACTTTGAAATATCTTTGTACCCTTTCTAGAGATGTGTATTCATTTTTCCTGACTCAGTTGCATGCTTGTTGGGCAGTCCTATTTTACATATCTCAGCAATAAAAATTTAATAAAGCTTTATATCTCTGGGATTTTATCTTCCCTTTGTTTCCACAAAACTTGTTTTTGTGCAAGAAATATGTCCACAAAACTCTTGTTTTTGTGCAAGAAATATATATGAATGAAACAAAATCACTATCTTAAAGATATATTTTAGATTGGATTTCTATCTTAAAGAAATTGTCATACATGTCCAGCTATCCATGTTCACTCCAGAATTATTTACAATATAGTCAAGACATAGGAATAGTTTTCATGTCCAATGGCAAATGAATGGATAAAGAAAATGTGATATCCATAATAAAATGCTAATTACCCATAAAAAAAATAAGAAATTCTGCCATTTGTGGAAGCATGGATGGATTCTGAGAGTATGATGCTATGAGGAATAAATCAGACAGAAAATGACAAATACTATATGATCTTATTTACATATAAAATATAAAAATTAAATTCATTGAAACAGAGATTGAATTTGTAGATGCCAGAGGTGGGAGAGAGGCAAAATGTATAAAGGTAGTCAAAAGGTATAAAATTCCATAAGGTACAAAATTCTGGGCATCTATTGAACAACATGATGGCTATAGCTCATAATGCTGTTCTATATATTTGAAAGTTGCAAAAAGCGTATACTTTCAAGTTCTCAGTACAGAGAAAAAATAGGTAATTTTGTGAATTGATGGATGTTAACTAAACTTATTGAGGTAATTATTTCACAATAAATACATATATCCAATTACTATATTGTACCCATTACACTTATACACTGTTATTTGTCAATTATATCTCAATAAAACTGAGATTTAGTTCAATATATTGAATTTCAAAGTAATATTTTAGAATACATTTTCAATGGATATAAAACTCATGTGGGTATTACCAAAAATGAAGTGTTCAATTAAATTGACAATCAAACTACTCTGACCAAGTTTAAGCATTCATAGACAACATCAACTGTTGCATGGCCAGCAACAACTGAAAGAAATTGTCAGACATGTCCAGCTATCATAGAGGTTAGTATATTTAAAAAACATGTTTTACAATTGATGGAAACAATTGAGTAGTCAATGGGACCCTAAAATATCTATTTTGTGTGCCTAATATATGTATAGTCATCTCTGAATATATATAAATACAGCGGTACCTCGAGATACGAGTTTAATTCGTTCCATAACCTTGAGGCGTGGGAAACTATGAGATGCTGGAGTCGCGGTAAACTGGTGGGTCATGTGCAGCCAGCCGATCCGCGCAATTACTCCTATCTCAAATGTTGCTCGTATTTCAAAGCAAAATACGCTCGTATCTCAAAAATCTCGTATGTTAGGGCACTCGTATCTCAAGGTACCACTGCATACTAAAGGCCCAGTGCACAACATTTGTGCACTGGAGGGGGGTTTCCCTCAGCCTGGCCTGCACCCTCTCACAGTCCAGAACCCCTCAGGGGATGTCGGCTAGTTGAACATCCCCCAAGGACTCTTTAGTGCTGCCACGAAGGTGGGAGAGGCTCCCACCACCACTGCTGCGCTCACCAGCTGTGAGCCCTGCTTCTGGCTGAGCAGTCCTTCCCCTTTGGAAGCACACTGACCACGAGGGGGCAGCTCCTGCATTAAGCATCTGCCCCCTGGTGGTCAGTGCAGATCATAGTGACCGATCGTTCTGCCTTTCAGTCTATTGGCATATTAGGGTTTTATTATCTCTAATAATAAAAGCATAATATGCTAATTAGATCAGACGACCTTCCGGATGAAGCTGGGACTGCAAGGGAAGCTGGGGTCCTGGGAGCCAGAGAGAAGCTGGTGGCAGCAGCCGGGGGAAGGAAGGTCTACTCTTGTATGAACTTCATGTATCGGGTCTCTAGTATAGGATATTTTAGTTCTCACTTAAGGACATAATTTTTTATTGATTTGAGAGAGAGAGAGAGAGAGAGAGAGAGAGAGAGAGACAGAGAGAGAGACAGAGAGGAGGAGGAGGAGGGAGACAGAGAAGGAGAAAGAGAGTTAGAGAGAGAGAGAAAGGAGAGAGAAACATATATGTGAGAGAGAAAGATTGATCTGTTGCCTCACGCACGTGGCCTGACAGGGGGATAAAAACCACACCCTGTGACTCCTTGATGTACAGAAGGATGCTCCAACCAACTGAGCCACACTGGCCAGAGCTGACTATATCTTAAAGAACCATTTAAATACTGCATTATATAATTGAGGGTATGAGTATCAAATAAAGTGCATTCAGGTGAGAATTTCAGAGGATGGCCAACAAGGTTTTTTTGTGCTCTATCTTCTAAGATTTCTCAGTTCTTTATGATAAATAAGCTTTATTTATAAGGGCATGTCTGTTTTGCTTCTGTTTACTTATATATGGTGATCTCTATTCTTATTAAGATAAGTTGCAAAACAACACTTTTTAAATTATTCTATTTTTAAAACAAAACAATCTGTTCCTACAAAGGTTGGAAATGCAACAAAGCACATTGAAATAAAGATAAAACTTTTGATGCTACCATCCAATGATAAAGGTAACCTCTGTCACCTAATAATAAAAGACATTTGACACATGTGGTTTTTAAAGGCTTGCTTTCCGTCTTATGGATTTTTTAAATTAATGAAACCTTATTCCTGCTCCCAATGCCGGTAATTTTGTAAGAAAATAAGAATCATACAGATAACTGCAGCATGAGATAATGTGCTCAGTGCCATGAGACAGGTACTGACTGAGAGCTGATGAGTTTGGAGAAGACTATAAAGATTGGAGGCAGTCCAATGCGAGAACATTCTGCAGAGGAGGTAATGATATATTAGAAAGATTTGTTTGGCAGTGTTCAGTAGAACGAATTGGAGGAAGTACAATAATCAAAATTATTAAAATGGATGTTACTATAGTTGCTAAAGTGAGAGCAATTTTAACTAAGGTAGCAATAGTGAAAAGATAAAGTAAAAGATCTTGCAGAAACAACAGAGAGGTTAAGTTGAAAGAACTTTTAGACAAAGTAATTATGATTTGGCACTACTGTTTATCATTGAACTGTGTCCCCCAAAATAGATGCATCTGAGTTCTAACCCTCAGTACGTTTGAAGGTGATGGTGTTTGGAAATAATGTCTTTATACAGGAAATCAAGTTAAAGTGAGGTCTTTAGGGTGCTTCCAATTTACCTTGTGTCCTTATAAAAAGGGCACGTTTCCCACGGAGACAGGCCAGCCTAGAGGGAAGACAGCTATCTGCAAGTCAAAGAAAGAGACTTGGACAAGGTTCCTCGCAGCACTCAGAAGGAGCCAACCCTGGAACATCTTGAGATCAGCTTTCTGCCCTCAGAAATGTGAGGCAATAAACTTCTGTTGCTTAAGTCACCTAGTTTGTGTCATTTTGTTTGGCAGCCCTAGCTAACTGATATAACCTTAAAAGTATTTTTAAATGTTAGCCTCTTTGACCTTGAATGATTTTAAACCACCCCTTCCTCCTCTACACGCTTCCATTATTGTCTAAATTATATTAGAAACCACAAGTGACTTTCTGCTCTTCAGCATATCAACCAAGTCTATTGTTCAGCCAAGTGACCTTTGTTCAAATTCATCATTATGTCGACTACCTTTGCCTCCCTTCTCACATTGTAAAGGTAGTAGAACTTGACATATTTTTGCAAATACAAGCCCTACCTTGACAGATGAAATGAGAAGGTTACATTAAAAAAAATAGACAGTCTTGAATTCTGCTTAATTGATAAAAAGCCCATTGGTGTGATGAATGTTGTCATTAATTTACTATCTAGCTCCATTCAGATCTCTTACAATCAGCTTTTGAGTTAAAGGCATCAAGGTAAAAGCCTGCCAGACCACCACAGATTTCATATCTAATAGGAATGAGCTGCTCACTGGGGAGTTTTCCTTGTTATGCACTAAATCCTACAGAATGCAGAGGTGATGTTAGAAATTCTTTGCAGGAATACAGGGGTTCAGATCACTGATGTTTACAAACTCTTATACATCAAATTATAGTGCCCAACAGTTGATAGACTATTATCTGATTAAATTATATTTGACAATGCTTTGAGATCCCTACACTAGAAACATGTTAGTCATTTTCTTTGTAATCTTAATTTGCTCCTGGGAGATTTAATCTCTTTTATTTTGCAATATGACTATTAAATCAAACTGGATTAAAAAAAGTTGACTCAGTAAATTCTCCAGTTCATATTTCATCCACGTCTTGAAACATTATCTCACTCATTTCATTCATTCATGGTATGGATACAAACCCTTCTGTTTTAAAATGCCTATCTGGATTTCTATTATAAGATTTTTGGAGATATACTAGTTTTATTTAAAACAATGAGCTGAAAGACAGCCTTAAAATAACTCACATTTACATAATAAATGTGTTTTGATTTCTCAAGCAATGCTGTTGGCAATGTTTAAAAGCAAACCTTAAATTAAGATATCCCTGAAAATTAGGCATACTGAAAGCCTGTTCTAACACTCTTTGACATAGAAGACTTAGTAAAAATGTTTACAAAATCAAATTCACAAAATATTTAATATTTATATACTTATGCACCCAGTCTTATTTCAAGGATGTTTCACATGTAAGCTGGACTAAAGGAGAGAGTCAGTCACTCAGCAAACATTTGATGGTGCCTTATGGATAAAGCAATATTTTAATTATGATGCATTCAAAGATAAATAAGACACACTGTTGAAGGAGACATATCTGTAAAGGAATAATAGAGCTATAACATAATAACACATACGCACACACATTTAGTAAACTATTCGGATGGCCTGAATCCAGTGTGTTGGAATAGATTTAAGTAATATTTGATTTAGCTTCTAAGAACTAGTAGATCATTTCAATTAATAAATCTGGAGGGATAGTCTAGGCAAATGAGACAGTATAAATCAAGACTCAAAAGCACTGAAGGGTGTGGACAATCTGGAGTCCAGTGCAGATTGGACTTGGTTTGAGAAAGAATTGGTTGTGCAAGGGGCAGATGATATAGGTTTAAGCAGGATATTCATTTAAACAATGGAATTAGGGGATTATAGAACTGATGAAAATGCAAATTGAATCCAACAGTCAGACTGATTCATCCAGCACATGATGCCAGACGAGCCCAAAGTGAAGGTCAAGTTGAGTGTGCATAATTGCATCATTCCGGTTCTAGCTCGACTACTGATTATCTGGGTCAGCTATGCCAATTTATTCAATCTCTATGCACACATCAAATGATTCAGCTGACTCAGAAGGTCTCTCAGCCTCATTACAGCTTTCAAAGATCAGCTGGAGTTCTGAGATGACCACTTTGTTACCGGGTGCTAGAATCCATGCGACTGGATCAAATATATGCAGAGGGCACCATCGGAGAGACCAACCAGAGAGCAAGAAGTACGAATATTTGATACACACTTTGTTATTTTTCTTAGCATTTTAATAGCCTGGAGGTATTTGTTAAAAGCTTTCTGTGTAGCTGACACTTGGCATACGTTTTTAGATACCCAGCACCACTTGAATGTTTTTCACGACTCTTCCATCTTGTGAGTTCTGTGTTAAGGCAGGAGCCAGAAATCAGTTTCCCACTTCCTTTGCAGCTGGAGCTTAACACGTGACCTCGGCTCATCATTAGGATGCATCTGACAAAAATTTTATTTTAGAAGAGAGTGAGCTGAGGAAGGAAGAATCCATGGAGTGGAGAGTTCTATCTTTTCAACATAGTGATTGGAAAGGTCCTGGAAGAGGACCCATCGTTAGTGATGCAAGCTCAAGTGCCCCTGCCCATGTCAGTGGGACTGGCCTCCTAAGCTGGCTGTGTTACCTCCGAATGTGGTTCTTGACACTCATGGAAAGTCCATGTGCTGCCGACATTATTCAGGAAATTTCTCTCTGCTTAAACTAGTGAGAGGGAATCCTGTTATTTACATCCCAAACTCCTTTCTGATCCCAAAATCTGACCTCCTTCTCCTGCCAAACTTTCTGGTTTTTGTTTTTTTTTGCAAACAAGAGACATGATGAAACTTGTCTCATTGGGAAAATGGGGACGACCCAAAGACGTTTTCTGTATAACAATAGTGTTAGTTATATTTTAATTATCATAATTATTATTACAATAATTACCTCGATTATGTCATACAGTCTCAGGAGTGTTTTGGATACTCCCTAGAGAACAATACTTCGCTCAAACACATAATTTTTCTTTTGTGCAGTTATCAGGCATGGATGACATGGGTGTAAGGAGGAAGAGAGAAGGGTCCTGTCACTTTATACATGATGGGCAGGAAAACAGTACAAACATTTTTCTGCTTATGCTGCTTATTCTTCGATATGTTTTACATTAATACAGAAAGTATTCCAATAGATATCAGGGCAGTATTTTCTGGGTTTGTTTCAAATTGTAGAACAAAATCTTAATGAAGGCAAGACTACCAATTTTCTACTTGGAGTACTGGTATGTCAAACTACTGAGCACAAATTCATTGGCCAGACTATATGCCTTCAGGATGGAAGTTAGGAAGTAAGCAAGGATTTCATTTTGAATCTTCTGAATTCTCTTCTAAAACTCCTGGGGAAACTCATGCACACGAACAAAGAATGCTTAGCAGGGTCACATTTGAATTTCATGTGCTTCCGGGGTGAGTTAGATATCTCATCCTTAGTGTTTTAATGTAATTTCTAAGTTTCTTTTTATTTTTAAAATTAAAGTTTTGCAGTAAGTATAAATTTTAAAATGTTATGTATCTTATGCTTCTTTCTAGAAACCTTCGTTCTTGCCAATAGGTTTTTTAACATAATACTTGCAATCATTCAAATGAACTGTAGTAACTTTAGTGTCTTTAAACACTTTTAAATGTGTTTGGAGAGACTCAGTTAAACTTAGTCTTATAGATTATCTCTAAGAAAATTAAACAGGCATTAAAGGATTTTAATTTGTTTCTAAAAAAAGATAGAAATAAACATTGGCAAGTTATTGTTCTCAAGCAAGTCTCACCAAGCTTATTATTACTTCATTTGAAATATAAATTTCACATTAGCAAAATTAATATAACTTTGCAATTATTAAAACTTTTTACCTTAGCCGGTTTGGCTCTGTGAATAGAGTTGGCTCATGGACTGAAGGGTTTCGGGTTTGATTGTGGTCAAAGGCATGCACCTTGATTGCAGGTTCCCCAGTCCTGGTGCATGTAGGAGGCAACCAATCGATGTGTCTCTCTCACATCGATGTTTCTCTCTGTTTCTCCCTCTCCCTTACACTCTAAAAATCAATGGAAACATATCCTCTGGTGAGGATTAACAAAAACAAGAACAAACACACAAACAAAAACAACTTTGAAAAGTTCCTTTGAGAAAACATTTAAAAAATTGTGACTGGGTAATCGAAACTTTTAAAATAATGTATTTTTATTGATTTCAGAGAGGAAAGGAGAGGATGAGAGAAGTAGAAATATTAATGATGAGAGAGAATCTTCCTGCATGCCCTTCACTGGGTATCAAGCTATGGGGGATATGCCCTGCCAGGAATTGAACCAGTGACCTTCTGGTTCCTGGGTAGACACTCAAACGCTGAGCTGCACCTGGCTAGGCGACTTCATATTACTAGAGGGTGAAACCAGCTTGTTGAATCTAATATCATTTAGGAAATACAATTATAACTTCACTTCATCTGTACAAATCATTTCTATGCAAAGACAACTGTAAAAGGAGCCAAATTTTCCTGAACTGTTTTCTAAATAGTTTGTTCATTGTAGATAAAACTCTTTTGTGCCTACTTCTCCCTGGAATAGGGGTGTCAAAACTACTTAAACTTTTAAAATAATGACACCCATGAAGGGATATGATAGGCAGAATAATGTCCCCCAAGATGTTCACATCCTAATCCCCAGAACCTATAGATATGCTAGGTTAAATGCATAGGAGAATTAAGATTGTAGATGGAATTAGGGTTGATGATCAGCTGACCTTCAAATAGAAAGGTTATCCTAGATTATCTGGGTGGGTCAAAGTATAATCACAAAGGTGTTTAAAAGGGGAAGAGAGATGCAGAAAAGAAATAGAGACAAAAAGATTTCAGAAGGGCTCAGCCCAATGTTATTGGCATTGAAAATGGACCAAGAGTCATGAACTAAGGCATGTGGGTAGCCCTTAGGAGAAAGAAAGGGCAAGGAAGTGCATTGACTCCAGAGCTTCCAGAAAGGATGCACCCTTTCAACACCATGATTTTTACTCAATGAATCTCATTTCAGATTTCTGATCTTCAGAACTGTAATAAATTTGTGTGGTTTTAAGTCACAAAATTTACAGTAATTTGTTGCAGTAACAATGGGAACTAATACACAGGTTAAAACAGTGGGATCATATATGAACTGGAGTGACTGTTTGAAGCCAAGAATAAAAGAACTGCAGGGTACCTGGCCTTTAGGCATTTTACTTAAAAGTTTGTAATTTTTTTTTAATGTACCATAATCTGGAACCATTGACAAGTGTCTCATACAGCTCAGCATAAATGAGTGGGTACTTCGCAGCGGTCCAGGTAAGTATATTGAGGACATCGGTATCACTTAGTGTAATTCATACAGCTTTCAGACTCTTTCTGGTAGCTGTGTCCAGGTTGGGTAATAATAAAAGAACCATTAGGGAAGATCCGTTTTGTCATAGCAGAATAAGACAGCTCATTCCTTACTCAATTCTTTGAAGGCAAAAGCTAGAAGGTGCCACCTTGAATATTACCATTAAACTTCATAACAAAATTTTTATTTGGAGATAATTAAGCATAAGTGTGAGAGCAACTCAAAGAGATATCGAACCATTGACGTGTAACTGGCCACAGAGAGGCAAAGAGTGGCATATCTGCCCTGGCAGCCAATGGATAATCTTTAAACCAAGTTGCTGTAGGGAGTGAGAGGGGGAGACCGTGAAAGAGATGGAACACCATAAAGCGAAGGTTATATGACTAACATGCTAATATGTATTGAGTTCAAAGTTATCCTTTCTTCTGTCGAAAGCCAGGAAGAAATGCATGGTTGATAGTTTTTTCTAGGTGTTTTAATACTAGGTTCTATTAACCACAAATTCTCTGTCTGAATGTATACTGGTGGAGAGTGACACCCCCTTTCCTGATTCCAGGGCCTCCCTGGCATATGAAAGAGAAAGAAGAGAACCAGCTAGATGCAGGGAAGTGACTCTGATGAAATGTGTGCAGTGGAAACCCAGGGGACCTCGGGTTTCTCTGCCGTTAGTGTGCAATTTCTAATTTGCAAAGTGATGAATCCTTCATTAAGTAGGGCAAGTCACATGGATGTTTTCGTGTTGGCTGCAGTAATGAATCAGAGGATGCTGCTGAAACCAATATCAGAATAACGGAGACTCTATCATCTGTGCTCATAAACGAGGCATTTTTAATAAAGTAATTGGCAGGCATTGTTTATTAACTGCAAAAACACCATGCACTGTCATGGGCCCATTAGCCAAAGCCCCCGACCGTGTGTGTGTGTGTGTGTGTGTGTATGCACATATGTCTACCTGCCTCTCTCTCTGCTTTAGTTAATTGCATTTGATGGTTAGATCATTACACATATTGAATTCCACAGAATGAGTTCATTTTCACTAATACTTTCCTGTCTTCATAAGCCCTACAGTAGAATAATTGTCTTGTGTATTGTATATGAGAAGATCTGAATTGGGTGAAAGCATTGTTTGTGAAATAAGTAAGGTGAAACTAAGGGTAAAAAAAAATCTGTTATACATGATGCCTAGCACTAGTTGGTTGAGTAGGTAGAATGTCGGCCTTTGGACTGAAGGGTCCCCAGTTTGATTTCTGTGAAAGGCATGTACCTCGGTTGTAGCTCCTCCTTGGCCTAGGCCCCGGTCAGGGCTCGTGCAGGAGGCAACCAACGTATGTGTTTCTCCCACATGGATATTTCTCTCTGTCTTTTCCTCTCTCTTTCACTCTCCCTAAAAATCAATGGAAAAATGTCCTTTGGCAAGGATTTTAAAAAATGATGCCTAAACAACACCTAATCCTGATTGAATGCCAACTTTTCACAAAGATATTGTGAAGAGGATGCCCGGCTGGTATGGCTCGGTGGTTGAGTGTCGACCTATGAACTAGGAGGTCATAGTTTGATTCCCAGTCAGGGCACGTGCCCAGCCTGCAGGCTCATTCCCCAGTGTGGGGCATGCAAAAGGTAGCCAAATCAATGATTCTCTCTCATCACTGATGTTTCTATCTCTTTCTCCCTCTCCCTTCCTCTCTGAAATCAATAAGAATATATATTTTAAAAATATTATTAAAAAGAGGTACAAAAAAGTGCTAGCATGATAACAATAGTTTTTAATATTATCTCATACCTTATATTTACAAGGACTTAAGTAGATTATCTAAATTAATACTCAAAAAGTATTATGAAGCATGGACTATTATTATCTCAATTTTATAGACACTGAAGTTGGAACTAAAAGACACTGGTAACTTGTCCTGAAATCTGTTAATCACAGCATAACAGCATCAGTATTTGATCACAAGCCTGCCTGATGCCAAAGGGAATAGTTTTAATGAGTATAGGATAACAGGAGATCCAGGGATTGGTCCAAAAGCTTTGTCAGTATTGGCAGTTTTTATTTTGATATGCTAACGCTCTCAAAATACTACAATCCTAACACATTGGACTGAATGTGACCTCAATCCAACATCTCTCCAGCTCTAATTTTGCAGTCCTGGAGCTTGAGACAGAAAAGCAAAGACATGTGCATGTTGCCATTGCTTATGCCTATGTTCTTGCCTCGGCCTTGAATTCAGCGCCATTATTTCCTGTGCTTCAGCTTCCTCACCTTCCTTAGGGACCTCACTGTTGTTGAGAAGCTTAAATGGAGGCATTTTCCTCAAATCTAACATGCATTTTCTCACCCTTTGTCAGATCAATAAACACACTGACTCAGGCACCAAAGAGTATGATTGAGTTGGACACAGATTGTATATTTCCAGTTGTAAAGAACTTTGGTGAAACACCAACCTGGCAAATGTCTGGGCTCCCACATAATGGTTTAATCAATGGCTTCCAAAATAGAATATTTGTATTGTCAGTTTTTCAAAGAGTTAGCAAGACTAAAGCACCAGGCAAACGGCTGAGCAGATTGATAATTTTTTTAGTGAGCCAGCAGATGGCAAATGTAGTTCAGTAGAGAAATGCAAAATTAATTGATCACGAATGTTATGTGCTAATCGTATGACACACAGATTGAACAACAGATTTTTTGGTGGCTGTTATATGAAAATGATGAAAACCTTCAGCTTAATGCATACCTTGTAAGCTCCATTTTAAATATCTACTGTAATTTATGCATGCATATATTTAAATAAATTAGATATTGTTCAATATATTTGATGCAGTCTGAGAGCTCTTAAGCTGGACCATATTCAGCAGCGACTTACTGTACGGACAAGTGATTAAACATTTCTGTAAGTAAGAATTTTACCATTTAGGCACATTCATGTTGAAATACAAGAGATTTCAACATCTAAAGCAGACTACTTGGAAGGATCAATAAGAAAGTAATAATAGAATAGAAAGCTGTTTTTCTTTTAGTTTAGAAAAAGACCTCAAATAAGACCAATACACTCATGAATTTAATCTGTATTCCTGTCTAGTAGCTTGCTAGGGCTGGGGTAACAAAATATCATGGACCAGGTGGCTTAAACAGGCAGTTTAAATAACAGAAATGTATTTCCTCACAGCTCTGGAGGCTAGAAATGTGAGGTTGAGGTGGCAGCTGGGTTAATTTCTTCTGAGACCTCTCAGCTTGGCTTGTAGATGGCCATCTTCTCCCTCTGAGGTCACAGGGTCTTCCTTCTGGGTGAATCAGTGTCCTGATCTCTTTTTTTTTAAGGACACTAGTCATATTAAATTAGTACCCATGCTAATGATTTCATTTTAACTTAATCTTTTGTAAGACCCTTTCTCCAAAATACAGTCACAGTTTGAGGTCTTGGGGGCTAGGACTTCAACGTACAATGTTTTGGGGGAGGGGCTACAATTTAACCCACAAATAGTGCCTTATATTTTTGAAAATAAATTTTTTTCTTATTGTAATCTAGTACTCTTACTACTGAATAAACATGAATTGAGATGTATTATATTCTAGACAACCAAAGAGCTCTGCAAGACCTCTGCTTGTGTCATAACTAGTAACACTGCATCTACCAAAATAGTCACAGGGTCAGACTGAACATAAACAACATGATAAAGAATACTCTGTTCCTGTTGAGAAAAGGAGAGAAGTGAATATGTAGAGGGGAAAAAATCCAAATGATCATATTGGCCAAATTATAAGACATGACGATTTCTAGTAATCATAAGTGCTATCAGTGTGACTTTAGATGGTGAAATAACTTTAAACAAAGAGGAAGCACTCTACATATGTACATAGGAGAGAAACATTTTATATTATCCTGTGTAGTTTTCCCCTGCCCCATTAATTCACCTGGGCTATCCATCATTTACAAAACAACAGGAAAGAAACGAGTAGAAGAGGCCAATCACTCCCACAGAAATTATGCCAAGTAACAATCAAATTCTCAGCAGGTAAATTTGCAGACCTGTAAGGAGGTGTGTAGAATCTACCGCAGATCAGTTCAATTTTATTCACTCCATGGTGCAACTGAGTGAGATTGGCTCAAAACTTAGGGGTTTAAAATATCTCTCGTGGTATCTGCAGACTAGAAATTGGGACACAGTTCAGCGGAGTTGTTCTGGTTCTAGGTCTCTATCAAGCAAGGTGGTAGCTGTACTGCCTTCTATGCCCCAGCTTCATAACTCACTAATGACATTTTGGCTATGCTTGACTTAAAAATTTAGTTAAACTAACAAACAAAACCAAAAAAACACACCCCAGTATGGTTTCAGAGAGAAAGAACATAGACCCTGCTTGCTGTTGGGAATGGTGTCAAAGCCACATTGTAATGTGAACCTATAGAATGGTAGGTATTGTTGAAACTATATTTGAAAAGTATTATACTCTATTCAACATAACCCTATGAGTCCTAAAGGCACAAGTGATTAGGGGCACATTACCTTTAGCCCAAGCCCATGGTGTTGGCATGTGTGTGTATGAGGGGAAGATGAAGCAGCAATGGACCTATGAATGGAAAAACCACAGAATAACCAACAGGTATTCATGGGAAGTGCAACAAGTGAAGTTTAGAGCAGCAGCGGAAATGCTATGACCTTTTCCAATAGCAGGAGATGCAAAATTTCAGCCGTAAGCTGACTCGAAATGATGAGCTGTCTAGCTCTATGGTGCTCTTGGAAAAAACCTTCCAATGCTTCATTATAAATGAGGGCCCACAATGGGGAGAAAATTCTGGAAACTGAATGAAAGTGGAGTATGATGGGACATTAACGATAAAGGGTGCTTAGGTAAAAATGGGGAGGAGAGCAGAGTCAGGACAACTTAGAAAGGCAGTCGCCATATTTCTCACTACCCAAATGCAATGGGACATTGGTTATCAAGGGCATGAATTAAGGCAAACCATTCTGGATTCGAGAATTTAGCAGCTAAGGCCAAGACCCTGGCTGACAAGGCCTAAAAGAAAATCTAAAGCAGGCAGGCGCCAAATAGGCAAGGCTGAAAAACATGGCTCTTTGATACAAATAGATTCATGAGGAATCATTTCAAAGACATTAAGTGCTACCTTAGTGATGTTATTGGTTTTATTTTGTCTTATGTTTATATGACATGGCCAGGTAAATTAAATACTGGCTTCCCATAACCATCCCATTTTTAGCCAGTTGAATTTCCACTCCTTCCTTATCCTTATTCCCTCATTCACTCAATCAACACTTACGAAGCTCCTTTCATATACCAGCAACTGTCACAGGAGCTGAGAATGGCATCTCTTTGCTTCTTTGTTCACTGTTTCCTTCTCATTTGAGTCTGAATCTGGTACAGTTTGTAGGCTGACTCAGTTCAACTCTAATCTCTTTGATTTGCACATGGTCTCAAAGATTGTATTTATTTCCCGGAGGTTAACCTTCTAAGTGTGCTGTGAATGGGCTAGCCCGTTGTCTTCTTGCTTTGCATTGCAGAAAGATCTGCTCTACCACAGAAATGGATACTTGTTCTCTGGAAAAGTTAGTGTTGCCCTCCTTCCGTTGGGATAGAATAAGCTTTGGGTGGACACCATGATGGGTATGTGTGTGACATCTTAACCTGACAAACAGTGGTTGAAGTTTTACTAATGTGTTGGATACAAAGAGGCAATATTAGAACCACAGAAGAAACATAAAGTAAGTTTTATAATTATAAATATAATTATAATATAATTTTCATATTTCAATACAGTGATATGACTTAGAGAAAATAGAAAGATGAATAGTTACTATGTCCTTATTGTATTTATCAATATTGTGTCTGAAGAAAGATTATGTTAAATCCAGGGTTGAAGACATATTTGATATTTTATGAGCACTTGAACTGTTTTTTTTTAAATATATTCTATTGATTTTTCCAGAGAGGAAGGGAAAGGGATAAAAAGCCAGAAACATCAATGAGAGAGACATCGGTCAGCCGCCTCCTGCATGCCCCCCACTGGGGATGTGCCCGCAACCAATGTACATGCCCTTGACCAGAATCGAACCCAGGACCCTTCTATCCACTGAGCCAAACCGGTTTTGGCAGAACTGTTTTTTTTAAATCCTCATCCAAGGATATTTTTTCAACGATTTTTAGAGAGAGTGGAAGAAAGAGGGAAAGACAGAGAGAAATATTGAGAATCACATCGATTGGTTGCTCCCTGCACATGCTCAGACCAGGGCTCAAGCCAGGAAGGAGCCTGCAACCAAGGTATGTGACCCTGACAGGAATCAAACCCTGAACACTTCAGTCCACAGGATGACGTTCTGTCCACTGAGCCAAACTGGTTAGGGCACTTGAACTCTTAATAACTGTGATGGGAGAAGAAATCACCATACACTTTAGTAATCAGATGTATGAATGACAGAATTGATAACTGATTTTGAATACTAAGGAACATAATTGCTATTCATGCCTGAAATAACAACCATTTTACTTTTATAGTAAGACATTGGTCCAAAGATTACCAGCAATAGGAACTACATTTCTCTTCATCAAAAGAGTACTTTTTAATCTATTTGAAAACATGGGGTAGATCCATGTTTTGGTGTCATATTGCCCTTGAAACAATGATTTTGACACTATAAACATAATTAAATATGCTAGCAAGCAAGAACCTCCATGACAATAAATCTTAGGATGTCTCTCAAAGAATTGCCAATTTTGAATGGAACTTAGCTCAATTCTCCTGACATTACTATGATTTGATTTTAATAAATTGACTCATCAGAGAACCATTTAACACTGACCTCTTAAAATTTGAAGACTGAAAATATAGCTTAAGTAATTGATGCTACATTGTTCTTTCTGACAACATTTAGCCAAAAGGTTTAATTGCTTCTTTAAGGCTGCACATTTTTTTTTTTTTGGTGGTGGTGGTACTTAAACAGTACCCGCAGTGCAGACAGTGCTTGTCTACTTATAAGTGATGGCAATTAATCACCCATTCAGTTCGCCGAGTGCACCTGCTATTATTTAAATGCATATGTGGGAGAAGGGGAGGCAGACTATATAATATAGCCCTGCTTTATAGCATCTCAAATGGGGATTCTATTTGTCTGAGACAGAATCTAACTCACCCTGAGTCTGGCTAAAGAGTAATATCACTGTATGGCTCTTGAGGGAACATAAATAGCTTTGAATCTATACTAAAATTATATAACTTGTCAAAGACACATTTTTTTTGTCAATACAAAACATGTCATCTTTTCTTTGGTGAGATGAAGGTGAGTAGAGCTTCTCAAAGCACTTGTGTGATGCTATGCAAAGTTCTTGGGCCTAGAGTATCTATTTGATCCTCACAGCAACATTGCAAGTTACTTTTTTTCATTTATAAAATAAAGCTGAGACTTATAATCTGTAAAAACAAGACAAAGTAAAGAATGAGAAGCCAGAGCTTCTGAATTCAACCCAAATAACTTTTTTATTAAAGGATAGAGGCCCGGAACATGAAATTTGTGCACAGGGCAGGGGGTCTGTCAGCCCAGCCTGTACCCTCTCCAATCCAGAACCTTTTGGGGAATGTCTGAATGCCAGTTTAAACTGACAGTCAAACATGCCTCTCACGATCTAGGACTGCTGGATCCTAACTGCTTGCCTCCTGCCTACCTGATTGCCTCTAACCCCTCTGCCTGCCTGCCTGATTGCTCCTCACTACGCCTGCCTGCCTGATCATCCCTAATCACCTCTGCCTGCCTGCCTGATCACCCCTAATTGCTCCCCTGCTGGCCTGATTGCCCCTAAATGTCTCTACCTCAATCCCGCACCCAGGACCCAGGATTCCCTCCTCTGGCTGGCCGCAGACACCCAGGATCTGGGCTTCCCTTCTTCTGGCTGGCCACAGCCACAGGGGACCGTGGGCAGGTGGCTTTGTGTGGGCTACAGTTGAAAGCACCTAGGACCATGGGGTGGGTGTCTTCTCCCTCTCCTAGCCACAGCTGCTGGCACCCAGAACCACAGGGTGGGCAGCTTGTCCTCCAGGGCTGTAGTCGCTAGTTCCTGAGACCACAGAGTGGGCGGCTTTTCCTGGGCCTGGCTTTGTCAGGAAGGACATCTGGAAGGTCGTCTGGAAGACATCTGGTCTAATTAGCATATTACCCTTTTATTAGTATAGATATTATCTCAGTGTTTGATGGTCAAGTGCTTAAATCTGGTTTTGTAATCTGGATTATGGTTTACATGTAAGAGAGTAGTACAATCTAATGGCTGAGTGGGATCCTTTTTACTGGTAATTGACTATTCATAACCTGGCTGATGAGAAAAGATGCTAACAATCCCATGTATTAAGTTCTCAGAACTGTAAGTGTTGTATCAGCTTCTTCCCCAAGAAGTTTACAAAAGTGAGTTGAGAGAGCCAGCCAAACTAACATTATCCCATCTTCATACCCTTTTCCTCACCTCCCTAGACCCCTCCCCTCATTTATTGGAGTAGTGAGTGTCTGTGAATAATTATAGTTTATATTCATTG
This sequence comes from Lasiurus cinereus, assembly GCA_011751065.1. NCBI lineage: Eukaryota > Metazoa > Chordata > Mammalia > Chiroptera > Vespertilionidae > Lasiurus > Lasiurus cinereus. The sequence goes on from JAAGEH010002531.1 coordinate 68,857,918, forward strand.
AGCCCTATTATGTTCCAAGCATTGCTCTTATTGCTTGATAACTCTCTTCTGCCTTCCACTCTCTAAAGGAAGAAAGACACTAAGGTAATGACATAATATTTTCTAGCAATTATGAAAAGAGGAAAGAAGTATGTTATTTCCTGGCTGGGTGTTTGATATTAGTGAATAACTGACTGGGTATCTTTTAGAAGCGGCTGTGTGCTGAAAAATATCATGGTGGATCACTACCAGGCAGAGATGGGCAATATCTACTCACTCCTGAATTTCTAGCAACTTGGACGAAAACATATCCTATATAATAAAGGACCAGGGACCATAAGCATAATGACCCAAATGACCACTCAATCAGTTGCCATGAGGTGCATTGACCACCTCTTGGTCCCTTCCCCTCAGCCCCCTCCCCCCACAGCCTGCGAGCCGTGGCTCATGGTGGCGGGAGGGCAGCTTGCTGCTCATGGTGATGGGCAGGTGGGCAGGGTAGCAAGCAGCAGCGAATTACATGCACAAGATTTTGTGTGCTGGGTCTCTAGTCTATAATCATAAAAGCTTAATATGCTAATTAGACCAGATGTCCTTCCTTCCAAACATAGCTGCAGCAGGTGGGGGCCACGGCAGAGGTGGCAGTAGCCCCTGGGCATGGCGGCGGCAGGTGGGGACCAGGGCCAAGACATTATATATATATATATACATATATATATATATATATACAGACACATATATATATGTGTATATATATACATATAATAATGTCTATATTATATATATATATAATGTGTATACCTATAATAATCTATAATAATAAAAGCACAGTATGCTAATTAGACTGGATATCCTTCTGGGAGGGAGCTGGGGCTGCAGCTGGGGGAACCAAGCAGCCACCCACAGCTGTGAGGGAGGGATCCAGGCATGGCTGCGAGGGAGGGATTGAGGCAGCCGCCAGTGGCTGCGAAGGCCTACTCTTGCATGAATTTTGCGCATCAGGCCTCTAGTACATATATAAATATCCTATCTAATAAAGAGGGGATATGTCAATTGATCATCACACCATCCAAAATGACACATCCAGCTCAGGGTACAGGCCAGAGAGCCCAAGCAAATCTTGCATGGGAATCACAGTGCCTAGATGTTCAGTTTGGATGAGTCTCTCATCAGCAGAGTCTACTGGAGCCCTCATGGGTGGAACTAGTCTTTTACACTGAATTCTTCCTTGACATCTAGCTAGGTGGGTCAGCAGATGTGACAAAGTAGATTCTTCACAGACAGCAAGGTCATATTTTCTTTTGGGGCAAATACTATCCCCAAACTGATGGGGTGTGAAGAAGAGAAATAGGCCACATTTTTGAAGTATTCAATTTTCAACCACTTTGGGGACAGATGGGTGCGAGGGTAGGGCTGTGAAGAAGTGAGGGGAATTTAGCATCTCTGAAGACACTGAAGTGACTGTTGCTTTAATAGCAAAAGTTATTGAGAAAGTCAAAGCTTGAAATTACATTAATGGAGCTTGTCCCTCCCCACTCAAAGGCAAGGAGATAGAGGGTAATAGAGCATAACTGGGAGGAAATGTAAAATCAATACACATTTATCCACAATTAATAAGACTCTCCATAAATTATATTAACAGGAGGCAGCCCTACAAAATATTAGCTACTGAATACTCACAACAACTGTATAAAGTCAAGGTTCCTGTCTCAATTTTTCAAATGAGGAACCTGAGTGAGAGAAGTTATGAAACGCAACCAATATCACACAACCCACTGGGAGGCAGATTTCGGATTTTTACTCAAAAGCATTTGGACTTGATACTCAGTCTTTTCTTTTTCCATCCTGTGTTGCATATCGCATGCCCTAAAACCTACTTTAATATAGCCTTACCAGAATAATAGATTATCACTGCAATTTTTCTTGAGTCTGCATGATGTCATTGGAAATCAATTACTATGCTTATCCATACATTTTATCCTTAAGTTTGACTCATTCTTTTTTTTAAACATTAAGAAACAATTGGATTTGGCTGCTATTGAACTGAAATAGTAAAAATTTTTTCCTTCTGAGGAGGGGACAAGTCATAGTTTGACTCTCAAGAGTTGATGGTATTTGTGTATCTGTGTATGCTCCCAGCAATCATTCAATCTTGTGGCTAGCTCTGCAGGGGAAAGATTTCTACAGAATGTCTCAGTCTCATCCAGCTCTGCTGAGGATCCTTTTGTACCTTATCTTGGGAAAGGTTTTATCTTCCTGTCCTCCATCTCTTATGTTAGATTATCTTTGATTAACACTGTTCCTCAGGCTTCCCTCTCTTTTGTTACATAAAAAGAACTCATCACTTGCACTTCAGTTTCCCGGCTAAGGACAATTTGTAGTGTATCTATATAATTGCTCTGTCCTGCAGCCAACAATAAACCCTTTGAAAAGTATTGGGGGTTTTGTTTATTTTCTCTGGCAGGTTCTTATTGTTTATGTTCCTTTGTCAAGTAGACTTTTATTCCAAAAAAGACTCAGGTTTCCCTGAAAAAAAAAAAAAGAATGTCTTCAAGACTTCAACATAGAAACCCAGTTGGAGTTTGTAGCTGCCTTTCATCACGTATGTGGATTAAAACAAAAACATCAGAACTTTCTTGAGTGTCCAGCCTGCTGGCACAATCTGCACATTTTGTGTTCTTCAGTCTCTACAACCATAGGAACAAATTGAGAGCATTAAATGACATTTCTAATTTAATTGGTTTATTCCTTAATAAAATTGTAGTTTAATCAAAAGATACATCAGTTAGTTAGTACATTTTGCTCAATATCCTTAGCTTTGGTATTTTGAATTTCCTTGAATACAGTGGATATGTCTATTAATACTTTTTTATTTAATGAGTATTTTACATACCCTAAACTATATATATCACATAAAGTGATAGATGTGCTAATTAACTAGGTGTTAATAATCCTTTCCCAATGTATATGTATATTAAATCACCATGATGCCTACTTAAATTACAGTCGTACCCCGAGATACAAGTTCCGTAACCTTGAGGCGTGGGAAACTATGAGATGCTTGAGTCTCGGTAAACTGGTGGGTTGTGTGCAGCAGGCCGATCCGCGCATGATTACTCCTATCTGCTCATATTTCAAAGCAAAAATCACTCGCTTGATGGCTCTTATCTCAAAAATCTTGTATGTTAGGCCACTCGTATCTCGAGGTACCACTATATTTCATTTATCAATTATCCTATATAATAAAAGGATAATATGCAAATTGACCCCAACAGCAGAATGACCAGGAACAACTGGTTGTGATGATGTGCACTGACCACCAGGAAGCAGACGCTCAGTGCAGAAGCCACCCCCTCGTGGTCATTGTGCTCCCAAAGGGGGAGCTCTGCTCAGCCACAAGTGGGCTGATGGTGAGCACAGCAGCGGTGGAGGGCACCTCTCTCTCCTCCTCCGCAGTGCTAAGGATGTCCCCAAGGGCTCCCCAGCTACCAGAGGAATGTCTGACTGCCAGCTTAGGCCCGTTCCCCTGGAGAGCGGACCTAAGATGGCAGGTGGACATCCCTGGAGGGTCCTGGACTGGGAGAGGGCATAGGCCAGGCTGAGGGACACCTCCCTCCCCCAAAGTGCATGAATTTTCATGCACCGGGCCTCTAGTACATTAATAAAGCTGAAAAATGATGTGGATAAAATAAACAAAAAATGTTCATTGTAAAAAATTATGTTCACTCAAATTTATAAAAGTCTTTAATCAGTTTTCTTTTATTCACTAGGGGGTAGGTTGTAATTAGTCACTAATGGCATCACCAATGTAGTTCTAATTATCTTAACTAGCTAACAAAGACTATGCATATCTTCTTGAAATTAAAATGTCACTCCTAACAGATTGACTTTAAAACCAGTGCTGAATCTCACATCTGTCTCCTCAGAGCTTAAATAACTGTCCTGGAGGATCCAGGCACTGTCTGGCTCATCTCATTCACTGGTATTTCGGTCATGGTTCTTCTTCCTATTACCTAATAAAAGTCTGTCTTTTGGATGGAATATGTCTTCTACTCATTTCATATAGAATTTACTAATTCTTATACAGCTCAATTTTAGGAGAGGGGAAACAATTTATCTACAAAGATAATGCAATCTGTTCCCACAAAAGTGTGTATAGCTGAGAGGAACATTTTTAGAGTTACGATAATTATTTTCCATGTAGAATTATGGGCAGGAGTATATGCACCGAGTGGCTGATCAGCTAGATTCAAGATCCAGTGTGACTTGTTTGCCTCATTGAAATTGCCTAAATTCTTGATAACATATTGTAGCAATTATATTAAAGTATAAGTTACAAAGGCTAACCATCTGATTTGCATTCAAATATATAGAAAATGTGTATCAGATTATAATTTATTTATTAGTGAAGAAGCCAGCAGGATGATAAATCTGATTCAGAAGAAAAATTGTTGCACAGATTATGTATCATCGCTAGAATAAGTAATGCTTCAATAAGATTGCTAGGTAAGATACAAAATTGGTTAATGTCCCACAGAGCAATAAAATTATAACTGCTATTGTTATTTTTTCCTATCAGGTGAAAATTATTTGCATTCCCAATAATTAAATATTACTTGTAACTTAATAATCTTCATAAGTCTAATATTATGTTGTCTGGTCTAATTAACAATAATTAAGAAGTCTTAAGATGATTAGGTATTACTTGATTGGGCATGTTAGAAATTGTAGCATTGTAATATTGAAAACACATAAATTTAAGCTCTACTTCCAATTGTTAAACTATATTATATTAACAATTATGGTTTTGTGCAATTGATAAGTTTTATCCTCCTTTTAAAAATGTTAGAAGCAATACCAAATTCTTCAGAGAACCACTGATACCTGGTTTTCTGTGGTATAGCCTTGGATTGATACATATAATTGTCTTGAGGGTCTTGGAAATAACCTTTAAAAATATTGGCACATTCCTGAATTTTGGACTTTTTGATTTTACATTAGCAACAGATAGAGTTATAGATAATTGTTTAAAATTTAGTGTAACTTTGTGTTTTGCAATTTGAATAGTTTTCAGATGCTGGAATATTTTGCTGTAGCCTAGATTATAATATTAGAGATGGGAACATGCCAGGAAAGCTCTATCTGAAAATGAATTCTATTCTGGAAGTCGCACCAGAAAGATAGCATGCCTAGGTTGAAAACAATATAGGTAAAGAAAAGCTGGTAGTATACTTACATCATAGCTTTCTATGTTTCTAGCTATTTCTTCAGATTGAGGGAAGATGGAAAAATCTGGGTAAAGTAGGTAGTGCATGCATTAGAATTATATTCATAAACTTTCACAGTTTTAAAAATAGGTACCATTGTGTAAATTACCACAGCTTTTTTATTCACTTATCTACACACAACACAATATACAGGAAATATATTATGGAATTGTACATCTGAAACATATGTAATTTATTAACCATTTCACCCCAATAAAATAAATAAATATTAAAAATATATAACTTTAATTATGGGTTATATTTACAACGTAATTTTTACAATAAATTTATGAGACCCTGTGGCTTGAAGATATAAAATCATAATGAATTGGGTTTCACATTTACCCATACTTTGGGAGCCTCATAGATCAGGAGAAATTAGCAACATCATCTGTATGTCAGGGCAGCTATGTAGCTCTGATTCATAAGGAACTGTCCTATATAATAAGAGCCTAGGTGGTGTTGCACGATGCCCTCATGCAACATAGTCACAAGATGGCCACTGCACCATCATCACAAGATGGCCATCACAAGATGGTCACCACTAGAGGGCCAGTAGGGGAGGGCAGTCGGGGCAACCAGGCTAGCAGGGGAGGGCAGTTGGAGATGATCAGGCTGGTAGGCAGAAGTGATTAGGGGCAATCAAGCAGGCAGGTAGGTGAGCAGTTAGGAGCCAGCAGTCCTGGATTGGGGTGAGGGACACCCCGCAATGCATGATTTTGTGCACCAGGCCTCTAGTCCTATATAATAAAAAACTGATATGCTAAGTGTCCAGTCATCCAGTTGTCTGTTAAACCAATCAAAGTGTAATATGCTAATGATATGCTAAGGATGCTCAACCACTCACTATGATGTTCACTGACCCACCAGGAAGCAGGTGCTCTGACTGGTAGGTTAGCTTGCTGCTGGAGTCCAGCTGATCGGGATTGAGTGGGAGGGGCCAACACACCCTGGAGCCCTCCACTGCTCCCTCCCCAGCTGGGCATTCTCCTGTGTCCCTCCCCAGCCCCGATCATGCCCCAGTGGGGTCCCTCAGCCTGCCCTTCACCCTCTCACAATCCAGAACCCCTCAGGGGATGTCAGAGAGCTGGTTTTGGCCCTATTGTGCAGGCCAAGTCAAGGGACCCCACTGGTGTATGAATTCATGTAGTGGGCCTCTAATCTATCATAAGAGACAATCAAGATAGAATAGATCTGGCCAACAGTTCTAAATCATGGTTTTCTGTGGAATCAAGCATCTTCTTTGGGGAACCCCAGGTAATCTCATTTAGTCTTAGAGAAATCATTCCTATAGATTTTTGGTATGAATTTCTAGAGAATTCTGTGTTGCCTGATGTGTGATGTGAATATTACCTATACACTTAGAAAGCTTCTACCCTGTTTGTATATTGAAGTTATCCAACAGGAAAGAAATCTTTTAGAATTTTTTTTAACTTATTTGACATTAATAACTAAAGCATGCAGAGGGCAATTTTTTAGAATTTACTGATCACTTTGATTCTACTAATGTTTATGAGTTATTAGGATTCATTGAAGGTAGTTGATAGGTATGTTTAAAAGTATTCTACTATGGACACGATTTTAAAGTTTATTTAGTTAACTTAATTTGTTTTGAATTCCCCAAGGTTACTCAGCTAATTAGGAAGAAAATTTTGGGTTGCTCAGCCTAATTTCTTTTTTTTTAAGATCAGAACCTCCTTTTCTTATACAGTGGTACCTCGAGATACGAGTGCCCTAACATACGAGATTTTTGAGATACAAGCCATTGAGTGAGCGATTTTTGCTTTGAAATATGAGCAACAGTTGAGATACGAGTAATTATGGGGATCGGCCGGCTGCACACAACCCACCAGTTTACCGCGACTCGAGCGTCTCATAGTTTCCCACACCTCAAGGTTACGGAATGAATTAAACTCATATTTCCAGGTACCACTGAATAACTTTTACTTATCAATTTATTTTACCAATCACTATTCATTGAATGTGTACTATGTGACTGGCATTGAACCAGGGAATAAATAATTATTCAGATATACAGTTACTCATTATATAAGCACAACTAAAAAATAATTTTTATTGATTTTTAGAGAGAGTAAGAGAGGAGGAGATAGATATAGAGAGAAACATCATGTAAGAGTGAAATATTAATCGGCTGCCTCTTGCATGTCTTCTACTGGGGATTAAGCCCACAACCCAGGCATGTGTCCTGACTGGGAATCAAACCAGCAACCTTTCAATGCACAGGGCAATGCCCAGCCAACTGAGCCACACCAGTCAGAGGCCTGAATTTCGTGCATCGGGCCTCTAGTATATACTAGAAGAGTCAGAAATAAGATCAAAAAGATAAATTGGTCCACATTTTGCCTTATTTGAAATACTGTGTTGTGGCCTTTGTAAAGTTGGCCAGAAACTGGGAGCAGGTGAAGTATTTTGATTAAAAAAGTAATATATTCACAAAAATTTCCTTCTATTTTATTAAAACAAAAATCAAACTAGCTATCATCTTAAGTGATTTAGAGAGTGTGCAGACTGAAAGTAAGGGAAAAAATTAGGAGGCTGCTGCAGTAATAGCAATAAGATCAAAGAAGAGCCTCAAATCTAATTATGGCAGGGAGTGAAGAAAAGCATTGCTCTTGAGAGTAAAGGGGAATTAAGTAACAGTAGCTTCAGGAAGGAGTCCCTGCTAGACATGTTAAATTAGTGATATTTTTATACTAGAAAGAGATCATAGAAATAATCCAATACAAAAGCCTCACAGTACACAGAATAAACTGAAATTCGGATTAGGTTTGGAGGTCCAACAGCTGATATATATTTATTTATAAGACATCAGCAGGTGGACACAGTAAATGAATAAAATCACAGAGGAGAATTGTATAGAGAGTAAAAAGAAAATAAAGGTAGATCTTTTGCAAATATTCACACTTTTTTTAGATAAAAGAATAAGAAATCAGGGAAGAAAAAGCAAAGAGTATTCAGATGTAGGATAAGAAACAGATTAGCATTGTGATTTATGAATGGTGAGTATTGGCGATTGTTGAGCATTGAATAATATCATATCTCAAAGTCTGAGTAAAGGCCATTGACTTTCATTCATTAACGCATTCATTTTCTTTCTCACTCAAAAACTACTTATTGAGCCTTGGTTGGTTTGGGTCAGTGGATGGAGCATCAATCTGTGGGCCCAGGGGTCCCAGGTTCTATTCTGGTCAAGGACACATGCCTGGGTTGCGGCTCGATCCAACAAGCAGGAGGCAGCCAATCAATGATTCCCTCTCATCACTGATGTTTCTATCTCTTGCCTTCTCCCTTCCTCTCTGAAATCAATAAAAATCTATTTTAAAAAATAAAACTGCTTATTGAGCCCAACCAGTGTGGCTCAATAGTTGAGTACCCACCTATGAACCAGGAAATCACAGTTCAGTTCCTGGTCAGGGCACATACCCAGATTGTGGGCTCAATCCCCAAGGAAGACATGCAAGAGATAGCCAATTGATTATTCTCTCTTATCATTGATGTTTATCTCTCTTTTCCTTCCTTTCTAAAATCAATAAAAATATATTAAAATCAATCAAACAAACAAAAAACCCCAATTATTGAATTATATATTATGTGTCCAGCGCCCAGGTAGATATTTAAAATATGGTAATAAACAAAAGGAAAGATGTGATCTGTGTCTTTAAATGGCTTATAATTTTGGAAGAAGAACCAATATTTATCAAATAATCACACACATAAATATTTAAAACTTTAATCAGTGCTAGGAATAAATTATCAGGGTTCTGTTGGCATGGAGGGTCTAGGTGCATGTGTGAGGGGCTGAGTGAAGATTCAAGGAAGAAGTCTTCCATTAGGTTCTGATTTTTAATTGGGAGCTCAAGGATGAGTAGTTTGGAAGGAGACAGGGTGGTAGCTTTACAGACTATAACAAATATATTTTTAGATTTTATATATGTCTGCATATATGTGTTTATAAAATTGAAGTGGAATCAGTCATAGAGGCCTTACTTCACTTGGAAGGGCTTTGAGCTATCAAATTTTGCATTTTCCCTGACTACACAATTATGAGCCTTTCTTCAGGATCCTGACACATGTCACATGTATTCACATAATTATCGTGTGGTGATAACTGGCTGGAGAATTCCACTTGGGATTTGGTGCAAGGAAGAGAAGATGATTGCTTAAATATGTGACGTGTCTAAGATCATAGCGCCAACAGCTGGAGGGGCTAACTAGGCTTTGGATACTGGCTTTCCTGCTTCAGAGGATTCAGCTCTGCCATCTGCCTACATCACTCACTGACAGAGACTGTTCATTAACTACAAATCAATTTAATACTTTGGTTCCTCGTTGATCATTATTCTCTTCATTAGTGTAGTTCTCAATACATGCTTGATTTAGAACCGTTAAGTAGAAAAATTACTATCCCCTATTGAGATAACTTGCTTCCGACTACACTTAATGTGTAAATTCACATGTGTAGTTTTGTGCTTGTACAAAAATATAACTAATGTGGGTCTTTCAGGAAAAGTTCAACTCATTTACAACAACAGACATTTAACAACTCCCACACTCAATTAAAACCATAATTGTCACTTGGTAATTGCCAGAACTCTATTTAAAAATGCAATTGACTAGCAACAGAGTGAATGATCCAGAAGCACTATGATGGAGGAGTGCTGGCAGGTGGCAACTCCTTCCCTTTCTTTAAGTACCTAAGGAGAAGGCTCATTTTTTTTTCCCCCAAATCTGACTGAATTGCCTACATTGCCAGCATTTCTCTCTTGGATATTTGGGATGTCACTCTATGACAAAAGATAATGAAAAAGCCCATTTTCCTTGATCTCTCTCTGCAACAAATGAAAGATTAGGTATACAGAGAAATTTGTCCCTCCTTAGGGAAATAAAACTAGTACAATATTAGACTACCTTCTAATAAGCAAAAGGAGCTATAGAAAAGATGTTGTCAAAGAAATTCTTGTCAAAAGACAACCCTAAAAATGATTGGATGCCATGTAAATATCTCCTTTGAGTTAGATCACTGCAAAACTACGAGTATTTCAAATGTACCAAGGAAATAAATAAAACATAATCAATTAATTTTTAATTCAACAATAATGCTATCATTTCTCTGCTCATTTGTATTATTGTGTATTAAATTTTTCATGAATAAATCATACACTTGCCTACAAAGTTTGAAGTTTGTGTAGCTATTAAATAAAATTACAACTATTTTATGTACTTTTTATTTTATAAAATTAAAGAAGCTACAACACACTAACCCATGCTACTGTCTTTTTTTAAAAATATATTTTATTGATTTTTTTACAGAGAGGATGGGAGAGGGACAGAGAAGTAGAAACATCAATGAGAGAGAAACATCGATCAGCCCCACTGGGGATGCGCCCGCAACCAAGGTACATGCCCTTGACTGGAATCAAACCTGGAACCCTTGAGTCCACAGGCCAATGCTCTATCCACTGAGCCAAACCGGTTTTGGCATACTACTATCTTTTGACAATAATTTCCTGAGAGAGGCTTTTTGAAAATTCTAAATTAATTGAAGACTCTTGTACACTCATGCCTCTGGGGTCCTGACTCCTAAATTAAACAGAGCGAAGTTACTCCCAAATTGCACGGAGATGAGCAAAGCAAAAAAAGTTATTACTAGGGCAATGAGAATGATGAAGTTTTGTCCAACATTCTAAGTCACTAGCTATATCTTTTACACATCAAATTGACTCTTTACAATTTTACATCCCAGAATACTTTTCCTTAACTAACATCATTTTATTGGAAGAATTTCTCATAAAAATGCATGAAAAATAGAAAAAAAATCTAGTGCATCTCTAACCTCTCCTTTCCAATTAATGGCTCAATGAAAGGATGACTGTTGAATAATGTATAGAGAAAGCTACAAAGTGAGCTTAAAAATTGGTGCAGGGAGGTAGGGAGCAGAATGTTATGGAAAGTCTCAATCCCCAAATCCACCCCATCGCATATGAATTGAAGATATTCTAACATCCATGTAATCCTACATAGGATTTAGTTTAGAGTAAAATTCCTCAGGAATAATTATTTGAAGGCCCCCAAAGAAGGGAGCACAGGAGGATAATTTTTAGCAGTAAAGTGTGAGGGAAAATAATTAAGTTGTTATGAATATGGGATTAGATAGAGACCTCACTTTAAATCTCAAAATCACCTCAGCAGGAAAATTAGGTTGGGGAAGGCGTAGAGAGGAGAAGTAGAATGAATGGCTGAGCATATGTAAGATGGAGTGGGCAACTACCACCTCTAATTTCTTGACCTTCCAAAACTTTCTACTGATGACTTGGTACTACCAACTGCATTCAATGGAAAAACAAAAATTTTATTTTGACATGTTAAACAAGGATTAAAAATGCTCAGGGGGTGCCGAGATCAGTTTGGCTCAGTGGATAGAGCATTGGCCTGCGAACTGAAGGGTCCAGGATTCGATTCCGGTCAAGGGCATTTACCTTGGTTGCGGGCACATTCCCAGTGGGGGACGTGCAAAAGGCAGCTGATCGATATCTCCCTCTCATTGATGTTTCTAACTCTCTATCCCTCTCCCTTCCTCTCTGTAAAAAATCAATAAAATACATTAAAAAAAAATACTCAGGGGACCTGACAAGGTACTGATCTAAATCAGTATGGCACTCAGTTGCAGTCCTGTTTGTTTTGTTTTGTTTTTAAGGTTGGTTTTCATGGAAATTGACCAAGATCCTAGATATTTGAGGCACAGGGGCCCACTAGATCTTCAATGGGAGGACCTAGCAGTGTGCACAGCAGAGGTGAAGTGTGTATGACACCATTTGCACCAGCTCCACAGTGCTGCGTACCTCCAATGATTACCTTCTCAGTTTATTACCACCACTATTACCTATCTGGCTCTAACATGGGCTGGATTGATATATGGGGTATATTTGTGAGGCTAAAATTCTTTCGGAAAATTTGCCAAAGGAAAAGAAGCACAAGAGGTGTCTACTGTTATAAAATACCGGTAATGGTGACAATACCTATAGGTTCTGATTTGATCTATGATGAACACAAGGGGTGCCTGATTTGAAAGTCAAATTTCTCTAGCACAGACAGCTAGATGATATTCTTTGTCAAATATTGAGAATTGGCCAAAACCTGTTTGGTTCAGTGGATAGAGAGTCCGCCTGGGGACTGAAAGGTCCCAGATTTGATTCAAGTCGAGGGCATGTATATTGGTTGCGGGCACATCCCCAGTAGGGGGCGTGCAGGAGGCAGCTGATCGATATGTCTCTCTCACCGATGTTTCTAACTTTCTATCCCTCTTCCTTCCTCTCTGTAAAAAATCAATAAAATATATTTAAAAAAAATACTGAGGATTGATAAAAAGAAAATACATTTTTATGGTGATCGAAATGATGGAGCTACTCAGCCCGTTACATTAGATACCACGCAGCCATGGACTATTACATTTAAATTCCAGAACTGTGGACAGCATTCTGAGATTTTATGACTGCCTTGTAACCTTAAACATCCTCTCTTTGAAAAAGCTAGTTTCAAATTATCTATTACAGCTGCTGGCTTAAGGTATTATGGTTCCCTCCTCTCCCTACCTCCCGAACAGTTTTTTGTTTGCTTGTTTGTTTGTTTGTTTGTTTGTTAGCTATTGCTGTTCAGGCAACAGAATGCCCTTAGTTTGGGTGTAGAATGATAAGATTACAAGGTCTGTGGCCTACAAAAACACATACATGGGAAGTGAGGTCAAACACAATACTAGGCAAAAGCGACATTACTGTCTAAAATGACAGGGGTGAACTTTAGGGACAGTGATCAAGGTGACCAAGCCATGAGGAGGGATGTTGTAAAATGTGCACAAAGGAAAGGAAACATTTCAGGTTTGATTTTTCAAACTAAAAGAGAGGAAGATGGAAAAGCGGAAGGCCTTCTAGGTTCCCAGAGGGCAGCACTTCCCAGGTTCTTTGGATGTTCCCTGTGGCATGAACTGCTTTGCCCCATTCCCTGTGACAGTCATCTCATCTACCCCTGGCCTTAAAGAAGATGCAGATAATACAATACAGCTAGATCTTTCCCTTCAATTCCCCAACTCAGACCCGAGAAGCAGAGGTTTCTGCAGACCAGTCAATTTCAGTAAACATCGCTCTCAAGTGAGCTTCTGATGAAATGAATTTGTAGTTTTTAAGAAAGGCTTGAAGGACATTATAAATACCTGAATTATTTGTAGTGAAACATCAGAAATACACTTACCATATTCTAATGCAAAACATGCCCCAATTCAATGAAAGAAATCAGTTACTCTCAGTATGGAATTTCTGAGCTGGAACTTGACCTTTCAACTGGGTGTGCTAAAACCTTGCAGGCACACCTTGTGTTCATCATTGAGCAAATCAGAACCTACAGGTATTGTCACCATTACCTCTAACTATTGAACCAAAGGGCTATAAATGTGGTTTCTGCTATTAAAAATTCTTAAGTTATACCTAGTCATTAGACTTAGAGCAAATGATATTCAATATCTAGACACTACAATATCCTAGAATGATACAGGTGCTCAGGAGATTTTGAATCATTTCCTGATATAGACAATAGATCTTGCTGCCTATTGCTTCAATTAGTCACTGGACTCATGTAGATTCTAGATACTTAAAAACACTTTGTTAATGTCCATATTAATTTCTTGATCACTACCACCTGTTTTTGGCAATAAAAATGTTTGGAATTGGATAGTGGTGATGGGATACTCCGAGTATACTGAAAAGCTACTGAATTGTGCAGTGTAAAGGATGACTTTTATGATATGTGAATTATAAGTCTAAAAAGGTGTTATGAATATTAAAAAGTCTTATTCATACAAACTCTGGCATCCTGCTGACAGCCTCTCAAGGAAACGTGCTGATGGCCGGGGCATGTCTCAGGCTTTCTCAGAAATGGCAAGCATGTGGGAATTACCAGGACAGTCCTGAATGATGACTCTCATCACATTAAGCATTAATGCTGGCTGCTCACTTTCTTCTCTGCTCTTAGGGTCATAAACAGCTAATAGGCATTCTATATCATCCTAATAGGAGAGTGGTACTATGATTTACTAGTTTTGATTTCATGGTAGAACAACTTAAAGAGCTGTCCACGGTGACATATGTTTACACCATAATGTCCCCATGAATGTGGTAACACTATTTTGCCATTAAGCTGAAAACGGAATAAAGAAGACTTTAGCTATCTACTTAAGGTCACATAACAACTTGGTAATGGAAGACCCATGGATCTCAGTACCATCTTTTTCATGTACATTGGTGCCTTGTTGTCCCTGCTCCCATTTTATTAAAAAGAAACCCGATCGATTACCATAATATGTTGATGTAGTTATTGATAGACTAGGGTGTGCAAACTGGTGCCTGTAGACCACATGTATATTTGTTTTAATTTGTGTCCTACAAGACTATAAACACAGGCAAGCATTATGTTAGGTTCTTAATTCGAGCTACTTGGTACCATTGTCTTATTGTCGGCCCATTGCAATACATTTGTTGGTTCCTGCATTCCACCAGCTGTAGTGCTTCCCCTGCTTTGGACATCTTAAAGCTGAATTACCTCTGAGGCCTGTTTATGACAACAACCAAAATGGCAATAACAACTCATGCTGGTGTTTGCTTATATACACGTCTAGAGTGGTTAAAATACCTGGACTGGTTGATTACCAGGGCTAAATTAAGTTCTCAGAAGAACAGCTTTGCTTTATTTTAAGTTTGGTAAGATTCTGAGGAATTCGACATAGTTTACCAAATATTCTGGTTTTCTCCCTGCAATTCCCCTTCTTGTGGGAAGACTACACCGTTGTTCTCTTGAACTCAAAAGTGGCCATGTGAACTTGCTTTGTCTAAAGACAAATGCACAGAAGTGACCTATGTCACTTTTAGACAGAAACTTCATCATCCTGAGCATGACCTGCCATTTTTATCTTCTTTCTCCTACTACTGTGGGTCATTTCCAAGATACTGAGAATGTTTCCTTACAGTTCGGAACTTGTCCCTTCTCTCCTGCCATCTTCTTTCCTGGCACATTTGATTTCTGCTACATAAGAGGGCATTTCTGAGTAACTTAGCTGTCAGCTGATTCTTCCTATCCTTGATGGCTGAAGCCTAATTTAACTTTTGAATTTTCCAATTAGAAGGAATGTATATATGTAAACAGTCCTTGGAATAAAAGGAGAAGATGTGTTTGGGAGGTGGAAAGTTAACACGGCCAACTGGTTAACAAAAGCTTTACTGATACTTGAACCCCACTTCTTCCCCTTCCTACTAAGAGTTATCCCTGAGGCATCAAAAAATCTGCCCCATCAGCCTTGTCCCACCTGACAACTTGCTTCTGATGGTGCACACACAGTGTCTATCTGTGTACTAGTATATGAATTTCAATCCTGTTGCTATTGCTGACTATTAATTTTCCTACAGGTTCATATTTTTTCACCCTCATGAAAGCAGCCATTATGCCAAGCTCTGAGATATACATGAGGGAGATACCACCTATCCCACCTCACCCACCTTCTTGCTCTACTCATCTCCAGAACAGAGTACTATCCTTTTCTTTTCTCACCTCCCTCTGAAGCTGCTGCAGAGAGTTCAACTGCTGTCCAAGATTGCTAGTCAGATACATCCTTTAACTTCTTTGGTGCTCATTTGATGTTCCTTTTCATTCAGTCTTCCATTGGAGTGTTCAGTTCTCCTCTCTACCACAGGGCAAATGATCCTAGAAGCTAACTGGATCGTCTCTCCAAGGATGTGGGCTTTGGATTGATTCTAGAGCTTGAAGTCCACATGTTAGGTAGTCAGAGGGGAAGATGGAGATCAGATGCACAGAAAAACAAGCTGATATCCAGAAGCACACGCTGGAGTCCACGAGAGAAGCCTAAAACTTGCATCAGTTCTTTTTGCCATTGACTCAGGTGTATTCTATAGAAGCTGGGTTCTTTGTCATAAATCTAAACATACAACCTTGAGCTGGTAATCAGAGAAGCCAGAGTAGGATCCAAGGGCAGATGGAACAGTTGCAGCCCTGTTGTGAGTCAGCAGGTCGGCAACAATTGGATACGAGCTAAAAATGGGTGCTCCCACACTTCCAGTCTCCAAATTTTGCACAAGCCCATCTCCTATGGACCACTTTAACAGGAATGTATAAGATTGCAAATGTAGGTGTGCAGTTGTTGATATGGAGAAAGGCATGCAGATTATAATTATTATTATAGCTTTGTGAAAAGAATGTCACAATGCAACTGTACAACTACTTTTGCCACTCATTCAGAGATCAACCCTAAGACATTCAACTTTAAAACTTTTGCCTCAGATCATTCTGGGGCTCTGAGTCTGGGTAACTTGGGAAATGGTGGAAGTTACTTACAAAAAAAGAGGGAAAACAAGAGTAAGGCTATGGTTTAGGGGTTGGTAAAATTGCCTAAGATCAAGCACATTGCATTGGTGTGTAAAATTCACTGAGCATTCACTATAATCAAGAAGTACCTAAAATATTATACCTTTGTGATGCCCTCTGTGAGATAGAAACTGTCTCTCTCAATTTCATGGGTAAGAAGACACACCATCAGGATTAATAAGCTTTCTCAAGGTCACATAGTAAATAACTGGCTGAGCCAGAATTGAAAAAACAGACAGATCTACTCAGGAGCCCATGGGCTTCACCATTATGCAACACTGCCTCACATATGCTGTGTTCAGCTGGAACTTCCTCCTGATCTGTTGTCATGGAAATCGAACAGTCTTGAGTTTAATGAACTTTTCCAGCAAATCTTAGGGCTGAAGAATACCACGGGTGAAGGTGGAAGTGTATGTTTTGTGTCAAGTACAATGGTATCCCTGCTATCCTCCTCATTCCTTGAGACTTATTTGTTTTTTTCTAAGATGCTCACTAGTGAATAGTATTTTGCTGAAAAATAAAATGCTGACAGCTAACAGAAAAATACAAGATAAACTGAGAGAAACAGAATAAAAATATGTGCCTGGAACTTTGCCTGTAAGTTTGCTTTTTAAAAAAATATTTTAAATAAAAAATTATTTTAAAATAAGTATCAGAAAATTATTTTGTCAATATTAGCTATATTATGGATAAGAATTATCATAATTTTATAACCTATAAATGCTCTGGTTCTGCATTTTTATATTTCTAAGAACTTGCCACTAATGTAGCATCTACACACACACACACACATTATTATCAGCATTCTTTTTGTAAAGTCAGAAGTCCAGGCTGGCTCAGATGGTCCTTTGTTTAGAGTCTCACAGACTAGAATCAAGAAGTTAGACAGGCTGAACTTCGATCTGATTCCAAGATCCTTAGCTGGTAGGCAAAATTAAGTTTCCTGAGCTTATAGGGCTGAGGTCTTCATTCCCTTGCTGGTTGTCTGACCTGCCGGGGATTACTGTCAGCTTCTAATCAGTGGTTCTCAATCCTTCTAATGCTGTGACCCTTTCATACAGTTCCTCATGTTGTGATGACCCCCAACCATAAAATTATTTTCGTTGCTACTTCATAATTGTAATTTTGCTACTGTTATGAATCATAATGTAAATAACTGTATTTTCTGATGGTCTTAGGCTCTACAGCAGTGGTTCTCAACCGCTAGAAGGGTCACCTAAGACCATCGGAAAACACAGATATTTACATTGCAATTCATCACTATAGCAAAATTATAGTTATGAAGTAGCAACAAAAATAATTTTATAGTTGGGGGTCACTGGATTAAAGGGTCATGGCATTAGAAAGGTTGAGAACTACTAGTTAATACTAACCGGTTCCTTCACAGGCTCCCCCTTCCTCCCATCCAGCTGGCAGCAGCCCTGGTGCTTCCAAGTCACCCAGTGGGAGAAATCTCTGCTTCTGAAGAACCAGTGTGATTACATTAGGCCCACTCAGATAACCTCCTCTTTGTCCTTGAAGGTAAAATAATCATGAGAGTAACATCAGAGCCTGCATGAAGGTCATGGGAGACATTTTAAAATTCCACTTACACAGGTTTTATAATCTACAACCAGAGAGAAGGACACAAGGTAAGTAGGTTGGGACAAATTAAGCCATGTACTTACTGCAACTTATTAAATGAAATATAGCAATGAAAAAGATTGGACTTAATGTGATCATTCAGTGAAAATTTATCAACTCTCCCCTAGAAGCTTATCAAAATGTATGACCTACTTTTTGTAACTTGGTTGGGTACAAAAATGAGTCATTCTTAATTCAGGAATGTTAAAAAAAAAAAAAACCTCTCAGTGAATTTGTTAAAATTTCATGTATTTGCTTCATATTTTGGCCTGCTTTGCCTCTTATAGAGCTTTTCCTAATATTCTTAATGGCTTGAACTTGGCATAAAAATGTATGTTTCTTTAAATAGCGTACACAGATAATATTGGTGGAAAGCCATGGCTGGAAGATGGTTAAGATAGAATGTCATCATCTTTTAAGAATTTAATTGTGAAGATGGTTAGAACTCAGAGGGAAATTTTTGAGCCAGGAAGTTAGAATCCAGCAGAAGAGGTTATAGATGATGCTTCACTAAAAAAGATAAGATGCCAGCTGTGGGTGACACAATAAGGTCCCCTTTCCTGCAGGTATATACATTCCCCTCATGTTTGCATGTTTCTGTATCAGCCTCAACCATCTTGGCAGCGAAACAAGCATTGACAATGGTCATTCTATAGAAAAGAGAATTCACAAAGCACGTCACTGAAAAGTGGGATTCCATATCTAAATCAATGTAAGAAGTGGTCATTATACCCCATTTCTCTTTTTGATCTTGATTCTCATCTTTGTACCTAATTGGCTAATGGTACAACATAGCTCTTGTAAGGACGCCATGACCACCATTACGGCCATTATTGTAAGTAGCAAGACATTCATTTTCAGCACACTTTGGTACCTAATGATTCCTGTCAAGAGCTCTTGGGACTTTCCCTCAATTACTCCAACAAGGTGGTTCCACTGAATAATTTGCCTCACATTTTTGCCTCATTCTTCTCTCCTGAAACTGACCTTGGTTTTATTGTGAGAGTAACTCTCTCATTCTCTCAGATCCTCTCTTCGATGTACCTTCAAGCTTTTCCCCTTCTCCCAGTTAATTACTGTTTTCCACTCCTTTAATGTGTATCTTCATTCAGCTGATGATATTTCGCTTATCAAGTTATGTCACACCCTGTTTCTTTAGATCATCTAGATTCCATGTCATGTAAGAGGAACACTTGGTGCACCTGTTTAGGAAACATTCCCTTCTCTCTAATTATAGAAAGGAAAATAAAATAGGTAATTTATTCCATAGGCAATGCTACAGATAAGTCTTTTGGGCTGGAAAAGAATATACTAAAATTGTGTTTCTAAATTAAGCTTTTAATACTGAAAAATTATCTTTATCACCTATACTCATTAATCTAGAAATGGAACTTGTAAAAAGATGACATGTATTGTGACATCCTGAGAACATTCTATGTCTGGTAAGCAAGCTATTGCCCCTCCTTGGTAATGGATCCTTCTGAAAAGCTGGCAGGAATAAGGAAACAACCCAGTGGAAAAATTCAACCCATTGGGACAAAGGAAATGTACCTCTTTTAAACTTCTCTGGTGATACATACCAAGAACTAGGGAGGCTCAGAGGTTTTACTCGACTTGCAAGTTATAAGTGAGCCTGCCACATTGATAGATGATGTGGATGATATCAGAAGACTGAACCCCTGGGTCAGAGATAAAGACAGTTTATTACTCAAAGCAAAGCCATGCATAAGACCTGGATAGCATGTGCACTAGTTCCCTAAGTCCCAATTGGCAGGTGACATGATTGCAGGACTGGGTGACAGAGGCTGCGTGACAAGAGGGGGCCATGTTCTCCGGGAAGCCATTTTTTTCCTTTTATATAATGGGAAATAAAACTGCCTGACATTTGCCTCTGTGGGAGACATTGTCTTTATTACATGGAATAGTAAACACACCTCTCCTTTGTTCCTGGAGGTCTCGTTATTCCTATTTTCCTAGGCTTTGGCTGTAGAAACACTGCTGAAAAGATGGTCCAGAACAAATGCAGTCAGTGCTCATAAAATGCACAGAAATGTGAGAGACCCTTGGAGAATTGTCTTCCAAAAATATGCTGTTGAGATTGGAAGAGACAAGTATGAACAGCAGCCTAAGGCCATGTATGCGAAAGTGCTGATGCAAAGATTCAAGCCAGCCTTGGTGTCATCTGGGATTCTCACCTTTCCTTCACAGCCACCTGCCCCCATCAAATCCACCAATCTATCAAAAGTCTGATGGACTCTGCCTTCAAAATAACTCTGAAGCTTATGATTTCTTTCCATGACTGCCTGATTCAAGATATCTTCATTTCTCCTCTGTTCTCCTGTAATATGCATTATTCTCTCATTTTTCATTTGGTCCTTTCCTGCATTTTTACAGTCTGTCTCCATGGAGCCATCAGAGTGAACATAGTGGTCATTTATAACCTTAAATCAGATCATGCAACTCCTTTAAAGCCCTTCAGAAGTTTCTAATTGTACTTAGAAGGGTTCAAACCAATTGCACATGAGACTAACAACATTAAATATTTCACCTGGTCCTCCCAGTCTTTGGTACTGTTTTTACTTTGCCTGTTCTCTCCTTTCATATCTTTGGATGTCTGGTTCTTAATCACTTAGTTCAAAGCTTAAATATTTTGCCTCGCCCTGTCTTCGACTTTCCCCACTACCAAGATCACTATCTATGGTTACTACATGATAACCTATGTAGAAATGCTGTTCATTAGATTTCTGTCATGTATCACTATGTATCATCACATTATTTCACTCAAGTTTGGTTTCTCCTTCTTTCATCCCAACCTTAATGTAGCTTCTTAAGATTAGGGACCTTGCCTCTTTGGATCAGCTATAGCACTTAGAGTAGTAGTTCTCAACTTTTCTAATGCCACAACCCTTTAATACAGTTCCTCATGTTGTGGTTACCCCAAGCATAAAATTATTTTTGTTGCTACTTCATAACTGTAATTTTGCTGCTGTTATGAATCATAATGTAAATACCTGTGCTTCCTGAGGGTCTTAGGCTCTATAGCACCAGTTCTCAACCTGTGGACCATTGGAAAACACAGATATTTACATTATTATTCATTAACAGAAGCAAAATTACAGTTATGAAGTAGCAACAAAAATAATTTTATGGTTGGGGGTCACTACAACATGAGGAACTGTACTAAAGGGTTGCAGCATTAGAAAGGTTGAGAAGCACTGACTTGGAGCAATATCTAACACTGTTTAGAAAATTTTTGCTGAAACAATGTAGAACCACAGGATTCTTAATTTAGCCAAGGAAACCAAGCTCCTTGAACTTTTCTAGTTTCCTGTTCTGTGATCAGCTAAGATGGGTGAATGTGCTGTGTAGTGTTGCTCTTGGCAACCTTAGCAGTGATGTAATTCTCTGAGCGGCATAAGGATTCTGTATAGGCTCTGGGCAGTCAGCCAAGGAGACTTACCATAGCAACCAGAAGCATGATACCTATCAGGAATTGGATAAAAATTATATTTGTTAGAAAATCTGGGGAACCTCCTTTGGAAAATTAAACAACACTAACTCCATCCCTCCTCACTCAATACACATAGACTTTACTTATTTACTTTTTTTTCCCAGATTCTAAATTTTTATTCAAAATATTGCTTCATGCATATTTTCCTTTTTTTATTGCTTAAAGTATTACATCTAGTACTACATATGTCTCCTTTCCCCTCACTGACCTCTTTTAATAGACATTATATTTAGAACAATTTTAGGTTTACAGCAATATTGAGCAGAAGATACAGAGACTTCCCATGTATGTCATGCCCCCACATATGTTTAGCCTTCCACATCATGAACATCTCCCACCAAAGTGGGCCTACACTGACACATGATGGGCCTACATTGACACCTGATTATCATCTAGAGTCCATAGTTTACATTACGGTTTGCTCTTGGTGTTCTACATCTATGGGTTTGGACAAACATCATTTTAGTGCCATACAGACTATTTAGTGCCATACAGAGTATCTTTACCACCCTGAAAATCTTTTGTGTTCCACTTCTTTATCCCTCCCACTAAGCCCTGGCACCACGGATCAATTTAGTGTCTCTATAGTTTTTGCCTTTTCCAAAATATTATACAGTAAGTTGCCTGCATTTAACCTTCCTTTATGTCTCTTCATAGCTTGGTAGCATTTAAAAAAATCAATTACAGAATTATACACTTGAAACTTATTTAACTGATGTAAGTCCAATAAATTCTATTAAAATATACAGGGTGTCCCAAGAACATGTATACACTGATAACTGAATTGATATTTCTTTCTTTTCAGATTTAACTCACTAAAATTACTAATTATTCAAAGTGTGTATACATTTTTTTGTAAGGACACTAAGTATTTAAAAATATATGTAAATATCAGTGAATGATATTCCATTGTTAGTACATACTACAGTTTATTTATCCATTTGCCTGCTGATAAATATCTTAGTTGTTCTTAAGCTTTGGAAATTATGAATAAATCTGCTATAAACATCTCTATATAGGGGTTTGTGTGGGCAAAAGTTTTCAACTCCTATGAGTAAATAGCAAGGGGCATGATTATTGGATTTGTATTAAAAGAGCATGTGCAGACTGTTAAGAAAGCAACAAACTGTCTTGCAAAGTGGCTGCACCATTTTGCATTCCCGCCAGCACTGAATGAACATTTCTGTGTTCCACAGCCCCAATAGCATTTGGCATTGTCAGTGTTCTAGACTTTGGCAACATGAGCTTCATTTTATCCTCGCCCCTCCATCCCCCGCCACCCCTCCTTTTTTTTTTTTTTTTGGTACAGAGGACAGATTTGGGAGGATCTGAGGTACAAAATAGCTGTTCTTTTATCACCTTACAGCTATAGGTTGGTGGCCTGGAAATAACTGTTTAAAATTTTTGCCAAAGTCTCTTCTAAGCACAGTGGAATAAAACTAGAAATCAGTAGCAAAAAACAAACAAACAAAAAAACACACCAAAACACAAACAAACAAACAAACTGGAAAAGTTTTGCAAGATGAAAATGTTCTAGATGTTCTAGAGCTCTGTTTCACAACAGTTAGCTCTACTGGGCTACCCACTTAACATGATTAAGATGGTAACTTTATTATAGCTGCTCCTATACAATAAATAAAGCACAAATATAGCACAGTGTGGATTTTCTAAGTAATACATTTGTTTTCTTGGGAGAATTGTTTATCTTGACAGAATATGGCTTAAAGTTAAACTAAAGGACCTACCTCCATACCTCACTAGTTAATTATTGTTAAGTTTATTGATTTGAATTAATGGAAATAAACTGAAGTGAATAAGAGAAAATTTAGAGTGTCCTATTATTATTTTGGTTTAATTGTCAATAATTGAGAAGCCTAGCCCTTTAAGTTTTTTTTCTGCTCCTGTTTCAACCTATTTCTTCACTAGAACAAACAACTCCCATCTTCCCTCCATCCCAAATACAAATTAACTAAACCACAAAATAATGCGAAAAAATATGACTCACAACCATAAACACAGAGTTGGACTCTTAATGATGACTTAGCCTTGGTTTGGGGTGTCATTACTATTCCATGGAAGGACAAGTAATAGATTTTGCCTATGTTTGCAGAAAATTGCTCATCTAAAGAACATGTCTTGTTCCAGCTTAATTTTAGATGCTCTTTAAAACTGCAAAGCCAACACATTTTGACTTCAATTTAGTAGTTCTACAATATGCTTATAAAAATTAATATTGCCTTTACAACTTTTAGTGGTAATAGGAAAAAAATACAGAATTTCCCATAAAATAGGTTATTCTCCTGACTATTTTAATGGCATTCTCTTGCAACAGACATTCCTCATATTTATGAAATACTGTGACACAAATTGCATATCTCCACCAAGTTTGTGAACTGAATGTGGTAACAGTAGTAAAATAAATAACAAAAATAAAGATTTGCAAGCTAAGAGATCATCATTAGAGTCCATGTCTGTTACTGCAGATACCATTACAATAGAAATCTTTTTGTGAGAGCAAAAACTACAATAACAAACTCGAGGCAATACTTTAAACATATGCTGGGTTATTTAATTATATTTTGGAGTTTGCTTTAAGTATGGCTTACCTGTGTCATTCTAATGGATGATGTACCATAATAGCTGCATTAATAATACTATCCAACACCAGTTTCATTTTTTATTTGTCCTCAAATTTTGCTTTTGGTGAAAATACCAATATCATACTTAGGCAAAATATGGGTATGTATATTTTTTTTGTACCAAAATTTAAGACCAAAACTCTGAAACTCCTTTTTTTCCTGTTCAAAATAATAATTCTCTATAAAATATACATCTATTTCAACTTTCTTGAACCTGTCTATCCTTTCAGCACATACCTCTATTTGATAATGAATAACATGTTTATGATTTTAGAAATAAAGTAGCCCTTCTTTTTTTCATAGTCTTCCACTGCATTTGTTAAACACAAGGGCTGCTTCCTTATTTTTCACCTTTTCCATTTCCACACAATTTTTAGTCTTTGTATCCTTCTTGGTCTTCAAATTTGTTGGATGAAATATCTTACTATCTATATATATAAAAGCCTAATATGTAAATAGACTGAACTGCGGAATGACCAAACAACTGAACAACTGTTCTCTCTGATGTGCGCTGACCACAAGGGGGTGCGTGTGGAACATGGCAGGTGTTGGCCATGGCGGGAGGGTGGAGAGGTGAACAGGGGCTACCACACCAAGCCAGGGCACCGATTGCTGTCATTGGGGTGAGCCTCTGGTGGTTACTGAAAATTCTTTGCTCCTGCTCACCATGGTCCTGCCTGGCACTTGTACCTGGTGCCGGTGCTGCTCAGACCCACGGCCGGTGCCTGGCACTGGCCCCGATGGCTCAGTGATGTCAGCAGGTGGGAGCGGTGGCTGCTGGCCCTGATTGCCCCTCAGGGATTCTCTCCTGAGGGCGACTGGGCAGCAGCCCCCACTCACACCACTGCTGGTGACAGTCCCACTCATACCCACAGCCAGGGCTGGAGTCACTGCTCCTAGCCACTTCTGGCACCCAATGCCAGTTCCGATCATTCAGTGCCATCAGCGGGTGCAAGCAGTGGCTGCCAGTCCTGATCGCCCCTGAGGGCTTCTCCACCTCCCCCTGCTCCAGAGGGGCAATCTCACTGGCAGCTGGTGCTGGCCCCAATCGTTCCACGCTTTCAGCAGGTGTGAACAGGTGTGAAGTGTCAGTGCATGGGAGCGGTGGTGGCTGGGCTGCTGGCAGACAGGGGATGGGGGATGGGGTGGGCAGTGGGGGTGGGCCATGGCTGGACAGGCCGGGTGAGAGCATGGAGGATGGGCTGAGACCCACCCTGTGCCACCGCAGGCTGGAGGCCCACAGTTCCTTTCAAGATGCACTGGGCCCCTAGTAAATGATAAAAACAACACTAACAATCTTGGCACTTTAATCTCCTGGGAGATTATTTGAAGGGCATTGTCCTGCAACAGATTGTTAAAACCAATTGTAGTCAATCTATTTTTCTCTGCCAGGTACTCTGTTTTGTTAAGTGTATTTTTTTTATTAATTTCAGAGAGGAATGGAGAGGGAGAGAGAGAGATAGAAACATCAATGATGAGAGAGAATCATTGATCAGCTGCCTCCTGTAGGTCTCCTATGGGAGATCGAACCCACAACCCACGCATGTGCCTTTACGTGAATTGAACCCAGTACCCTTTGTCCACAGGCCAATGCTCTGTCACTGAGCCAAACCAGCTAGGACACCCTGCTTTTTATTCTGACCTGTGTTTATCACTCCTATTTAAGTAGTGAGTTACCCAGGAACTGAGTGGCTTAATAATGGAGCACTTGGTGAAATTCAAAATAATAATTATAAAATAATGAGTGAGTCGATGGAGTTTTTTGTTTTATAACTGTTAATGCTATTTGTATTACTGCATGGAGGAGTTAATGTCTGATGTTCTTAGTTAACTGGTATCCTTTCTTAAGGAATGCCCCTTTATCCCATACTGTTCCACTTCATTGTGTTTTGTTAATGTTCCTGCTCCTGGAACTTACTTAGTCATCTGGGCCACAGTATCTTTTAGACTTAGTTTTGAGGGGAAAAGAATAAAAATTTCTGTCATATAGTTATCCCTCCAACCCCCCTAACACACACACTCACATCGATTAGAAAGCCCTAGGAATGAGTGGTTAATAGGGTAGTAAAAGTTAAAGAATCATAGAGGGAAAAATTTAATTGGAGTCCTAAGTTATAAATGATAATATTGATTCAGTATTGAACATCAATGAGTTTTTCCTGTTGCTTTTTCTGACCTACTCTGATGAGAACCAATCTTCCATTTGGTCACTTATTTCCTTGTTTAGGGAAATGTCTTGACGTTCTGTGTGGCTCAGTATTTCAGAGATGCTTCACCTAAGAATGTCATGCGCTTTTATCATTGAGCAGCTACACACTTGCCCTCCCAGGTGTCTGACACTGGCAACTCTTCAGGAAAGAAACTTGTTATGATTGAAAGGAAATAGTGTAAACAGGGGCAAAGAGACCTTTGTCCTGTCAAGGACCATCTAGGTATTTATAACATCATTCTCGGGCCATACAAAAGTATCAGCTTAAAAATTAGCCTGCTATAGTTGGTCAGACATTTAGTTAACTCACCCCTAAGGCCTTGGCAGGGCCAGACCAAGCGATTTCACAGGCCTTATACCACGGCCTGCAGGTAGCACATTCCTCACCCCTGGTTTAAACAATATACAAAGATTAGCACTTATTTGATAGATTACCTATTCCTATGAAGAGTAAAATTATATACCCAATAAGTCTAGAAATACTAAATTATAAAACCTTTACATGTAATATTTTCATTCAATGCCCTGTGTGAATAATAATGTGTGAAATAAGTGCAATTTATTTGCTTCCAGAGAAACATTCTAAGAATCTTTTGAAGCCAGGAGTCCCATCTGTACTTCATAGATAGGCAGCAATTTATGCCAGCATTGCGTTCATTGAATTAAATGTAAATATCTACTTCACGCTAAATTTTTAACCTCGAAACAAAAGAAATAAGACACTTGGCTTTATCGTGAGCCTTGGAATGTGCTAGCTTAAGCAATGTACATTCTGTCGAATAAGGAGATTTACCTTTAAATGCCACCGTAACACTTTTTGCAACATACAAATAAGAGGAAACGTTGGACTTTTAGAGCTTCTGCGGAATATGAGGAATCTTAAGGAAATTATTATGAGATAGTGTTCACTTTGCCTACCTTCCTTTTCAATATGCTTCCTTGCTGAAGCCAAGACTAATTAGGATCAATGATATATTGCTGAACAGCTCGAACCACTCCAAATACAGCAAACAATAGTCAGAGAGAAGATTCCATGAAGATGACTCTACATGAGTCACGGGAGGTCATGTGGATACCAAATCTTTGTCAGAGCATTTGGCTGTGTGTCTGCATGTCACGCATAACAACCCGGCTCCTTCCATTAGCAAGGACTCTCAACAATTGCACTTTAGCATTGCAATGGCTGAACACTCATTTCAAAGCACTAAATATACAATGAAGTAAAAATTATACCAGAACCCAAGAGTTGTACATCTTTCTGTCTTGGGTTAAGCTACTCAAGTAACTCAATTACTGTCAGTGATAAGAGTAAGCCATGGCGTAGGGTGTTGTAAACCCTGTGGTGATATGGGCAATGCTATTCCATTTCTTGCAAGACAAAGAAGAACCAACTCATTTTGCACAGTTTTGTAGATCCTCGAAACAATTCAATTACCTAGCTAGTATTAAAGGTGACAGATTGTAAATTTGCAATAGGTATTCTAACATCCACCTAGAATATTTAGATGGATAAAATTAATTGAAGAGAGAACAACAGACCAAGAAAAAGGAACAACAATGAAAGAGGAGATTTCTTATTTTGCATTCAGAAAATTACATTTTCTCTAGGATGACCAGAAAGAACTCTGCTCACAGAAAATGGCTAGTCCAAATCATGCTTATCCTGTCCGCTGCCACCTAGTGGTCTATGAATGTCATTAGTATGAGTCTTTTGAAATGTGTGGTCTCTCATTAAATGTTTACATTTTAAGACAATAGTGTAAATAAAATAAACAGTTTTAATGACCTAAAATAGAGACAATGCATAGCTGAAGGAAGACGAAAGGAGAGATGCTTTTCATGGAAAATGAGGTGGTGGTTGGGGAAAATAGAGCATGATGCTTTAAATAGCTGCCACTTTGAATTCCTCTCAAGTGAGGGTACTGGCCAGACCATTACACTCTCTCCAGGTCAGTGCTTCTAGTGTGGGCAAGGGGCCGGAAGCGGCCTGCTGAAAAGATAAACAGAAGCTTTAAGAGTAAGAGTTTGGAAACTTTTATAGCAATTACTAGGACAAATATAGATATTCAGGTGTTATAGATCTTGCCTTGTAAAATGCTGGTAGCACAAACTCTGTAGTTGCTCCATACAGTACGAGCTCATGTGTGGCATTTTTAGATGAATTTGTCAACAGTAGCTAACAAGTATATAAAACCCAGATATTTAAATTTAACCAAAACTTTACAGAATAAATTATGGGAAATGGCAGCTGATATAGGAATAAAAAACAAAAATTGAAAACTTAGAATCACTTGCTTTATGTCATGTGAAAAAATTAAATATTGCTTAGATTGAATTCTCTAGGTTCAATGTTTCTAAAACAAAACCCCAAAAATAGTTCATCAACATCCTCACAGAAATAGCTTTGTTGTCAATCAAACTTAGAATATTTAAGTTAAAAGCAGGAAGCAAGTTCATTTGTTCCCTCACATATTGAAATATTGGTATATACTGAGTGACCAGATTATAATGATCTCTGATAGCATATAATATATATATATTAGAGACCCAGTACATAAATTTGTGCATGGGTGGTTGGCCGGCCTGCCTACTGGTCAAACTCCTGGCAGAGTGGACAATTTGCCTTTTATTATATAGGCTATACACTGAGTGGCCAGATTATTTATGCATTCAGAGATCATAATAATCTGGCCACTCAGTGTACATACTCTTTATTCAAAGGTTATATATGTGTGTTTAATGTGGGGAGACTCGTATTTTATTCATAGCTTCTGATTAAGAATGACAAAAAGTTATGTGTAACAGCAAATCGCTGTTAATTGCCCATGTGCACAATTTAAGTAAACAAGGCTTATGGTGTTTAATTTTTTTCCTTTTCCTTATTGTTGGCTTGTCCTACATTTCCTGAAATTTCTCTATAGACATTGATATTAAACATGTGGGGACTTATTACTTGTATCTTTTTGTTTTTGTTATTTTAATTTATTAGTACTTCTTACTTATTGCATTTTACAAATCTATTAGTTCACAATGGAAAGTAAAAATAAACAAGTAGAAAGATTCCTTACACAGACACTGTTGTAGTTGAATGTACCAGACAGAATTGACATGTGGCAATTGTCTGGATAACCAAGACAACCATCAGGCACTCTCACTAGAATCTATTACTCATTTGTCTGGCCTCACTCATCACACATTTCAGCAAATCAGAACATTCCCAGCAGCCACCTCATCTTCTGCTATCTGGGTTTAACCAATGCATAACTTACGGGGATTAATTCTCTTGTTTCACCAACAATTTATGTTGAAAAATATTTGAAATTTATGAGCCATTGGCCTAGTGGCATTGGGAAAGCATTTGTACAATATAGAAATATTAGGTGCTTATTATAATGGGATTTTTTTTCCTGCAGAAAAATGAGTTATTCAGAGATAGGTTGTAAGAACCAACATATCTCTCTGTGCAAAGAATGGCTGCCCACATCCAGTGATTTCGCTATCACCCCAAGCAACTATCACCACCAGCCTGGTATTCTAACCGATGGTACCATGCTGGCTCATGGCTTTATCACCCTGGGTCGTGGCATTGCCTTCAGAATACTGTATTCTCTGCATATATTATCTGGAAAGGGTGGAGAGTCAAAAGGTCCAATGAATCAGAGTAACATTACTGCTACTGAGAAGGAAGAAGTGAGTCTAGAGATAGTACCAGGGAGAAAGCTGCTTTTTAAAGGGGGTTGTTAGGACAAAGCCTGCAGCATAGCTTCTTTATGGAGGAGGATGAACTCAGCAGATGCCTGTACATAGCAGTCGGTAACAATATGGGCTTTATGTGTTTACATCATTTTTTTACCCTCCATATCCTGTTACTTAATCTTGCTAAGCGTCAATTATGAAATCAGAGAAATTATACACCTCCAAAGTTTGTGAGGACTAAATCATAGCTTGCATATACATCGCATTATGTGTTCCCCAAATGTAGCATAGTCAGGACTAACGTGTT
Source organism: Lasiurus cinereus (assembly GCA_011751065.1). Classification (NCBI taxonomy): domain Eukaryota; kingdom Metazoa; phylum Chordata; class Mammalia; order Chiroptera; family Vespertilionidae; genus Lasiurus; species Lasiurus cinereus. Next base: position 68,888,588 of record JAAGEH010002531.1, read on the forward strand.
TCACCACAGGTTTCCTCAGGCTACATGGAGTGCATGTTTATTCATGAATCCACTCAGATGACGCCCATGACTTGGGAGTGATTTTAATCACAAATGAGAGTTGGTTTTACCCACATGACATTCAATACAGAGGCGGAGCGTCTCACACATTAATTCCAATGTTTAGCAACACAGTGAGGTGTGCACACTTTTTTTTTATGTCTTATCTTTCTCTTCTAGCATTCCTAGTCTGTTGACTTTGCCAACATGTTTGTTGTCTCATGGTCTGCAAATGCATGTCCAGGGATTATGTGCAATTGCCAGACAAAAAAAGAAGAGAAAAGGCCTTTATCTTGCAAGGGTTTGTATGTTTATGCAGGATGGGAAGCTGTTGAGACATAATTCCCCATGAACATTTCAGGTTTGCAGGGTCTGTGCTTTTTGCACAAAGGGCATGTTTGAATAACAAAGGCTTCGAAAGCTAGAGACTTTTTCTTCTTTTTCTCTCATCTGGACACACTGAGAAGTATTAATTTAGAGACTTTTCCCTACTTTCCCAGTCAGGGTCCATTCACAATCCAGAGCAGAGATAAGATCTCTTCCTACCTGTTGATTGGAGCATGGGCAGGTTGAGTGTCCTATTTAAGCTCCACCTCTCAAAGTTTTAGAGTTGATTTTGCAACCAACTGCGTATGCATGTAAGCATCTGGTCCCTGTGGGGATTAGGATGTGGAGCGCTGATGCCAGGTACGTCTCTGGCTGCTTCAGTTTGACATGAGTATTAAATGATAGATTTCCCTGAGCCACACATCTTGTATGTGGGGTTTTTGTTTGTTTGTTGTTGTTGTTTTGTCAAAAACATACATAAAAATGTGGCAGGATAAGATGTTAGCTTGAAAGTAGGAAAAATCTCTGACTCTCCATATAAGTTTCAGACTTAGCAAGAGCAAATTTCCTCAGAAAAATTTCCCTTATATTTTATTAGAACATAGCACAGGCATAATCTTAGGGAAATCAATGGCAACCAGTTAACCAATTGTTCTTGAGGTAGCACTCTTTTTTCTGTCCAGGGTAACTCTACCCACTCTGGAAATATAATTTTAAAAATAACTTGTTTGTGTGAATGAAGGGTGGGTAGGGGAGTGGTGGTGACCAATGCATGGGCAAGAGATGGTATAGCTGCTGGATTCTGTGAAACTAAAAGTCCATTAACAGTGCATGTGTTTGTCAATGGAGACATTGAATTCCTCCAGGTCAATGAATTGTGTCTCATTTATATTAAAAATCTAGAGGCCCAGTGCATGAATTCGTGTACCAGTGGGGTTCCTCAGCCTGGCCTGAGGGATCGGGCCAAAACTGGCTCTCCAACATCCTCCAATGGGTCTCGGATTGCGAGAGGGCACAGGCCAGGCTGAGGGACTCCAGCTGTGCAGGAGGTTGGCCAGCTGGGGAGGCACCACAGGAGGGCTCCAGGGCATGTCCAGCCCATCTCGCTCAGTCCTGATTGGCCTGACTCCAGCAGTAAGCTAACCTACTGGTTGGAATGTCTGTTCCCTGGTGGTCAGTGCACATCATAGTGAGTGGATGAGCAGTCTTAGCATATCATTAGCATATTACTCTTTGATTGGTTGAATGGATGTACGGATGACTTAGCATATTAGACTTTTAATATATAGGATATTTAAGAGTTTAGTGTAGATTCTTTTACATGCAGATACTTTATATAGGTTGATTTAATAAATGGATTTATGTTAGCCAATAGCATCCTATTTCCAAAGATAATACATTGTGTTCATTAGTTGTAATGCCTAAACTACATAATAGAAAGGAAAAGGAAGATGCATACATCTAAGTCACTGAGTGAGAACAAGTGTTGTTTTCTGCCTGATTGATTCTGGAAGTTTTCTATATATTGGAACATAGTTCCAATAAATTACAATAATGCTATTTCATATAACTATTATCTTTCTTTAGTTTCAAGGTTGATTTTGGATGTTCCATTTCTACATGCTACACAGGCCCTTGAATATTGTAACTCTGTCAGATTCCTATATGATTTATAAATTGGTAGCTAAAACATCAAGGTTGCTGTCAAGGAAAATGTTCTATATTCTTTTAAAGTATATTTATAGTCAGAACAGAATAAATATGGGGACATGTATTTATTCTTAGTGACTTTCTTGTCAAAATTTATTAGGCTCACTTGTCAGGTGTGCACTAATCTTATTGTCTGTGCTGTAAAATCACCCTGGCACTAGAACACCAAGCTGCATTTTTCTTGGTAGTGTACATTTTCAAAATTTAAAGTTATTGGGCAATGTTAGTAATGAAGTAAATGATGCAACATAAAAAACTATATCATCTCTGTATGAGTAAATTTCTGCTTAGAATATGAAATAAAACAGTTCAATTACAACAAAAGAAAGATAATAGAGCAATAGTCAATATTATAATTAATTGAGTTTCTCTTTCTCATTAATAAAAGCAAACATTCTTAATAGATTGATAGCTAGAAAGAATTTTTATTATGTTTTAACCCAATATGTTAGTCACCGATCATTTAAAAACAGTCCCTGAGACCACATAACAGGGTACCACTACACATGGTACAATGGTACCAATGTGGTAGCTGTAAGATACCCACTACTGGCTGAATCTAGAGAATTAACCAATCATTATTTGAATTTCTTCCTTTCATGGACTTGATTATTGAGAAAATGACCAAGTGAGCACACATATATAACTAGAGGCCCGTTGAATGAAATTCGTATACAGGTGCGTTCCCTAGGTCTGGCTGGCGATCAAAGCATGAGCATCTGGTGGGGAAGGGCAAGTCTCAGCTGACCTCTGGGCCCTGGGCAGCAACTGGGCCCTCCACCTGAGTCACGGCACCCAAGTGTGCCCAAGCGAAAATGCAGTGAGCACAGCCATACACCACAGCTGGGCACAGCATGGGCCTCTGGGTCAACCAGTGGCACTACATGGAAACTGGTGGGTGATGAGCTTTCTCCCAGTCAGCCTTGCAGATTGTCTACTGATCAAACCCACAGGGTGTCCGACCAGCCCCTTTGGTCCCAGAAGCTGTGGCTGGGATCACCCAGATGCCCATTGCGCCAGTAGTGCCTCCACTGCCCCTGCTGTCAGTGCCTCATTGCCAACGCTTGCCATGTTTCATGCTTCCCTCTGCTGGTCAGCACACATCATAGCAAGCAGTAGAACTCCAAGTGGAGGGGGCAATTTGCATATTAGGTTTTTATTATATAGGATGTGAACTATATAATGTGAATTATAATGTGAACATTTTAATTTTGTCAAATGTTCATAAGAAATCAATGAACATAGCTAAGTACTTTCCCACAGTTTCTGACTTTGCTTCATTCTCCTTTCTACCCTGTGGTTTCCAGGTGAGAAGACATCCTCCTACACATGACAGATGCTGCCCTTTTAGGATAGGCCTGCATTCTCCACAAAGAGGGAACCCTCAGACTCATTTTCACGATGACTTACACATTTGAATAGATCCATACAAAATAAAGCTGCAAAAACATTTCAGTAATTTCTACATTTACCAATAATAGAACAAAATTGGTTGTCTTTTAAGAAACATTCAATAAATATGGTTTTATTAAATTACTACAATGATCCTACAAAATTAGTGTTGTGTATAGATGACATACAATATTACATGTTTCAGGTGTACAACATAGTTATTCAATATTTATATACCTTACAAAGTGATCAGCATGATAAATGTAGTAACTTATCAATCACCACACAAAGTTATTCCCTATGCCAGTGGTCAGCAAACCATGGCTCGTGAGCCACATGCGGCTCTTTGGCCCCTTGAGTGTGGCTCTTCCACAAAATACCACAGCCTGGGCGAATATATTTTTGTAGATAAGAGATCAACCAAAGGATTTGTATGCATGCATATAAGCAAAACCAATGAACACAAGACACTGGGGGGTTAGGATATGCATGGGAGTGTATGGTGGGGAATGGGAAGATATGTATATATGTAATACATTAATAAAAAAATTTAAAAAAGAAGTGGCATTAGAAGACATTTAAGTTTAAAAAAATTTGGCTCTCAAAAGAAATTTCAATCGTTCATATTTGGCTCTGTTGACTAATGAGTTTGCTGACCACTGCCCTCTGCTATATATTACATAGACTTGGTATTATTATGATCAGTTGATAAGTGATAAAAAATGAGGTTTGGAGAAGTTAAGTAATCTGCATGAATTTCTTCACATAATAGACCGTGAATATTGAGTAGAGATGCAAATCCAGGCCTGTCCATCTTGAGTGTCCTTCCCATGAAATAATAATTACTACTTAACACTAAAATTCCAGTGGGAGAAAAGCTCTGGCTGTTATATTGTCATGAAGGGAATGGTTATCTAGGATCAATGACAAGAATGCCAAAGTTCTCCAAATGTAGGAGGAGACCATTACAAGAGAAACAGCCACCACTGTTCCTTAGAAAACGAGCTGAGGAAGACTGGATAGAACCTAACACTGGGCAGCCTGGAGGGAAGAGGACATCATCTCTAAATATCTTCAAATCCTGGACACTTGCTGACACATGGCTGTGGGATTTAACCCGGTTGTTAATTATCTCCTGTTTAAAGTCTAATGCAGGAGCTGCTGAGAGCTCTCTCTTCATGCAGCAGGCAACTTCACTGACGGTTTGCTGGGTCGTGCACACTTGCGCTCCTTTATCGAGTGTCACTCCAGTCTTCTGCAGCCTCTGTCCCTGGGAAGGCGAGGGGATTCATATGAAATTCTCTTCGCCCTGGCAGGCTACAAGAGGAAATAATGACTGTTCTTCCACGTCAATTAAATTGTGGCTTCTCTGTCGAGACTGTCAATTCTGGGGATGCCTTTTCTGACATTAAACCCTCCCTGTAGCAGGAGCCAGAACAGATGTACAAAGCCCTTCACACCTTCCATCACCGCTGACCTGGTGTATATTAGATCAGTGACCAGGAGCTCAGAAGCTTGGTTTTTCCCTCACCAATGATCCCCCTGAGCCATCCACTGTCCTACATACCCATGATTACCAGCCTTCCCTCACCTGTCAGCGGCCTGCCTCCAAAGGAAGGTTAAATAGTTTGCTTTCCAATAACACCCTGAAAACAGAGCATCACTCCCTAACTTCCATGAAGAGCAATCACCGTTTCCCTCATTGCGCAGGAAAGGAGCGTTGAACATAGGTACAGCGTCACATAAAGGACGCTTGTTGCATTTTGAAAGAAGAGTTGTTTTCACCAGCTGGCGTTAGAGGACCCAGCACATAACCGTGAGCACCATTTATACACAGTCGGACTGAGTCAGACTGCTAATTGACTGGACAGTCAAAGCTGCATGCAGCCAGGAGAAATGTCAACTTTAATCTCTCCAGAATGGCTTCAGCACAGAAGCAAGTGGAGAGCAAATTTTTATTAGAACTAAACCACTATGCAGGTATCAAAGGAAACCTTTGAAGTGACAAGCAAGATGGGCAGGTATTTAAATGAACTTTAAAAATTACTACTGTTCACTGGGCGTTGATGTTGTCTCTCTTTTTGACTTAAATGTTATTACAAATTTGTGAGCAACTTGGGCTTGGGCTTCAAAAAAATTTTATGAATGAAGAAACATTTCAGAAGATGAGATAACCTGTCCAAGCTGCCACAGTAAGGAAGTGGCTGAGCTGAGTTTTAAATCCAGATCTCCTTAAGGCCAAATTCTATGATTTTAATTCTTCTAAAGAATTGAGGCTATTTATCCTATTTCATATATTATGGGTCCTCCAGGATGCCAGCGTCATAACAGAGAGGGATATTAGTACATTTATATTACATATATACCTCTTCCCCCAGCTCTCTTTCTTCTTTAAAGACAGGATAACAACCATCACAGGTAGCTCCCCCCAGAACGAGTATGTGGTCCTGATGTTGGGAGCCATGCATTACTTGTATCAGGATATTTTGTAATTAAACATGCAAATTCTGTGAATCAGTCTCTGGGAGTTGGGACCTTGACTCTGCATGTTTAGTAAGATTCCAAAGTAACACATGTAAACATAAATTTAAGAACCACTTTTCAATGGGATGTAAGAATGTGTTTGAGTGGGTGAAGCAGACACCCACTATGCCCAGACTGAATATCACTGACACTAGTACAAATCCCACATAACACTGGTATATAGCTGGTGCAGCCTCACAGAGGGTTAGATGAGCATCCCTGAGGTGTTACTTAAAAGATCACAAAATATCTTCAAAGAATATTTAAATATATTTTAAAATGCCAATATATCTTGTTCTCTGGCCAGCAAAGTAGTAAACCTCCAAACTACAGAATTATTTTTTTTTATCATCATCATCATCATCATCATGGTTAATCTTGAAGGTTTTATTCCAAATTGTTTGTTCTTACATGGTATTTGTTTGTGGAACATTTGAAAGCCAGAACTCTCTGCTTCTGTATTTTTTTTAAAGATGTCCCTTCTTGTAAGGTACTGAATGGTCAGCCAATTTGGAGAACCACAGCAAATATACAAGATAGGTAAGGCTCTGATGTGGTGGACAGTATACTTCCTGAAATAAAAGTGGGGAAGGAAAGGGGAAAGCTTTATATAGGCAGGAACAAAACCAGGCAGTGGGCACACATTGAAGGCACATTTTGTGTTCTTCATGGTTTTGCCCAGTTCAGACCCTACTGCCTCCAAGAAACTTGCTCTGTCTATCTAAGGTGAGAAATTCTCCAGGTCATTTTTCTTGCAAGAAATTTATGGTTTCCTTCATACAAAGGAAAAGGAAGTTAAATGCAGAACATACAAATAGGCTTTTATTTTACTATCAGCTAGTCATATGAACCTAAATGATTTACTAAAAGAATCATGTCTCTACAGTAATGATGAAAACAATGATGTGTTGAATGTAGTATATAAATTGCAGATAGATACTTTTATATAATTTATGTATTCTCTCTATTACATATATTTACATAATCTATATGAGAGGAGATGTGCTTCTGAAGTCATGCAACTAGAAATATTTGTACAATTATTGCTCAAAACCATTAACTGAAAAACTGAGGTATTTCTAATTTTTCTCATTGAGATTCACACCAAGATTAAATATTGTTTCCTTTCCATAGCTCTCTTTATTGTAACTGAGATTCAGAAAAATATTTTCCAATATTTAAATAAACAAAGTATAGTTTTAAAATGATCCAGTAGATTTTATTATTCATTCTGTTTTCTTTCTGGATGATTTAGTACTACTAAAGAAAATTATGCAAAGATCAAACACAGTTGTCTCATAAACTGTTTTACAAAGTTTATTGGGTTTGACAGATATTTTCAAAGCTCATTTAGTTTGTATTGGACAGATACTGCATCTCTGCTAAATATAGGCTGTGCTGTATGAAATAAGTTTTACAAAGAGACAAGGTTTCTGGTTAGCAAATGTGGAAAAAAAGAATGTAAGTAGGAATATATCCTGGGTATTAATACAGAGAAAGCAAAAAGTCAGGGCAGGTACTGGATTCATTCTAACCCATTTTATAAGTGTATTTTTTTATTGATTAGAGAATACATGAGTCACATATTTCCACTCTAGTCAACAAAACCAGGATTTTTCATCAGTCACAACATCTATATTAGCATGGCCGGGCTAAGTTGTGCTGTGAAAACATATAGCTCCCAAAATCTCAGGGGCTTGAAAGAACCACATTTTCATTCCACATTAACTCTCCATGTCCATCATGGGTCCCAATTCTTCACTTTTTAGGAATTATTTTCTGAATGGATAATGAAAAGACTATCTTGGAGAATCAAGTTTACCACCCAGTAGTTTTCAGTTCCGTTCTTTAATGTATATGACATATAGCTCAACTTAGTACATTAGTGTTTAAAAAAATCGAGGATCTCCTTTGTGAAACTAGACAACTGAAATATTTGACTCTCGTTTTTTGTTCATCTTGTCAGTTTGATTAAAAAAATGTCTTTCTCTAGAATTATGTTCTAAATTTTCTATAGTAATTACAAATTAGCACCTGACTAGTGTTTGAGTCCAAGTTGAGAACGGAAACCTACATCTATGTGACATATAAGTTATCAAGAGGCTAATTCCAAGTTATCTTTAAATAGGAAAGATAATTCTTACTTATTAAAAAGGTGACATTTGCTAAGAGCCTTGACATGTGGAATATGAAGAAAACTTCAAGGTCAATTATTAGAGAGTGTCTTGATAGTGATAGAGGCAGGGATATTTAGGGAATTAATTATGATCCAATCTGGCAGAGAGATTGAGATAAAAATAGAAAAGAATCATATTAAAGTTGAATTTTGTGCAGGGATTTGGTTTTCCTAGGTTTGGCAATAGTGAGCCACAGAACATTTTGGAGAGGGTAGTAACTCGATTAAAACTATTTGTAGGCCTTTGGGTATTCCTTAATCTGCAAACTTTTAGCTGAATAAGTGAGAGATTATGTTGCTTTTATTTATAGATCTACTAGAGGCCAGGCCTGCAGGGGAAGGCAGTGCACCAGGGTGTGTGTCCCTCACCCCAGCCTGCACCTTCTCCAATCTGGGACCCCTTGAGGGATGTCTGACTGCCTACTGGGATCGAGCCTAAATGGGCAGTCAGACATCCATCTCACAGTCCAAAACTGCTGGCTCCCAACTGCTCACCTGCCTGACTTTCTGATTGCCCCTAACTACTTCTAACTGCCAGCCTGATCACCCCCTAACCATTCCCCTGCCAGCTTGATTGATGCCTAACTGCTCCCCTGCCAGCCTGTTTGCCCCGAACTGCCCTCCTCTGCGGGACTGGTCACCCCTAACTGCTCTCCCCTGCAGGCTTGACCATCCCAACTGCCCTCCCTTGCAGGCCTAGTCCCTTCCAATTGCCCTCCCCTGCTGACCATCTTGTGGCGGATATCTTATGTCGACATGGAAGCAGTTTTCTTTGACCACATGGGGACAGCCATCTTGTGTGTTGGAGTGATGGTCAATTTGCATATTATTCTTTTATTAGATAGGATTAGATAGGGTATAGGCCTGGTACATGGGTGGGGACCAGATGGTTTGCCTTGAAGGGTGTTCCAGATTAGGGTGGGGGTTCCCTTGGGGTGTGGGCAGCCTGGACAAAGGGCCTGTGGTGGTTTGCAGGCTGGCCATGCCCCCCAGTGACCCAAGCAGAGGCCCTGGTATCTGGGATTTATTTATTTTCTATAATTGAAACTTTGTAGTCTTCAGTGAAGGCCAAGGCAGGCCAAGGCAGGTGGAAAGCTTGGCTTCCTCAATTGCCAGGGAAACCCAAACTTCCTACTCTCTCCATGGCCGTAGCCATCTTGGTTAGGTTAATCTCCATACTTGCTCCTAATTGGCTGGTGAGTATGGCTTATGATGTGGCAGAGGTACAGTCAATTTGCATATTACTCTTTTATTACATAGGATATTTATTATATATCATGAGTCCTTGTTAGTAATAAGACTCATATTTCTGGCCGAGACAGGTTTGGCTCAGTGGATAGAGCATCTGCTTACAGACTGAAAGGTCCCAGGTTCGATTCTGGTCATGGGCATGTACCTTGCTTGCGGGCACATCTCCACTGTGGAGCATGCAGGAGGCGGCTGATCGATGTCTCTCTCTCATCGATGCTTCTGACTTTCTATCTCTCTCCCTTCCTCTCTGTAAAAAATCAATAAAAAATATATTAAAAAAAAAAGACCTCACATTTCTGGAAACAGTAGTCAATGAAAGAGTAGGCATATACCTCAGGCAAAGTGAATCTAAGGTTTTCCTTGGAAAGGAAATAAAAATTTCCATTTGTTAATAGCTCTACCTATGCAATCCCTAATATGTTTATGTTAATCATTTCATACTCAAATAAACATTGATTATTAACTAAAAATTCCTAGATGGGAACTTGCTCATGAGTCCAGAACCCTGAAAATTTTGCAGAGGTGGATAAGGAGAGATGATGTTGTGCATGATTCCTGTTAAGAAATACCTGTTATACAGCATGATTCTTGTTACATAGCAAGATATCAATGAACATTTGTTGAATTCTAAATAAAGTATATTCTAATGATGACATGTAAGATGAACTAAGAACAATTCATACAATACTCAAGACATGTTTTGACTAGGAAGGACATAGTGAAATACAGATTTCTGTCTAAAACTGTATAAAATACTATAGCTATTAACTATGCAAGGACTTTTGAATTTAAATTAAATAACTTTCTTTAATGTTGAATTTCAATTACATTTATTTTAATTTAAAATTCTACTTTTCACTGACAGTAGACAATTTCATGTGCTCAGCAGTCATAAGTGGCTAATAATTTCCATATAGGAAAGCACAGATATTGACTATTTTCATCAACACAGTAAGTTCTATTGGCCAGTGCTGGCCTAGAAGATACTTTGGAATGAGTCATTCCTTTTATAAGACAATTCTTTACTTCTATCTACTTCTTGTTTAATGTTATCATGCCATTTAAAAAAATAGTGCTAGATTATGCTCTCTCAAGCAAAGTGAATGCATTTTAGTAATCTCTAGAAGACATAAGGAAGTAAAAATATTCCCCCTTTGAAATGTTAAAACAAAGAAACCAATAAAATGATGCTGGTTTCATCTAGATAAAGAATAAACCTTCGGGATAGAACATGTTATATGGGAATATTTTATCTTAAATTTATTTTATAGTATATAACATTGCACATCCTATATAATAAAAGTGTAATATGCTAAGTGTCTGACTCGTTGGTTGACCATTCGGTCAAAAACTTGGCCAGTTGTTATGATGTGCACTGACCACCAGGGGGGTATATGCTCTTACCTGTAGGTTAGCTTGCTGCTGGGATCCAGCCAATCAAGGCTGGTGAGAGGGATGGACATGTCCTGGAGCTCTCCCACAGTCCCTCCCCAGCCAGTTGGTCCCATGAGCCTCGATTGGGATTGGGCAAGATGGCCCTGACCAGCCCCAATTGCCAACCAAGCTGAGAGACCCCGACCTGTGCAGAAATTTGTGCACCGGGCCTCTAGTGTGTATATAATGATGATTGTTGACTCAATTTTACTGCTACATTTATATTTAAACTGGGGCCCAGTGCACAAACTTTGTGCACTGGGAAGGGGTCCCTCAGCCCAGCCTGTCCCCACTCACATACTGGGAGCCCTCAGGGGATGTCCTACTGATGGCTTAGGCCCGCTCCCCTTTGGGAGCAGACCTATGCTGCAGTCTGTCCTCCCTTTGTGGGAGGCGACCAGGCTGATCAGGGGAAGGAAGGTGCCAGCCCCATCACCCTGCTGCTGTAGCCACTGCCAGTCACCAGAGATGCCAAGGTATTTTCATTAACACAGACTCCAGTCCCATCACAATGAAAAAATGACAACTTTCTTTAGGCATTTTCAAGATGTGTCTTTCATAGACATTTCTTTCTTTCTTTTTCTTTTTATCCTCACCTGAGGATATGTTTCCATTGATTTTTCCCCCTTTTCTCCGATCCCAGACTCAGCCCCTGCCCAAGCCTAAAGCTTCCACTGGAGGCTTTAGGCTTGAAAAGGCTCTTCCCCTCCAGCCCCCACCCCTCTGTTGGTCGGCTGGGAGTGACCTGGGTGCTGAGGAGATTTCTGGGACCCAGGTATGTATGCAAACTAATTGCCATTTTTGTTGGGTTAATTTGCATACTCCTCTGATTGGCTGTGGACATAGCAGAGGTACAGTCAATTTACATGTTTCTCTATTAATAGGTAAGATTTGGCTGTTGCCTTGTCTCAGTTTTTAAAAGTTCTGCAGCAACATTAGGGAGACAGTAGTGAGAGTAGAAACTGTGAGAGTGTTCTACAGTAAACCCAATTTATGTTCCACCATTTCAGGTTTAAGTATGCCTATCTGCTGACTGAGTTTTTCTGTGGGAAGGAAGAAGGAAAAACAAAACAAAACATGAAGTTGTTACACTGTTGATGAACTTGATAACAGGTCCCAATTGGGCAAACTTCTTTAAGTACAAAGTGTGATTATGCTTGCCTTTTATTAAGCAATTCCTATATGTTAGGTTCCTACAATCTTATGAGGTAGATAATTTTCATATCAATTTCAGACAAGAGGAAAGTGAGGCATAAAGGTTGATAATAAACACAAAACCAGAGACAAAAATCTCTTCCCCTTTGGATTCGGTGAGATTTCTGATATATTTTGGAAGTGTTGTTGAAAGGATTGGCATAAGGAAACATAGGATTAAATATAAAACATTGCCATATGTAAAGGTGTAAGAGAACACTGAAGTATCACATAAAGAATATTAAGGAAGCAACTGCTACTCCCAGGGGTAGGAAATTGAAGGGAAAAGTTAGAATTATAGCAAGACTGGCTGGATTCAGAGCTAAGATTCAACCTTCTGGCTGGTAAATCTGGAGTTCAAGCCCACCGGAAATGGAATGCAAACTTTTATGGAGTCACACTTATCTTCCGTTGGCTGGTGCTGCTGCCTATGAGGGGGCCAGCTGGTGCTCTTTGGGGAACGTTGAAAAATTACAAACCATAATCAGCCACGGTGACTAGACTACATGCCACTGATGGACTGGAGTCATTTTAGAGCAGCGGTTCTTAACCTGTGGGTTGCGACCTCTTTGGGGGTCGAACGACCCTTTCACAGGGGTCGCCTAAGACCATCAGAAAACACCTATTTCCCATGGTCTTAGCAACCAACACACCGCTCCTCGGTGTAGCAAAGTGTAGCCATGTAGTTTACTGTTGTCATATGAAGACTGTTTACCCATGCTACACCACGACTCAAGACAACATTTCATTTATTTGTAATTAGAAATAAATATTTCACAATATATAATTACATATTGTTTTTGTGATTAAGCACTATGCTTTAATTATGTTCAACTTGTAACAATGAAATACATCCTGCCTATCAGATATTTACATTATAATTCATGATAATAGCAAAATTACAGTGATGAAGTAGCAACGGAAATAATTTGATGGTTGGGGTCACCACCACATGAGGAGCTGTCTTAAAGGGTCGCGGCATTAGGAAGGTTGAGAACCACTGTTTACGAGGATCAAAAAGCAAGCATCTTGTGTTTTTCCTTCTATTATTCTCCCAGGCTCCTTCTAGAACCCCTGCTGCGGAGTCTATCTGTGAGTCAGTTGGTAAACGACAAAATATAGCTTGCAGCATCTCAGTGTCATCATGTGGAATGTGGAAAGGTGGAGTTCAAGCTGAGAGACAGTAGCTCACTGATGAGCACCCCCTCCGGATGTGGCTATTACTGTACATCACTCAGACATCCGAACCTTTGAGCTTCCTGATGTGCCTGGATGGACACCGTCTAAGTTTTCTCACCCAGGGAGGCTGTCAGTGCATTTTGCTGGCAAAATGAAGAGTGAAACGAGGATTTGTTGATCAGAAGGGTACACTGAGCTGGTCTTTAGGGTTACATATAATTTCTCCCCCCTGTTTTTGGCACGAGGTGGGTTCATTCTCTGACTGCTATGTGATGGATAGAGCCACAAATGCATTTCTGACCTGTGAGTTGAGATTGGAATGTTGAGTATCACTTCTGGGCTCTGCATTTTAATCTTCAACTAAGGCTCTCAAGACCCCCTCTTTCCCTCTGCTCTCAGCATGAAGCCTCCTTCTCTGAGTTCAAGATGGTGTCTCTTGACATCCTCATTAGCCAGGATCTTGAGGGACTAAGATAAGCAGAGTCTAATTAATCACAACGGTCAAGAGGCATGAGGAAAAAAGGAATCATGGCTGTGTTTAAGCCACTAAAATGTGGGGGTTATTTATTACTGCAACATACCTAGCCCATTCTCACTGGTAATATCTCCTATTTATTAAAAAGGAGCATCTTATTAATGTATTCTTTCTCTAGTGACATGGCAGATTAACTAAATCTTTTGATGTTTATTTGAAAAATTGTTTATTTCTGTCCTACTTCTTCTCAAAGAAAAAAATGACATAGCTTACAATGCAGTATAAAAAATGCTTTAATGCCCTGGACAGGTGGCTCAGTTGTTTGAAGCATCACCCATATAACAAAAGGTCATGAGTTTGATTCCCATCAAGGCACATACCTACGTTGTGGATTTGAGATCAGTCAGGGTGTGTATGAGAGGCAGCCAATTGATGTTTTTCTCTCACATTGATGTTTCTCTTTCTCAAAATCAGTAAACATATACTCATGTGAGGATAAAAAAACAACAACGCTATGATTGTTGGGTGAGATCTTGAGAGGATGCAACTGCTGGTTGACCCTGAGCTGGACCCAGGGTGAGGAGCCTCCTCACCCTTCCTGAATCCTCGGACTGCACACTCTGCTGACCACTCCCACGGTGGGATCTGTTTTCCAGGATGCAGCCTTGAGAAAGCGGTGTGTTGTTGAGACCATCTGGACTATATTTGGGAATGAACCCCATTTACGGACTCTGCATAAACTTTTAAGATACTGGTGGCCAGGGACAGAGATCTACTCAGCTGTGGCTGCCCAGGGTAAGCCTTGTAAGTAAGTTCCTTGCTTATTAAAGCTGCCACCTACAGATTTGGAGTGGTTTTCTTTCTTCAATCTGTCCTTGTCCTTCTTTTTTTTTAAATATATTTTTTATTGATTTTTCAGAGAGGAAGGGAAAGGGATAGAAAGCCAGATGAGAGAGAGAGAGACATCAATCAGCCACCTCCTGCACGCCCCCTACAGGGGATGTGCCTGCAACCAAGGTACATGCCCTTGACCGGAATCGAACCTGGGACCTTTCAGTCCCCAGGCCGATGCTCTATCCACTGAGCCACACCGGTTTCGGCTCCTTGTCCCTCTTGTGTGGGGATCAGTTTCAGATTTCACCAGGAGGCTTCTAAGGAATTGAACCAACAGTGGTGCTTTCTTACACGGACAACATTGATTGGAACTGTAGAGCTCTATCAATGCCAGAAGCCTTCCCCACTTCAACTTTGAAAGGAAATTATTTTGTATTTTTCCAGAAGACACTTATTAAATAAAAAGTTAAATATGAATACATTTAGCATTTATATCCAAATTGCAAAAGCAATGTAACTGTTGACAGATGACGGTAATGTGGTCTTAAAGCTTTGCCAAAATCCAAAAGATTTCTCAGTGTGAAGCATAAACAACTGAATAATTCATCACTGAAAATAAAATAATTTGCCCTTTAAAAATTTAAAGTACATATTTAAAAGGAATAACTATGGCTATAATTTCAAATTAAGTTTTTAAACAATGGGGAGAGTAGGTAAAATTTTTATTATACCTGACTTCACAAGATTCCAAATAGTGGTCTGAGTATTATCATAATATGCTGGGTATTTTTTTTTTTACAGTAAATGTCATTCTAAACCTTAAAAAAAGTTCAATTTTTAATTACTAGGATAACCTTGTAGAGCTAGTTTCTTTACATTGCTTTATATTTCTCAAGTTTCATAATCCACCTGAATCACTGTAGAGGTCAGTTAACAATAAAAATTAAATGTGTTTTTTAATTTAATGTTTTCCCCTATACTTGACATGAAACACTACATAAACTTATTTTGTACAATGTGTTGATTGATATACTTATGTGTTACAAAAGGATTTCCACCATGACCATTAGCTAACACCTCCATCACACCACATGATGACTGGTTTGCATTTTTTTGGTTAAATTGCAGTCTCTAAGTTATTAGACTCCATATAGATAAACATTAAATAATTGTACATATTACCCGCCCGCTCCCCCCCCTCAAATTGAGCCTGATTGCATGCTCTAGGTGTGAATATTTAAACGTGATTCTATTTCAGTGTCAGGGTTTACAGAACAAACTCCACAGGCCCAGCACATGTCCTTTTCTCCACCCTCATGTTCTCTAGTGCAACTTGGATTCCATCGAGCAAAAGCCAAGAAGCTAACCTGGCTCAGCTGGATGCCGAGACCCGGTTCTCTGCTTTCCAAAAGAATGTGCTGCAGGAATTCTTTTGCCTAAATCCAGTTTGGACACAGGGAATGCTCCCGGGAATTAAATAAGGGGTCCCTTCTCAGACCTGGTATGGTGAGCTCTGAAATAGAAAGATTGTTCCCAGGCCTACCCTTGGCAAACTGGTGGCAGAGGTGCCATTGATTTTCCTGTACTTAATCTTCAAATATCACCATTCACAGTTTGAAAATGACTGAGCCATATTAATTTAAGATAAACCATTGATGGCAATTAGATGGAGAACAGTCTGTGGCAAGAGTCATTCTAATGAAATCAAAGATTCATTTGCTAGTGATATGACTCAGCATTTATAGAAATCTGTTAGATTTTTAGAGACCTTCAGCATTGATTATTTTTCTTTCAGAGAACACTGGAAGAAAGTTATTTTCACTTCATCAATGGGTTCCTCAGACTCACAGATCCGTAAGGAGGAAGCAAGAAAAAGCCTTGGTCTTCTAACGTAGAGACCAGTGCCTGTCCCACTCCACTATGTTCATTAGCCTCTAAAGATCGCCCCTTGTTCAAGTTCGTAGTATATGAACACATGGACACAATTCATTATTTTTTTTAAAGTGTCATTACTAATTAATCTTATCTAGTCCATTAACTCGGACAGTGGTACAAATATTTCTATATGTGTTTCAACCAGAACCATTTTCTATCCTGCTGTCCTTTTTTGTCATGAGTGTTTTAGCTCTCCTTATTGGATTTGCCAGCTATTTTCTCCCTTTGCCTTACCCTCCGTTCCCGGTTTAGGCTTAACCTTGTTGAGAAAGCACAAAAGCCCGTGATCTCTCTGATTCCTTTGGGGAGGCAAGGAGGAGGGGCATTTTATTTCCTTAAAGCTTTGTTATCCATATTTTTTTATCCTGGTGCAGCGGTTCTCAACCTGTGGGTCGCGACCCTTTAGGGGGTCAAACGACCCTTTCACAAGGGTCGCCTAAGACCATTGGAAAATGCAGATACAGTGGTACCTCGAGATATGAGTGCCCTAACATATGAGATTTTTGAGATACGAGCTTTCGAGTGAGCCAGTTTTGCTTTGATATACGAGCAACATTTGAGATAGGAGTCATCGCAGGGATCGGCTGGCTGCACATGACCCACCAGGTTACCGCGACTCGAGCGTCTCATAGTTTCCCACGCCTCAAGGTTACGGAACGAATTAAACTCCTGTCTCGAGGTACCACTGTATTTACATCACGATGCATAACAGTAGCAAAATTTCATGGTTGGGGTCACCACCACATGAGGAACTGTATGCAAGGGTCGCGGCCTTAGGAAGGTTGAGAACCACTGTCCTAGTGGAACATAGGAAGTGGCAGCGATGTCCACTTCAGTAGCAGAAAGCTGATGTGCTATTCATCTCAGAAAGACACTCTCCTTTTTACTGTTTCATCAAAGTTCCTTTCCCTATAAGGAATAAAAGAGGAAGAAGATCCTGTACTGCTATAACCACCTTCCAAATTCTGTCTTCCATTCTATTCCCACCTCAGTACCCACCGTCTACTAGCAATCTCCGCACCCCTCCTCCCCAAAACACACACACACACACACACACACACACACACACACACACACACATCTACAAGTGGTTAGGGTCGCACACAGAGCTAATAAAAGTAGTGTCAAATACTATGGCTCCCTACTAATGAACACATCCCATATATCTAAAAGCTCACAGATTATGAGTTAGCAGTCTCATGTCCACAGAGAAAGCCACAGAATATATACAATATTTAATCTTAAGGTCAATATGTTTAAGCAGCAAAAGGCATAGTAAGTAGGTCATCATCCTCTGGCTGCATAGCACAGACCAGTCTGTAAGATGGCCCAACATAAGCCTGAGTCGAGGTCCAATCATAATAAAGGCCCAGTACTTTGTGCAACCATCTGAAGATCAGGCCTGTGAAGAGTGTACATGGCAGCGTACACCACGCCCACTGAGAACAGGGATGCGAGTGGAGCACTAACAGTATTAACGTTTTCGTAACAAATGGTAAGCAGAGGAGGCCGGTTTCAAGAGATCCACGTGAGGGATTCAGAGAGCTCATCCTGTGAGCCCCGTTGGTATGATCTTGCTTTCAAATGCCACCCCAGCCTTTGATTACCCGCTTTGTTTGGACTCTGAGCAGGATCAGTCTATAAAAGCAGAAAGGTTAGCTTTCCCTGGGAGGAGTATGTAAAGGAAGCTCAAGAGCAACGTGGAAACCATAAAAGGAAAGCCCTCTGAGATGCCCTGGGACCGGGGAAACGTGAAGGTACAAAATTAATCAGCGCCCTTTCCACTTCTGCTCCTAAAAGGCTGCAACAAATAAGAGACAAAGGAGCCACGGCTCCTCACTTCCCTCCTGCTTGCCCTTTATTAGCGGCTCAGCCAGAGTGCTTCAAATGCCAGGCAGAAGGTTAAGGGGGTCTCTAGTTAAAATGCAAACCATCTCTTCCCTCAGAGGTGTTCCATAGTGAAAAGACGGAAACCGAGCCATGAAGTTAATCTTAGCCATCTTTTCGCAGAGGGGAAGAGAGAATCCTTGATTTTCCTCCTTTTAGTTAGGAGGGCGGAGCAGGATCTAATTACAGAATTTTAAATTGCAGGAGCACTTTCAGGCTTTATGACTGGATCTTTGATGAGACCATAGCAGGGGTGAGGGTAACATCACCCCTTCCACTCAGGTGAAAAAGGGCTGAGATAATAATGGCAATAATAATAAAAGCCAGCACTTTAAAATGTAGTCTTAAGCTAATTTACCATATACTAATACTGTATGCATTTGTTGTCACCCTTAAACTGAATAATAGGTCAGCTTAATTTTAAGAAACAGGAAAAAGAGCTCTTAGACTAAAAATGAATAGAGTTTGTAATTTCAAAAGTAATAATAGCTTATATTAACTTGGCATTTACTCTGTGTTTCCTCTATAGGTTTTACTTATCTGAAGTCCCTTCATCCATATACTAGTAAGTATCCTTACAAATTGGCCCAATTGTTATTCCCTTTTAGAGATAAGAATATTGAAGCAAAAAATTCACTAACTTGCCTAAAGTCAGCTAGAAACCAAGAGATGCAGGATGTGAACCCAGGCAGATGCCCCAAGACCCAACCCCCTGCCCACCACATGCGGGCAGGTTTGGCATAGTGAGATGATGTTTGTCAAAGTACTTCCCACAGTCTAGAATCTACCCAGACTCTAGGTCAGCAGTTCTCAACCTGTGGGTCGAGACCCCTTTGGGGGTCCATCGACCCCATCATAGGGGTCGCCTAAGACCATCAGAAAACACAGATATTTACATTACAATTCACAACAGTAGCAAAATTACTGTTAGGAAGTAGCAAAGAAAATAATTTTATGGTTGGGGGTCACCACAACATGGGGAACTGTATTAAAGGGTCCCGGCATTAGGAAGGTTGAGAACCACTGCTCTAGATAATGCTTGTTTAGTTCCTGTCATTTCTAACTTGGTGCAGTAGGCATACCCACTAAATCTAACAGTTTGTGGATTTCACTCTCAAATGTAGGTAATAATAAAACATCATAGTCAAATTTATAGTTAAATGAAGATACAATAATTTATATTTTACTAAATTACCTTGTTTTATTTGTAAAACAAAATGTAGCATGCTTTGAAAAGCGAAGGAGCAGAAGTCAATTTTTATCTCAGATGTTTTGATAGACTCACTAAGGCCTACATAAGTGATAAATATCCTTTGCGGATAGAAATAGTTTAGAAGGGGGAGGAGTTTCTTCATTGTGTACAGATGTAGCAGGAATTTCTATTTCCCCATTGTATGGAACATTTCATGCAGCAGTTTTTGAGTTATAAAAAGAGAAACGAGTCTTCACCAGGATAATGGTAATAATGGAGAAAGCATCTGTGTTATAACTGGGGATGCTTTCAGGACTCCTGCCACACCTGACTGCTGCCTAACTTACAATTCCCCCTCTACCTAACCTTCTCAGAAAAATACTTCCAAACTGTTCTCTGCTCCATTGAGGCTATTGGATATAGTGAAGAGAGGGGGTGTATTAAATCAGGGGGAGCATTCCATTGCATGAAAAAAGGAGCAGGATAGTCAACAATCTAAACAGAAAACAAATAGATGACGAGCTGATCAAACATTTGGCTGCCTGAGGACAGAGTTCAAATCCTGATGTCTAATGTCAGTTCCTGGTTTAGGGGCGCTGCTCCTGTGAGCCCAGTCATTTTTTCCTTGGCCCTTGTTAATGTAAATTTCCTTCCTTCTTTTGTTTTCTTTCTTTCTTCCTTCCTTCCTTCCTTCCTTCCTTCCTTCCTTCCTTTCTTCCTTCCTTTCTTTCTTCTTTCTTTCCTTCCTTCCTTCCTTCCTTCCTTCCTTCCTTCCTTCCTTCCTTCCTTCCTTCCTTCTTTCCTTCCTTCCTTCCTTCCTTCCTTCCTTCCTTCCTTCCTTCCTTCCTTCCTTCCTTTTTTTCTTTTCTTTCTCTCTTTCTCACTCATGTTCATGTGCTCCATCTCTGTTTCTTATCATCAGAAAGACCTACACTTTTGTTTAAAATGAAAATGATTAGTTTGAAGACATGAGTCTTGGATAATGGAAAGAGATAAACAGCCAGTCCGCATAGGAGGAATTCAGAGTGAAATTAGGGCCCTGGTACTTTTCCTCTCTATATTCACATTCTTTGCCAGATGCCTTTGTTTTTCCTCTCACTAGACAGGTGAAGGCCATTTCCCATCTCTTGAGTCTGGGCTGGCCCTGCATATTGTTTTGGTGAAAAAAATAGCCCACGATTGAAGGAATTGTAAGTTTCCAAGTCAAGGTCTCAAGAGTCCTCCTGTGTCTCCCTTGATGCTCTTACACGCCTCCCATTGTCATGAGATCTTGCCATGGCTAGCCTGCTGGCAGATGAGACATCAATGGACAGCGAGCAGCCATCCTGTGTGCAAATCTAGCCAAGTTTAGCTGAGCCACTGGCCCAGTAGCTGCTGAGTCCCCCACATGAGCAGTCAAATAGTTATTATTTAAGCTCATGATGTTTTGATTGTTGGTTATCTATCATTATCTAATCAGCATAAGATAGGTGGGGATTATAATGAAAACAGTGGAAATATTTGCCTGTTTGGGGTTGGTAGAGAGAGAGGTGTAGATTTATACTTGAAAATTAATTGATTTATCTCTGGTATAAATATACACAATTGGCTTTTTAACATCAATGAGAGTAGATTACATCTAACTTTAATTTAGTATCCCCGGAGCTTCAAATCTTAAGGCCTTCCTTAAGAGAAATTATGTATTATCAGTTAATTATATCTGTTGAGATTTATCACTTCTCTAGGATCTCACTTCAGTATGAACAAAACATTTCCACTGGAAACTCTTTATCCATTTTCTGAATTACTTGAAGAGAACTTTTTGGTTTCCATGTTTTCACTTTCATTAAAATCCCCTACCCCCCATTTATTTCATATATTATATCAGAGTCCCCACAAGAAAAAGATGGCATACAGAAATGAGCACACTTTGAAGGGGGTTTAGACAATGGGCCATCTATATAGGTTTGATATACTTACTATTCCACAGGTAATGTAGAGGACTTAAAAAGACTGGAAATCCTGGGGTTACTACTATTGGGCTGAAGGTGCAGGATAATTTGTTCTTTCAATCTGAAAAGAGAGAGCCTTTTGCAGAGCCTGAAGATAAGGGGCTGTGAGATTAAAAATCTCAAATTCACTTCCCTTTTCCTCTGCTTTCTGATATCTCTATTGGCCAAAGCTAATGGACACGGGAGTCTGTTGATACAGTTACTATATGGAGCTTCAGAAGCCAAGGTGGAGAAGAAGGGAGCTTAACCTGAAGGGACTAATGTAAGCACCAGAGCACACACATGCATCACGTGTCTTACGAGCAAGCCCCTCTTTATTTTTTTATTTTTATTTTTTTTAAATATATTTTATTGATTTTTCACAGAGAGGTAGGGAGAGGGATAGAAAGTCAGAAACATTGAAGAGAGAGAGAGACATTGATCAGCCGCCTCCCGCACACCCCCTACTGGGGATGTGCTCGCAACCAATGTACATGCCCCTGACCAGAATCGAACCTGGGACCCTTCAGTCTGCAGGCTGACGCTCTATCCACTGAGCCAAACCGGTTTCAGCCCAAGCCTCTCTTTAAATAGCAAAGCAAGGTTCCTTGGAATTCTGAGTCCTAGGTCCTGCATCATCATTGTCTAGATGCCAGATTAGAAACATTATGCATAGACAAACGTATGCCCTTTTTGTCAAAACACTTCTTATGTGCCTGAAAATGACAGGCACAAGGACTGTTCCACAGCTTATGTCACCTGCCAGCAATGAAGACCAATGCTGAAACCCTAACTTTGCATGACCAGCCGCTGGGTTGCAATTGATTACATTGTGCTTCTTCTATCCTGGAAGGAGCAGTCATAAATCTTTTTCTAGAATCAATATTTTTCCAGCTACTAGTTTGCCTTTTCAGCCTGCAGTGCCTCCACCTGCACCACTATGCAACGTCTTAAGAGGGTTGATTCCCTGAAACAGGGTGCTGGTTAATGTCACCTTAATCCAAGGGGCTCACTCAACTTCAAAGGGGATGTGCAATAAGCATGAGACCATGGGATCTACTGGTCTTATTACACCATATAAAAACTGCTGAAAATACTCTGCTTTTTGAAGACATTGCTGGAATAAAAGATTGGGAGACATATAGATGGATTGCAGTAAGAATCCTACATCAAAAGCTATTATGTGTCTTCCTTTAAAAATAGAACTCATGGTTCTGAACACCTAGATCTAAATACAGGAGTGGCACAAATTCCCATTACCCCTAAGGATCCACTTGGGGAATTTCAGATTCCTTTCTTCAAAATTTAATTACTTAGCAGGATGACTACGAAATGAGGATAGGGATATACTCCCCAAATGTTTAGGGATTACTTGTTATTGATTCTACACCGATGGTAGTTTCTGAAAAGTCCAGAATGGTGAGCCAGTTGGGTTAGGGGAATAGAAACCAAGTAAATAATGGCCTTTTTCTGGAATTCACATCATGGAGAGTCTTATGGTCCCTGAATACATCCATTGGCTATTTTCCAAGTTCTTGAATATATAGTTTAGCATAAACACACTCAGCGAAAAGCCAAATTCTTATATTGGTTCTCTGAGAAATGTAATAGGAGATGTTGCAGTAGAAGCGAAAAGTCACTAAATCTGCTTCTACTTAAAAATCTAGTTAACCGTACCGAGAGGGTCCACAGAGAGTAGTGTCATTTTCAAGGACTTGAAGGATGCAAAGATAGTGATTCTTACCAAATTCTCATTCTAATAACCTCTCTGGTCTATGAAAAGAAGAAAAATAAAAAACAAAAACTATGGACCCTGGAGAATGCCAGTGGATTGATATCAACTTTATCATGTAGTGAGTCCAGTAGCAAATGGTGCTCTCGATGTGTTTTCTTTACCAGTTTTTGTTAGCTAGTATTGACCTGGAGAACTCTATTTTTTTTCCTATACCTTTTAGTAAAGATTTAGAGTGAGTTTTAATTTTTCTAGCCACTCACTGACCCACCTCAGAGCTTTCCCAACTCTCCAGTCCTCTTTAATTATCTCGTCTGCAAGGACCACTATTACCTGTTCATTCCATAAAATATCATGCTAGCCAACTATATTGATAATACGAAATTGAGTTGGTGATCAGGAAGCTGTTATTTTAGGTACTAAATATAGCTATCCCACATATACATATTTTAAGACTTTTATAAGACACATATGCACCAGAGGGCAGAAAATATCCTTGAAAACAGTCCTGTTTCCTCAGTTAAATTCTCAGTTTCAAATGTTCAAGCATGATTTACATATACTTTTCAAGATGAAATACAAGTCACTGTATCTGATCTGTCCCCAAAGCAAGGAAGAGGTGAAACATCATGGGCAGCATATTCCTCCTTCTAATATGCTGCTTTGTCCCATTTACCACACAACTAAAAAAGCTGACAATAATGCCTTTTCTTTTCTTTCTTTCTTTCTTTCTTTTTTTCTTCCTTCCTTTCTTTCTTTTTTTTTTTTTTTTGAGTTCCAGAGATAGATGTCAATTTGGCAAGAATTTGAATTCTTCTCTTGCTCCCAGGACCAAACTTGAATGACTAACATCCTTGTAAGCCAACATTCAAGGAAATTGCTTTGGGTGTTTCCAAATCAAAGAATCTATTTATAACTATCGAAGTATTTAATTCATTACAAATTGAAAGATGAGAAGCATATGTATTTTCTTTCAAACAAAAAAAAGTTAGACTATACATCATGCCAAAAATATTTAATAGTATCAGGTGGTGACTTATTAGCTGTTGCCTCAATATTCGCTGCACAAAAAAACTGAATTTGAGACCCTCAAATAACCATATGGAAAAATATGAAACTGTCTTTATAGGATTCATTAAAAAATCTACTCCATTATCTCTATCTAGAAATAAATTCTGTCCATAATATCTTATGTATCTTTCTAAGTATTTTACAAAATGTTTATTCAACTAGTTAGTTTTTACATTATAACCATGTCAATATTTAATGCCAAGACACATACAGTGGTACCTTGAGATACATGTTTAATTTGTTCCGTAGCCTTGAGGCGTGGGAAACTATGAGATGCTCGAGTCGCGATAAACTGGTGGGTTGTGTGCAGCCGACCGATCCGCGCAATTACTCGTATCTCAAATGTTGCTCATATTTCAAGGCAAAAATTGCTTGCTCAAAGGCTCATATCTAAAAAAATCTCATATGTTAGGGCACTCGTATCTCAAGGTACCACTGTATATGTTATAATTTAATTTATTTTCAACGTTTTTGGCATAAAATTTTTAACTTACATTATTTTCTATGCACCTATTTTTATTTATCTATATATATAAAAGCCTAAGTGACCATCTGACTGTTTGTCTGACCAGTAGCAATGATGCTCACTGACCACCAGGGGGCAGGCATTCAACTCAGGAGCTGCTAAGCTTTGGTGATTTGGCAGCTCTGGTTCTCAGGTGATGCACCCAGAACCAGAGAGGAAAGAGCCCGATTCTGGGGGGTGTCACCTGAGAACTGTCCTTTCTCAATTTCAAGAGATGTTGGAGAGCCAGTTTTGGTCCAACCCTTACAGGCTAGGCCGAGGGACCCCACTGGTGCATGAATCTGTGCAACAGGCCTCAAGTCCTATCTAATAAAAGAGTAATATGCAAATTGACTATACATTCACAAGCCAAGCCCACTATCCACATCCTCTATCCAATCAGAGTGAGTATGCAAATTAACCCAACCAAGATGGCTATGGCAACAGAGAACGCAGGAGAGAGGCCTGGGTTGCCCTTGGCGATGGAAAAAGCCAAACTTTCCACAAAGTCTGGCTGAGGGAGGTTAAGGCAACAAAGTTTCAATGGCCTTGGGAGCAGAAGGCTTGGCTCCCCTCCAGGCTATACATTTTAATTGTAGAAAATAAATAAATCCCAGATACCAACCCAATCCTCTGCTTGGGTTGCTGGGGGGTGTGGCCAGCCTGCAAACCACCGCAGGCCCCTTGCCCAGGCCACTCCATTCCCCAAGAGAACACCCATCCTGGTCCAGGACACCCTTCAGGTCAAACCAGCTGGCCCCCACGCATGCAGCAGGCCTCTATCCTATCTAATAAAAGAGTAATATGCAGATTGACCATCACTCCAACACACAAGATGACTACTCCCATGTGGTCAAAAGATCCTGCCCCCATGTGGACACAATATGGCCACCACAAGATGGCCAGCAGGGGAGGACAGTTGGGGGTGATCAAGCCTGGAGGGGAGGGCAGTTAGGGGTGACCAAGCTGGCAGAAGAGGGTATTTGGGGTGACCGGGCCTACAGGGAAGGGCAGTTAGGGGTGACCAGGCCCACAGGTTAGGGCAGTTAGGGGAAAACAGGCTGGCAGGGGAGTAGTTAGGCATCAATCAGGCTGTGAGGGGAGTGGTTAGGGGGTGATCAGGCTGGCAAACAGAAGCAGTTAAGGGCAATCAGGATGGCAGGCAGGTGAGCAGTTGGGAGCCAACAGTCCTGGATTGTGAATACCTCAAGTGGTCCCAGATTGGAGAGGGAGCAGGCTGGGCTGAAGGACACCCTCCTCCCCACCCCCACCTCCATGCACAAATTTCATGCACCGGCCTCTAGTATTATATAAAATCTGTCATGCTCCTATTTATGCTTTTTCCCCCATTTATTCAAACACTGAAGATAAATTGCAAAGCCATGTTTCCCCTTGGAGACCTGACCTTGAAAGACTGAAACATTTGAAGTTTTGAAATACTTCCTGATTACATCTGGACTGGTTTCTTTTTAGGAATGCCTTAAGTTGTTATTGTGGCCTCCTCTTGGTCACTTTTCTTTGATAAATCTCTTGTCTCATTTCCTTGGTTTGCTGCTCTTCAATTGACTTATAATATGACATTCATAGAAGGTAAATATTTTGCATTTTGAATGATTTAATCTCTATTGTTATCAATAGAGCAGTACTTTCTAGAAGGGGCTAAAGAATATAATATATCATATGAGGATTTTCAATAATCCTCCCATTTTCAGACTCAAAGCTCATCTACACTTTCCTTGGAAATGAATGCCTTCCAAAGCCAAATCAGGTGGCTTCACTTTGGTACTGGCCTCTCAATGAACTTTAGGTTTTTCATCTCAGAAAATGTTTCCATTTTATCAACTTGCTGACTTGCAAATATTTGCTAAACTCCTTTGTACACTGATGTTTTTGCTCTTATTCCTTTTTTTAAAGGATTTGTGTATCATATTTTTTAACTTTCATTTTAAAATAATTTTGAGATTTTGAGATTAAGAAGATAAGTATATATGGTCCAGCTGCGGTGATTAACTAGAAATTTTTCTTTAATTTTTATCAATTACCTTTTAATCTCCATTCAATTATGAAGGTTTATGCTTTCCTATCTCTAAAGAGTCATCCCTTACACAGAATTATGAACTCAGAATCATAACTATGCATATGGATTACAAGCTTATGGAATGTTAGTGGCAGAAAAGATCTTACAGATTTCTGGTATAATCCACTTTTTTTCCAAAGGGTACACAGGCCAATTTTATGCAGGAAATAGTGAGTCTTGGAGTAAAACTTATATATTTTAACTTGTTAATTATTTTCTTTATGCTTTTTTTCTCTGATAAAATATTTTTGGAGGACCAGGTATTGTATTACATGCTAAGAATAAAGTTTGGATAACAATGCCTACTGGGCAGTGGGTAAGAGGGGAAGAAGGGCATTTGAAATTTCTAAAAGCATATCAAATGTTATAATTTTGCATTTGAGAAGTGTAAAAAGAAATAGTTTTCATTATACAAGCAACAAAAATAAACCTTAACAGAAATTCTTGTCTGGTTGGGGGATATAAAGAAATGATTTGTAACTGGAGTCTTCATTATAGTTATCAGAATACCCAGGCATTGTTAAAGTTTGGCTGAGGTGTTTTATTTATTATAATGAAGATAGGTAAAAATATTGAGAAACCAGGTTATATATAACTAATGGCCGGGTGCACAAATTCATGGACACTGAAAGGAAATTAATTAGAAGAAATATTTTAATATTGCTATTTGCTCTTTCTCTATAATAGATGTGTCAACCAAATTCATGATCTAAAATGGCAGACCAAAACACACACATGTGATTGGTGCCAGCAAGAGTTTTATATGTATCGCACATGCACGAATCAATTTAGCCTTTTATATACGTATAAATTTGCTTAATTAGACTTGTTTTCTGATTTAGCTAAACTTTTCCAAGCCCAATGAAGCACCCCAGCTTCTCTCTCAGGTGGGGGAGGCCTGTGTCCCACTTGGGGGAAGTTGAGTGTTGCTTTGTGGGTGCCAGATCCACGGTACCATTTCTTCATAAATGGCCAGTGCATGTCACAGCATCTGGCTCCTGCATCTGCCCCCTAATAGTCAATGCATATCATAGTGAACAGTCAGATGGTCAGACAATTAGCATATTATATATATATATATATATATATATATATATATATATATATATATA
>JAAGEH010002531.1:68916702-69068391 GCA_011751065.1 Lasiurus cinereus
AGAGAGAGAGAGAGAGAGAGAGAGAGAGAAGTCTTAAAAAAATCATTCCTGTGTTCCTTTCCCTAAATAGCTCTTGCCTAAGCTTCATCTGCTAGGCAGAGTTCTTGTTCTGCAATAAAGTTTGTTTTTCAGCTCTTAAGGTATTCTTGGGTGTCCCACATTGTCTTTTCTCAGGATTTCTATAAGGTGGTGCCTGCTTCTTGATACAGAACTCTTATTACAAGTTTTTTGTTGTTGTTGTTGTTGTTGTGGGGTTTTTTTTGTTTTGTTTTTAGTTTCTAGTTGTTACCTACAGAACAGCTGAGAGTGATAGCCACTTTTCATTTTAGTAATATTGGTAAAGCTATGTTTCCATTCTCTTTGAGAGCTGTGTTCCTTCCACTGAACTGGTGTTCTCCATGGACTGCAGAATGGGAAGAGCATTTAAAAATGGCTTCGTAAGTAAAGCCGCTTCTTACTAGAGTACATATTTGGTTGAGTCCCTAATACAAAGTGCTACACCCCCTTTTCTGTAATACCATTGAACATTCCCCCCAGAGAAAAGCATCTCTGCTTACTGCCATCTACTTATTTTATGCCCAATGTCAGGGGAGTTACACTAGGCAAATTGTATTAAATTTAGGGTGCACAATATGATCTTTACTAAGTGTGAGCAAAGGTGGTAATGACAAATAGCGGCAACTTTTATTATGACGGTGATACCAGAATCAGGAGCAGGAATTCTTCAAGGGGTCATGTCTCAAGGAATCAACGAATGAAGCCTCAGACCAGAGAGGGTTGAAGCAAGGCAGGAGTTTATTGCAGGCAAACTCAGGCTCGATGCTCAGGGAGGGAACACAAACGGATTGCCTCCAAGCTTTCTGCTCTTCCCTTATATCTGCTAAAGGCTCGCTCTTTGTTTATATGTGCCACTCTCTGGTTGGTTGCTGGACTTTTTGCAACATTTTATTTTGCACTTGCAAAAAAAAAATCCTTATTTCCAAACACCCTCTTTTTCTGCAAAACATTTTGTGATTCAGCTAGCTCCACGATGCCTGGTTTTCCTCACCTTATCCTGACTACCTCATTATGCTTTCACTCCTTTCAACTGGACAGCAACTAAGTGTTCACTTGCCATTTATTTTTTGTATTGGAAAATAATAAAAAAAGAATAAATGATTCAAGTTACTATATGAGTTTGAACTTTTATTTGTGATATCTATACTTAGGTTTAAATAATTCAGATTGTTTTGTGTCTCAGTAATATGACACTAATAATGCAAGACTTCATGCTTTTTTTCAAATTCAGTAACATAATTTTAACTTCAGTTACATTATATATATATATATATTTAATATATTTTATTGATTTTTTATAGAGAGGAAGGAAGAGGGATAGAGAGTTAGAAACATCAATGAGAGAGAGACATCAATCAGCTGCCTCCTGCACGCCCCACACTGGAGATATGCCCGCAACCAAGGTACATGCTCTTGACTGGAATCGAACCTGGGACCTTTCATTCTCCAGGCCGACTCTCTATCCACTGAGCAAAACCGGTTTCAGCCCCTTATATTTTTAACTAGAGGTCTGGTGCATGAAATTCATTCAGAGTGTGTGTGTGTGTGTGTGTGTGTGTGTGTGTGTGTGTGTTCCCCAACCCTCTCCAATGTGGAACCCCACAAGGATGTCTGACTGCCCATTTAGCCAGGACTGCTGGCTCCCAACTGCTTGCCTGCCTGCCTGATTGCCCCTAACCACTTCTGTCTGCCAGCCTGATCATCCCCTAACTGCTTCAGCCTGCCAGCCTGATCACCCCTTAACCACTCCCTGCCAGCCTGATTGATGCCTAACTGCCATCTGCTGGCCTCATCACCCCTAACTTCCCTCCTTTGCCAGCCTGGTCGCCCCTCACTGTCCTCTCCTGCCAGCCTGGTCATCCCCAACTGTCCTCTCCTGCTGGGCTTGTCCCACCCAATTGCCCTCCCCTGCTTGCCTGATCACCCACAATTGGCCTCCCCTGCTGGCTATATTGTGGTGGCCATCTTGTGTCCATATCGGGGTGGCCATCTTGTGTGTTGGAGTGATGGTCAATTTGTGTATTATCTCTTTATTAATAGGATATAGTTAACTGGATTAAAGAGGCCTCTAAACTCTATCAGTTATATACATTAATTAGGAAATATTCCAAATAACTAATTTCTGAGAAAACTATTTGTTATGTAGCCTATTTATAAATTGACATAACAATAGGAAAAATAGAAAACTGCTTGGAACTAACCACAAACTCCCATTTTAATGATTCTTGAGGAAAATCATTGTGGTTTATAATTCCTGTACTAATAAGTCTTTTTTTCTTATTACAAAGTCAGGATAGGCATGGTTTGTTAGCACTTCTCTAATTATTAAGATTAACTTTCCAAATTCACTAAAATTTAATTTTAGAAGTACCTAAAAAGTTAAAAATTAAGTACAAATCTTCATTTGGACTGTCTGAGCAATAATATCTGTTGTGAATCATAATGCCAATATTTTAAAGATATAAATGTGATTAAGAAATGAAAGATGTATATGTACTTTTATCTTTCAATAATGCCATAATCTTAAGTGGAAAAAAACAACATTAGTACGTAGTTTTAAAATCTATCCTGTGACTAACCTAATTTTTTCCAGAGTCCATACTGTCAAAAAGCTTTAGAAAATATTTAAATTAAATTTGAAATGAAAAAGGTACAAAAATATTATATCCGCTCTTCTTAAATCAAAATGTCTGAATTTTGGGAGCCTGAAACAATGAGGTGAAATTCATCCCAACATCTTATAGTGTTAACTCCAGGGGCTCAGAGCTGCCAGCATCTTGGTGGGTCTGGTGGGTGGTGACTAGTTAATAGACATGTCAGGGTGATTAATGAACTTCTCATTGTTTTAGCAGAGATCAGGTTTTTGGTCAATATAACTGTCAGATAATCAAAGTGGTACTTTTAAGGTTCATTTATATGATTGAACAATCTTTATACATTTTTCACGCTATCTGGAATTTTCTCACACACTTTTTAAAACACCACACACACACACACACACACACACACACACACACTAAAGAAACAATAGGTATTTTTATGAATTTAACAAATATTTTTCTTTAAATTTGTGAAAGCAATGGATCACTGCTTTGCTTCAATTTTTTTCTATGGATGATTTAGAAGGGAAGTAAACATGAGGGGTGAGAAAACATAAAATTAATTCAGACAGAGCTTTTCCTTGTCCACAAAATTGTGATCTATTGGCTGTTGAGACATTCTCTCAGCAGGATACTGGTTACTCCTTCTGTCTTCTCAAACCTGGGAAATCAACTTCCTGACAGTGGTGCTCTTCACAGTGGCTCTGGTAGTGTCTGCCAGTGGGAAGCTAGAGCAAGAGAGAGGCACAGGGAGCAGGAGAGCATTTTATCTGGCTTCTGAGAGGGTCCCCAGCTTTGCAACCAGCAGAGCCTCTTCAGTGTCACCTGCAGTGCCACCAAGTGTGCTCTGAGTAGCAAAAATGGCTCGGCAGTGGCTGGAACTTCCCAGCTTGTATTCAAAAACATTGCCTGCAAATGTTTTTTTAAAGCAGTCAGAATCATCACTCTTCCAGAGGCCATCTTTTAAAAAAAGCGGTCCTTAAAAATAATAATCAAACATCAAAACCTGTAAGAAGTCCCATTCATTTTTAGTTGATGTATCTACCCTAATAAAAGAGTAACATGCTAATTGACTGTACCTTCACAATGCCCACCAACCAATCAGAAGTGAGTATGCAAATTAACAGCCAGGGGCAGGGCAGGGCCACCTCTGCCCTGGGCCTCTGAGCAGTGTGGGAAGGCAGAAAGGTGGCTCCAAGCAGAAGGAAGGTAGTGCTGGCAGCCAGGGTAAGGAAGGCCCGTTCTTGCATGAATCTTTGTGCATCAGGCCTCTGGTTTCTTATAAAGATAGGAAAGTTGTTTAAAATAATGGTGGTCTGTTGTCCTGGCTGAATGGCTCACTTAGTTGGAGCATATCCAGTACATGGAAAGATTATGGGTTTAACTCCACTCAGGGCACATACCTAGGTTGCTGGTTTGATCCCCAGTCAGGCTGCATACAGGAGGCAACCCATTGATGTTTCTCTCTTCCATCAGTTATTTTTTTTCTTTCTCTCTCTGTCCCCCTTCTTCTCTCTCTAAAGATCAATAAACTTATATTCAGGTGTGATTAAAAAAAAAAAGAATGGCTGCCTGTGGAATGGTTTCTCACTATATTAAATTATCTCTCCCACCACCTCTCCCCCCTTCCCCCGCCCGGGCTTGAAAGTGTCATCTAGTGTTTCTCCAACTAACCTCTTTTTCTTCAGTGAAGGGGAAATTGTAGGAACTCAATGAATGTGGGACAAGGTGGCAAAGAATTTCCTGAGAATAGCAGAATCCAGTTCTTAATGTCATTACCATGTGGAATCTAGGTCATCCTAGAAAAGTTTCCCTAAATCACTGTAAGTTGTCTATTGAGGGCTTAAAAATGAAAGTTCCAGAAACATTTTAAACATACAGAGCAAGGTGAAATGCCAAACTGCTGAGAAGGCGAGGGTAGGTAGAATTCTAGAATGTTTTAAGACTGAAAGGAACGTAAATAAGAAATAAATAAAAGTGAATTTAGTTTCCCATTGCTGCTCTCACAAATTACTATAAATTTAGAGGTTTAAAAGGATACAAACTTATTATCTTATAGTTCAGGAGGTCTGCCACTCACAATCAGTTTCACGGGGCTAAAATCCAGGTGCTGGCAGACCTTTGTTTCTTTTAGATACTTTAGGGGGAAAGGGATCTTACTGGCTTTTTCAGCTTCCAGGGGCCACCTGCATTCCTTGGCTTGTAGCTCCCTCATCCATCTTCAAAGCCAGCAGGATAGTATCTTCTATTCTCTAAAAAGTCCTTCTTATCTTCTTCTTCTATTTTTTTTTCTATTCAGGCCTCTACATTTCTATTTATTACAATATACAGATAAATGCAAGTCCACAGCACTATGTACTCCTTAGAAAAGGCTGAGGAACACCGTAGCCCATCCTTCAGTTCATAGGAACCACTCTGCAATTTCCTCAGGGCTAGATTTTTCCTGCTGTGTCAGGTGCAAAGCAAATAACAATGGGTCTTATGTGTACCCCCTCACCTTTATGATTCTGCTGCTGCCTAACTTCCAGCACCTGGTTCCTTTCTGTCTGAAGACTTCCTATGGTTACAGAAGAACTCTTTGGCTTGCATACAGCGAGCAGGATGTGCCACAGGCACAGCTCTCAAGCAATGATTACCTGGAAGTAGCATATAACTCTCCTCTCTCTCACCTTCCAGATGGAATAACATTGGCCTCTCAAATTTCTCCAGTGGGCATAAGCGCCAGGAATCCACAGTGGGAGCTGGCTTTAAAATACACCCTTCTGGCTCTTCTTGCTTACCTGTTTGATTTGTAATTTCCAGGCTGGTGTTTCCTTTATCTTCCAAATAACTAACTTGTGCTCAAAACCTTGTCTCAGGACTGCTTCTCAGTGAATCCAAACAGAGCCATGATTAGGGTCCCGAATCTTCCCTCCCTGAGAGGCCCATTTTTGCCGGGAATTTTAAATTATGGGATGGGCAGGTGACTTCTGCTGAGGTTCTGGTTCTGGGGCATTACTTAAATGAAATATAGGATTTTCTCCCTGGGTATAAAAATGGATCTAAGAGTCAGATGTTTTGAATTTTAGACTTGGAAGGTGATATAGGCCTTATAATTCTGTATGCACACCCCTTCATTTTATACATGAGGAAAGTGTGTTCCAAGGAAGCCAGGGGTAGGAAGTAGTAAAAAGAAGCCAAAACTAACTTAAAACCTATATAAGTTGATGCACATAGGTAACATTCTTATTAGATGCTATTCATATAGCTTTGGCCACAGTATTTTTATACCAGTACCTTCAAGATGATTATGTGGGTATGTAAGTTCTCCATATTTCAAGATTGGACCTCATAGGCCAAAGGTTTCAAATGTGCACTGATTTAGTCCCTGGATACTGATATCTAATAACTACACTTTCAAGTTCATCTGATACCCAACCTTAGCACATTTAATTGTTGAACCAGTCATCTGATCCAGCCTACCTCCTGTTACGCTTCTCGTTACTCTTTTCTCTACATCCATATAATACCAGTCTCCAACCGCCACTGTCTACATAAAACTACTAGCCAGCCTCTGCTTTCTGTCTTATCCCTCCAATCAACCCTGCATGCAGCAGCTGGAAAGAAATTTCAAAGAGCCAAATTCCTGATATTCAATTGCTTAATACCCTTTACTGATTGTCCACCAGCCTCCAGATAACTATCAAGATTATTAGCATGGAGATCAAGATAAGGCTTACTCTTGTTTTTCTTTTTGATGGGTAATACAAGGTTTGTATGATGGATTAAATTATTTCAAAGAAAGGGATGAATACCTTATTTTCTGGCGTATAAGATGACTGGGCGTATAAGATGATCCCCAACTTTTCCAGTTAAAATATAAAGTTTGGGATATACTCTCCCTATAAGATGACACCCGGCGTATAAGACAATCCCCAACTTTTGAGAAGATTTTCCTGGGTTAAAAAGTCATCTTAAATGCTGGAAAATACAGTCCATAAAACAGCCTGAGAAAAGCTAATTGCAAGAGAGAAGTCCTTGAGAAGGCTAGATAGAAGAAAATTCAGAATATCAATGGAGGAAGCTGAGTGAATTCATGGATTTTAACAGGAATGCAGGTAAAGAGTCTATATGGAAAATGACATTTTTGCTCTCCTTCAACATTTTGTACTGGTTGTTTCAAATGCCTGAGCAGAGATCTACCCTTGCTTCACCCAGAATATTTCGACTAATTTTTTATGGTCTCAAGAGTTGAATGTCCTTTTCCCAGACAACCTTTTCTCACCTTCAGAACGTCTGTGCCCTCATCTCTATGTGCACTATGACATGCACTTTTATGGTTTGTAAGATGACACTGACTGCTCTGTCTTCCCAGTGTGAGTCTCTATCCTATCTGCAGGCACTATGCCCCTTTTATCACTGTGACACATGGTAGGTACAAAGTAAATGTAATTATTGATCGTATTAATATCCTAGGTAATTTAAAAAATGTGTGTTCTTGCCGATAATAAGGGTGGTAAGCAGTGCTTGCCATAGATTTTACTTACAAGATAAAGATTGGCAATGCGTGGTAGAATAGCGAGGAAGGAACATACATAAAGGAAAGCGATAATAGATTTTTCAGATGCAACTTCCTTTCCAAAATGACTTCCAGGTCTATTGCTGATACTCTGTCTCAGTTCCAAGAAAATCTCATTATTAAGAAATTTTGACTCTAGAAAAATGAGCCTTAGGAAGTGTGTGGGGGGCAGTTCCTCTTTATATTATACTGTTTAAAGCTTAATTAGGAAAAGCAATTGTCCTCAGGACATGCAGCTGGGCTAGGTCAGCTGTCCTAACAAGGTCTTTTAACCTCAGTCTCTGGGCAACTGCTTGGAACGTGCTAGTTCTTAATTACCAGGCAGAGGAACACATATTAGATGTGGGTGAGACTTGCCAAGAATGGCTGTGGACAACGGAAACCCACTATCCCCAGTGATCAGTGCAAAGCAACTGGGCTGTATTTCTCTAAAGCAAGTTAGTGACACCTGCAATTGCTCGCAATTGTATGTCTGATTCTTCTTCATTGTCAGAATTTCCATTTATAGTTTTCTTCAGAGCACTCATGCCCGTAAATGTGTAGGTATTGCTCTGCGCTTCATTTAGAAATGGCAGGAATTAGGAAAGCAATTCAAATGCTCTATGTGGTTATTTTTTCTTCCTTGTACTCAGTCTTCCTGACTTGTGCAACATTTTAACATGCTTGTTCAAGTCATGGAACCCCAGTCATGTTCCAATATTCTTCAAATGAATAATATCACTTCTCAGAATCTCACACAACTTTCATATTTAACTCTATATATTGAGTTGCCACCTATTATTACCTTTCTTACACCAAAATGGTTTCATATTTCCTTATTAAACTAACAATACTGAGAAAGCAAACACAACCAAAGTCCAATGTTTTGCCATGAAAACAAGAGAAGGAAATGACCTGTTAGGTGACTCTTTTTATCTCCCCTCGCCCCCCTGCCCCTTGTCAAATTATATGACAGTCGTGAAAAAAAATGATGCAATAGATGTGACATAGTGTCTTGCATGGTGTTGAATCCAAAGTTCTCAAATATTACAACTACAAAGGACTCTGACAGATGGAGTACACTTGGCACATAGTAGCTTATAAGCGCAGACTACAAAGACAAAGAATGCAAAGCAGAAAAAGCAAATGTGAGTTTGATGGAATTTTAATAAAATGTCTATGGTATGGCATTTATTCCTTAAGCTAAACTTTTGTTTTTTCTAGTGCAATAAACTTTCGTAGCCTTTATTTGCTTAAATCTGTTTTTCTTCATAAAGATATTCAGACTGAGCGAGTGACAAAATTCTCTATGGCATAGTTCTTTGAACAGAATTCTGACAGTGCCACGAAAGGACTATTGAATGATTCTTCCCTCAGGATACTTCACCAGAAAGACGACAGATTCATCTACTTGCCTCTTATTTCGAGTTCCTTAGCAAACATAAACCAAATAATCAGTAATAATACTTATAATGGATTAAAAGATTCATGATATCACAAGGTAGAAATGTTATGTAGAGCAAAATGAGTACTATGGATTAAATTAATTCACATACACATGAAGAATTAAGATATGGCTTAAGGTGGGTAGCTTTCTATTAGCAAGAGAAGCATATATGTGCCACTTTCAGGTACTTTAAAGAACAATATCACTGTTGACTCAGTCTCTAAATATTCTATTGGAAAGTATTATACTTTGGGTCCCACATGGTTTGAGTAATCAAAATAGCTCTCTGTTTCATCAGACTAATATAGACCTAGTCTTGGTAGAGTAGTGTAGCCTGTACAAAGC
Source organism: Lasiurus cinereus (assembly GCA_011751065.1). Lineage (NCBI taxonomy): Eukaryota > Metazoa > Chordata > Mammalia > Chiroptera > Vespertilionidae > Lasiurus > Lasiurus cinereus. The sequence continues at coordinate 68,925,689 of JAAGEH010002531.1, forward strand.
TTTCTCTTTTTAAAATATTTATTATGTATTGCTCATGGCTGAGGGAGGCAGTGGTAGTTAAAAGAGTAATTTTTGAGTGGAATTAGAAAGGAGAAAATTAATCCATTAACTATAGCTCCCTGAATCTCTAGTCTGACAGATTTGAGATATTCAGTCTAATGAGAAAGTTTAAGGATAAAATTTTAAAGTATAGCATAATATATTCTTTATTATTTAATTGAGAGGACCTATATTATGCTGACTTAAAATAACTTTGATTAAAATGAAATCAGAAAGATTTTAGGACTCAAGAATAGAAGTCTCTAATTATCACAAAGGGAATTCGTTTAAAAAATGTATTTATAACTTAACAAGGACTTCATAATTTTAAGTAGAATCTGGACCCATTTATTTTTATTCAGTGGAGGAGAGTTGAGACATATTTTTACTGCAGTTTTACACTTATTATATTATAAAGTTTTGATTTGAAATTACAAAATTATAAAAGAAAATAATAAGGCATTTCCCATTTCTCCTTCCCCTATAATGAACTAACTTATTGCTTATCTTTTCAAAATTTATTTATGGCACATGAAAAAATATACTTAATATCATTTTCATATATGAATTATACAGTCGATATTTTTTCCCAGTACATTCACACACACACACTCACACATACACAAACACATCCACATTCTATCTAATAAAATGAAAACATGCAAATTAACTGTACCTTCGCTACAGCCACAAGCCAATCAGGAGTGAGTATGCAAATTAACTAAACCAAAATGGCAGTTAATATGCATATCGTGGTGCAGAGGGAAGACTGAAGACAGCGTAGAAGGAAGCCAAGTGAGGAAAGCTGTGGAGAAGCAAACAAGTGAGGCACAGAGAAGGGAGGAAAGCAGGTTGGCAATGGAGATAGGAGAGAAGCAGGTGGGGCAGTGGAGACCACTGCAGGAAGCCCTATTCTTGCAGGAATCTTCCTGCTATGGGCCTCTAGTAAGTATATAATTTGTTTGGGGAGCAATAGAAAACTCCTATAAATACTTTGATTTTCAGCTATAAAAAGAATGAAATATCATGCATTCAATATGCCACCAATTTTATTCACCTCATCCTCCTTACTTTAAAAATATTTCAGATTATTCTAGAAGTTGATATTAAAGACCTAATATTTATAATTTTTTATTTCATAAATTATTACATTTTACAAAAATCTACTATCCACTATAAGCAAAGATGACATTAATGCAAGCAATTTTATTTCATTTCTCCTTTTTCCTCTACTCTCTGCATGAGTTATTATAAAATTTATACAGTATTCTAATTCATAACATAATTTCCACTGTCCTTTGTCTATTAGATAACTTTAAACATTGAAAATCATTTAACTTTTGTTATGTGATTAATAACAAGGAGGCACTTAATTAGGCTATCTGAATACATTAGATCAGTCTTTAGAAAAATATCTGTCAAATACCCAAAAGCTTGAATACAAGTTGAGTGTTTATGGGCATCTCAAAATCAGCATGTGTAAAACTCAACTCTTGATTCCTGTTTTGATCATGTATTGCCATGTAATGAACTGCTCCAACACATAGTGTTCTAAAACAGCTCAGGATCCTGTGGATTAGGAATTTGGGAAGGGATAAGATATATGGCGAATCTGTGATCCACATGATGTTAGCTAGGATGCCCAGGGCTGAAGAATCACTCCTAAGACAACATCTCATACACATATCTGACACCTTGGTTCTCTCTGTTTCTCTGTCACTTCATCTTCGTGGCCCTTCATTCTTCATGGTCTGTCCACATGGCTTGGGCTTCCTCACAGCAGGGTAGCTTAGATTATTGTATTTTTATTTGCAGAATTTTTAGATATATAAATTAGCTGTGGAAAATGGATGCCTAAAATTTCCTTTTCATTATGCTTCAAATGTGTTAAATATGCTTGAACAAAAAAAATAATAAGTAATATATACTCTATCTTTTGCCTCTGTATTTTAATATGCATTCTTTTATGTGTAGATGATAGATTAAGTACAGAAAAGAAAGACTTTTTTTTCAATTTTTGTAAGCATTATATTGTTTTGGTTCTGTTATTTTTTCCTAGAAAAGCTATTGGTCTCTGAATATAAAATTGACTTTCTGCATACGCATAAATTTCGGATATCCTTCTGGAGTACATTCTTATTTAATGTGGGTTGCAATAAGGATAATTTAATACATCATTATTTTTGTTTTGTCTAGAGAGCTATAACTACATTTGGGTGTTTAGAGAGGCATGCCTTTTGTGTGCTAAGATTATTGTACTTACTATCTGGTTATATAATAATTATCATTTAATAATTATTGTTTTTAAACAAATAATATTTCCTTACACATACAGCTTAAGTAATGATTCTGATCAAATTATGTTTTAGATTACTCCTAAATTAGGGAAGCTGGCAGGTGGCCCCATCAAAGTTTGGAGTAATATTAAATATCTTTGCAGGTGGTGAAATGTTTGATGTATCTAGCAATTCATTAACTATACAGCACATTGGTAATTAATAACATACACACACACACACACCAGAGGCCTGGGGTATGAAATTTGTGCACAGAGGGTGCAGCCCAACCTGTACCCTTTCCAATCGGACATCCCTCTTGCAATATGGGACTGTTGGCTCCTAATTGCTCACCTGCCTGCCTGCCTAATAACCCCTAGTTGTCTTTGCCTGCCTGCCTGATTGCCCCTAATTGCCCTCCCCTGCTGGCCGGATCTTGCCCCCAACAACCTCTCCCTGGCTGATCTTGCCTCCAACTGTCCTCCCCTGCCAGCCTGATCTCACTCCCAATTGCCCTCCTCTGCAGGCCTGACTGCTCCCAACTACCCTCCCCTGCTGACCTGATCTCACCCCCAACTGCCCTCCCCTACAGGCCTGATTTTGCCCCCCACTGCCCTCCTCTGCCTGCCAATTTGGTTCTGATCAGTCGGTTTCTATGTCAGTCAGTGTCAAAAGCTCCAACTCATAGGCAACCATGGGTTCCTCACACTTCATCCAGATTTGGTTCTGATTGTTCGCTTTCTATGCCAGTTAGCATCTCTGGGCCTATCAATGGGGTGGGACTAATCAGCAGCCCCTGGGGAGGCTTGGAGAGAAATGGAGGTATGGCTGCTGGCCAGACTGGGAAAGAGAAAGGCAAATTCTGATCAAAATCTGCCACAGGGGCAATGGATCAGTCCCTGCTTCTCTCTTCAGATCTCTGTCAGGCCCTGATTTGCAGCCCCTTCAGCAGTCAGTGCTGGGGCACCACACCTGCAGCAGAAGCAGTCAGCGCTGGGTTGTCGTGACTGCAGGACTGCTTCCAGTTGGTCGAGACTTGGTCGTTACTGGTTGTTATTACCCAGGGTTTTTTATATATTAGGATACATGTCCTATCTAATAAAAGAGTAATATATCCACTACATCCCCAAGCCAGGCCCACCAGCCACACCCACCAGCCAATCAGAATGAGTATGCATATTAACCGGACCAAGATGGCTACAGCCACAGAGAAAGCAAGTTTGATGGGGGAAAGTCGAAGAAATAAGGGGGAAGGTCTTAAGGGTCTGCAGGGTTGGGGTGGTCAGCCTGGAGTAGGTTTGGAATGTGCTGGGGAAGGAAGAGGAAGATCCTCTTGGAAAACCACTCATTGCCAGCCAAGATGCCCTCAGCTGTGGCCTGAGTGGGTGGTTGTTTCAGCAATACACGTGGGGGTAACATGTTCATGGCAGCGGCAGTCCTCCTGAAACTTCACTCATTCTAAATAGTAAACAGCTGTCCACACCAAAGAACAGAAAAACCCTCTCCAACTGGAGGCCCTGGACATTGCAATGGGACTGAAGAAAACATCACTTCAGATGGAGCTAGAAAAACCGGAAGTATGCTGCAGAGGATTGTGGGACTGTGGAGGACTCCTGGGCGCCCATGGCTGGAAGGTGTGACTGTTAATGCGCATGCACATAGTCAGCCCTGTAGTCCTCAGTCTGGCAGTATTTGGATGTGACTTCTGGTGGGAAATTATTTCGATTGAGGTTTGCTATTCCCTTGCAGAAGGAAGATCAGAATTAAAGGTTCCATTTGTTACCTTGGTTTGAAGCAGAGGAAAATGGGATAGTGACGAATAAAATGCATTGGAGATAGTGAAGTTTGTCCAGACTCTTGAGAGCTCAGAATTAGAGTTTAATTGGGATAGAACTTCTGCTTAATAGCACCTGATGCCTCAAATCTGAGCACTCTACTTTTAGGTTTTCCAGTTCAAGTTTCTGGAGACTGCCCATTAAAACATTCTGGCTGGAAAGTGTTTGTATACTAGAAGCCCATGAGTACTAAGTATTTGCTGTGTTTACCAGGCTTAGCTCTCTGCAAGGAATATGGAATAATGTTAAATGCCTCATGTTCTCAAGAAGCTTGAATTTTAAAATGAAAAATAAAGAAGAAATATAAATATTTAAAATAAAAAAAGAAGAAGTTTGAGTTTTAGGGGCAAAATCAGGCAGGCAGGCAGCGCAGTTAGGGTTGATCATGGCCTAAACTGGCAGTCAGACCTCCCCAAAGGTCCTGGATTGCGAGAGGGTGCAGGCCGGGCTGAGAGACCCCCTCCCCCAACCAGGCACAAATTTCGTTCATCAGGCTTCTCTTCTTGTGTGTGTGTGTGTGTGTGTATGATACAGGTAGAAAAATTAGGTGAGGTAGATAAGAGATCAATCAAAGGACTTGTATCTATGCATATAATCATAACCAATGAACATAGACACTGGGGGGTTGGGGTATGCCTGGGAGGGAAAGGGAGCAATGGGGTGATATGTATAAAAAATTAATTAAAAAAAAGAAGATACACCAAAAAAATCTTCTTACATATTTATCTTATTTTGAAAAATAACATTTTGTGACAGATCAGTACAATCTTTTATTTTCACAATGAGTGAAACTATAGAATGATTCTTTATGTAGAAGAGGCGTGATCCACCTTAAGTATGAAAACTTAATTTTCTAGACTTGCTGGGTGAGTATTGACTACCTTGCATCCAATTTTTGGGTCAAGTGGTAGTTAATTGATGCCATTATCTAATAACCCATTTATATAGTTCTAACTCAAGTTTCAGTTTTTACCCTCTTTTGCTCAGTTGCTAATCCTTCTCCCTAGGTCTTCATATAATATTTATTCTTCACCCTAAGTTCTCCATCTAGCTTTTCCTACAGCTAATCCAATAATCCAATATACACTGAGTCTGAGGCTTATTGAAAGATTCATAAAAATACACACACGCACCTCATTTGTTTATGTGTATAGTGTTTCATGTTTTCATCACTAAGTAAAATATTGGTATTGTTATTGATGTTAAATGTAATGGTACAGTTTTAACTCTGACATCCATTAATTTTAGGTATGAATTAAGCTGAATTGCTCTACCTAAATTTCACTCTCTTGGAATGTGAAATGAAAGTAATACCTACACTTGTCTCATAGTACTCATTGTGAAGATTAATAAACATATGTAATATGCTCAAATGTTTATTACCCTTGTGGTTCTTTTTATTCTATGCAATATTATAAGTTTTATTAATATCCTGGGATAACATATCTTGATTTAGATACAATGATTCTTAACTGTGGCCCATGATCTGCCAAGGGGTTATAATAGAAAACCTTAAGTTGACATTTATGCTTTAATATACACTTTCTATATCTACTGATAAAATTGCATCATTTTCTTCTGTGATATTTTATTGTGATAAAACATATTCTACATTTGCTTATGAAACCATTCTTGCATTACTGGCATATACTCCAATAATAAATATAAAAATTCAAACATATTGCTAGGGTTTCTTAGCTAATATTTTATTCACATACATACATCTATGTTTATAGGTGAACATTTTGTATGAACTTTAGTTTTGAAATTAATAATATATTAGCCTATAAAATGAATGGGATAGTAAGTTTTATTAGATCACTTGCATAAGATTGGTCTTTTCTTAAAAATGTGGTGAAATGTCTGTAAAATGCTTAGAGTTTAGTATTTTTTAATCTTTCACATTCAAAAACCATTCAGGCAGGGGAGGGCAGGGCTAAGGGGGAGAGATTAACCAAAGGACTTGTATACATGCACATAAGCATAGCCAATGGATACAGACATGGGAGTTGGTGAGGGCATGAGTGGGAGGATGCGGGAACACGGTGAGGGGCAGGGGGGAAAGGAAACATTTGTAATACCTTAATCAATAAAGGGAAAAAAATACATTGGTCTTTTTAACAAATGGAGTTAGGAGAATTCTCAGTTAATTTGAAGTAATGGATTTGTGCTTCAATTCAGAAAGAAAGATCTCAAAAATACGTATTGACCTTTTAAATAATGTATTAAGTAAGGCCTACTTAGTTCTTGTTCAGAAGGTTCAGTATCTCCTTAGCAATAGAATAATGCAAATTGAAAAAAAAAAGTGCAAATAGTGTTAGTGAAATACTCCATTGCTTCAGAGAACTTGAATGTATAAAAGAGAAATGACAAAATTTCATCACTGTGTCAAGGCTGTTCTTAAAATAGACATTATTGGTGAACAGAAATTTTGAGTTGAAGTCGATAATTATGACAGGTATCAGGACTATTATTGAATTGGGTTTCTTTCATTGAACAATCTAATTCTTTTATATTGATTACTAATTACTTTTTAATTCTTTTACATTGATTTTACTAATTACTCTTCCAGCACGGGGACCAGTTGTATCATCATGTAGAGCATTGAAGAAGAAGGTATTAAAAATTGAAACTAATGTTGTCGTATTTGTTTTTGTCAATAGATAACATTTTTAAAAGTTGTTGATCAAAAAGTTCAATGTCTTTTTAATAAAATGAAAAAAACAAGTTATATCATAAAATATGGCATTTTATGTTTCAATAAGTCAAACTTGAAAAGTGTTCCTAAGAGTTATTAACTCCATGCCAGGGCATGTTCAGTATTTCAGCTCATAAAGTTAACGTTGAGTTTGTTTTCATTAACAAATGTTCAATGAGCAAAAGAATGATTTTACTTAAATATGGCTACTCTACAGTGTAATTGGAACATAGAGTGTGATTTAAGATAACTTTTTGTTTTGTTTTGTTAATCCTCACCAGAGGATATTTTTCCATTGATTTTTAGGGAAAGTAGAAGAGAGAGGGAAAGACAGAGAGAAGCATGGATGTGGGAGAAACACATCAATTGGTTGCCTCCTGCAGGAGCCCTGACCAGGGCCCAGGCCAGGGAGGATCCTACAACCAAGGTACATGCCTTTGACTGGAATCAAACCTGGGACCCTTTGGTCCGTAGGCCCATCCTCTAGATCCACTGAGCCAAACCAGCTGGGGCATCAAAGAACTTGTGTAAACAAATTCTGCAAAATCAGTAAATGTCAAGAGAGCTATAATAGAAAATATAACAAAGAATATATTTCAAGGGGTATGTGATTTACCAGTAGATAGTTATATGATAGTAAGGAGTGATGGTTTTCAGTACATTACAGAAGACACTATTTTTTATAGAAACAGCTGGGAAAGCCAGTACATACAAAAGAAGTGTGAGACTTGGGGATTGAGAGAAATCCCTTCTTTCGCTCCTTACATAATGGAGTATACATGGGTAGGGGTCAAGCATCCTCTTGGAATGCCTGCTGGGGCATACGGAAGTGTCATGAAATATTGTGAAAGTCGTTGAAATGAGATGTGCAGTGAACTCATCTGACAGGGCCAGGCTACCTCTGTTGCCAGAGAAGTGTAGTTCATGGGCCCATAATCCCAGGCACGCCTTTTCATTGTTGCAGAGGTGAACATGAGTGGCACTAGAACTTTGATCCTACATGAATTCTATTTCTCTAGATTTCCCCCCTTTCTATTAATTTTGTGTGGTTTTTTGTTTGTTTTATTTATTTCTATTTTGGTTTATTTAGAGATGAAGAGTTATCCCCAACTCATGGCAGCAGCAATGACTGGAAATTCGGTTTTACACTCTGAACATTTAGTGATCTCTATAAATAGATGAATAGGTTATAGGGATCCATTTTTGATTGGGTGAGAGATGACAGAGAATCTGGATTGTTAGCCATTTATCTATTTTTGAGCTCAGTTTAATTAAGAATTTCGTAGTCACTGAGAAGAAATATAGTTTATTAAGATATATGGAAAAACAAGTATGCCTTCTTGATTTATATGTGTTGGATAACTGGGGAAAAAAAGGATCAAAATTCATTTTCAGCAGAACTTCTCTAATTTTCAGACACTACGCAGAAGTCTGTCTCCAGAACCAATCGGCAGTCCTTCCGCTCCATCTCCCATGACCACCTTTTGGGCAGCACCCATTTCCAGATTCATCACTACCTCCATGAGTGGGCAGAGCAGGGAATCTGAGAGGTGCACCTGGCTTTGATTCCCTCCCTGAAAAGCCTCACTGCCTTGCACTGCCTTTCATTTATTGAGCAACACTGGCCTGGAACCTCACTGATCAATGTCCTCACATCCGTTACTAAATTCTTAAGTCTGCTATAAATCAAATTTCATCAGTTTCCCTCCCTAGGGAGGTCATTTTGTATGAGGTCATCATTTTGAGTGAAAAGGAATGGATTCAGGACAAATTGTTTCTAAAACACAGTGTGGCCTTTGCAAAAATTTTCTTTCCAAAATATCACTTTACTTCCTCAGCCTTAGCACTATGGCAAAATGTTATATTTAATAGGCCAATGCTTCCACTTTAATTCAGAGAGTACTATTTCAGAGGAAACAATTTCTATATTAATTAATCAACCTTTAAATCGTTCCCTACTGTGCATGTGTAATGGCAACCTGAGTAACTATGTGTTGCCATGTTGGCACAGATGAAGGACTATGCATTAACAGAAACTATTTTTTATGGAGTATAGCATGAGTAGGGGTCACGTGTCCTCCTGGAATGCCTGCTGGGGCATATTGAAGTGTCATGAAATATCTGTCTATCCATTTTAATGGCTTTCTCTCAACACTGATGACCCAAATGGACTTACCTGCCTCGCTTATTTTCAAGGTCTGGAGTTAAGGTGGACACTCCTCTTAAAATGCTTAAGAGGAATTAAGACTGAAAAGATGTCCGAAGCTGCTTAGTAACCTGTAGAGTAAGTATGGTATCGAAGAGCTCTTTATCTCAATTGTTTTCCTGCAGAATGTTCCTAGGGTGTTAGAGACCTAGCTGACCCCTCTGTGTTAGCACAGAGATTTCTCTATGTCTGTCTATGCTCATGTACATGTATCTCAGCTGGTGAGCTTGCCATGAGTGCACGATGATTATGCGACAATCTTGCTCACTATCCTCTCAAGGCCATCTACTGAGACACCTGTGGGATTTTCAGATTCTAGAAAATACTGTTAAGATTTCTCAAGTCCCCTTCTCCCCTCAAGAGATGTGCCCTGCAGTTCCCAGTATTTCAACCGGTGATGCCTTTGTCAAAAGATAGCTGCTCAGATATCATCTCGACTGTTCCTCGGCAGCAAATAGTGGAGAAGCCCGTCTGAATAATGAGACATCCCTTTCTCCCCGGAGTCATTAACAGAACACACTGTTCCCTTTCTCCAGCTCTGTGGGTTCCGTGGGACAGGATATTTGATGTGAAGTTTCTTCAGCTGTGCGCTCTCATATTCAAGCCGGAGGCTAGAGCATTTTTGACTGCTACAATCCAGCTGCTTTTCAGTCTGCTCTCACTGATAACTCTATTATAATATTTATAATACTCTCTATTAAACCGAGAGTTTCTTTTCCCCACAGATGCGATCAAATTATCCTCCTCTTTAGTTCATGCTCATGCCTCAGTTCTTTTCCGAGAGAGGGCAGACGGTTGACAAGGAGGAATGTGACTGAGGTTGTTTGCCAACATTATGCCCACTGGAGCGAACAAAGGGTGTCCCGTCTTGCCTTGACTTGGCTGAAAGCCACCAGAGGCACAGCTGGCACTGGACTCACATCAGCCAGGTGAGCCTCAGGGATGTCATGGACTGGAGCACCCGCCTTGTTTTTGTTTGTTTCAGATACTGTGTTATTCTTATAAATGAGGCAGGCAGAGTACTGCTCACAGTGTTTACAACATACCATATTCTGATATTAATTAAGCCATTTTCCCCTCATGAAAATATCAGGAACATAAGATGGTGTTTTAGAGACCCATTTGGTGACATTAACAGTATGATGACAGGAATGAAATGTGTTCAAGGCGGCTCAACACGAGAGATGGGTCCTTGAGACTTATTCTTGCCTAGATAGTTGCTCTAAGCATTTTTATAGTTGATATGGAGGTGCTATGCTAAGGACACAGTGGGCTATGGTGGAGGCCACTTGAGGCCATATTAGAGTGATGATGAAAGTGAGCTGGCAGGGACTCCTTAGAACTCAGAAAGTTGATGTCTTGTCTGCCATCTTGGTGTAGAGAGTTTTTCACGAAAGTCAGTGATAGGATATTCCCTTATATTGGAAAGACATGACAAGTATTTTTATATATATATATTTTATTGATTTTTTACAGAGAGGAAGGGAGAGGGATAGAAAGTCAGAAACATCGATGAGAGAGCCTCCTCCTGCATGCCCCCTACTGGAGATGTGCCTGCAAGCAAGGTATATGCCCCCAACCGGAATCGAACCTGGGACCTTTCAGTCTGCAGGCAGACGCTCTATCCACTGAGCCAAACCGGTCTCGGCCGTGACAAGTATTTTTGTTCATGGAAGTACAATAGTAAATCTAAGAAACCAACTAAGATAAAATGTCTCTAACAGATGACAGAGGCCCAGGCATGCGGGCATTCACTCAACATCATTAGTAACAAACTTAAAAATAGCCTCTATTATGTGTCATAAAACTATATTCATATATGAGATCATTTAACTCAGATCCCAGAAAAAAAGTTTCTCTTCTAAAGTATCTGAGTGTGGTATTTTATGACCCTCTAACAGGAGTTACATATCAGAAAGAAAGTTTTCAAGTTCTTAGAATGAAACTGCAGTGAAATTCAGGTCACACAGAGGTGTTGTTTTCTTCCAATTAAGCCAGAGAAAATCAGCACGATACTAGTCTTTTCAGATTTTATAGCTGAGTTTCAGTTGGTTAACGAGTACAAAAAAATGATAAAGCAACTGATGAAAATTACTGAAGGGAAATTGTTGGGACTATATAATCAGGTTGAAGGAAATTATATCACATGGTGAATGCAGGCCAGAATTGGTGAAAAACAGATTCACACAAAAATGAAGTTGCTCAAGTTTGAGGAATATTGTAATAAACTTGTTCAAGATAAAATGCACATGTCAGATAAAAATGCATGCGTAAATAAGTGTTTGAGTGATCATTTATTGAATATATAAAGAAATAATTCTAAGTGATAAGAAAAACTTAAATTGGAGTTTGATAAAATGATGTTGTGCCTTACAATGACTGGTGTTCTCAATCTTCTAAAATACACATTTTATTTATTTTACTTATTTGCCTACTTCAGCATATAACTTGTCTTAAATTGTTTGGCAAACTCAATTGTCAAAAGGAAAAAATAAAATGGGAAGAAAAGCATTGATGCAGCAAAAAACAATTGTAGAAAATAGAGGTCCGGTGCATAAAATTCATGCACTCAGGAGTGAAGGGGAGGTCCCTCGGTCCTGATTGCAAGAGTGCACACACCAGACCGAGGGACCCTACTGGTGCACTAACAGGGCCAGGGAGGGACATGGGAGCTTGGCCAGCTGGGAAGGGACCTCAGGAGGGCTTCAGGGCATGTCCAGCTGTCTTGCGCAGTTTTGATCTGCTGGACTCCAGCAGCAAGCTAACCTAGTGGTTAGTGTCTGCCCCCCTGGTGGTCAGTGCATATCATAGTGAGCAGTTGAGTGGCCTTAGCATATCATTAGCATAATACCCTTTGATTGGATGAACAGCCAATCAGATGACCAGATACTTAGTATATTAGGCTTTTATTATACACTAGAGGCCTAATGCATGAAATTTGTGCATGGGGGGTGGGCTGTCCCTCAGGCTAGCCTGCATCCTCTTGCAATCTGGGACTGCTGGCTTCTAACTGCTCACCTACCTCCCTGCCTGATCACTCCTAACCATTCTGCCTCTGCCCCTGCTGTGGTGGCCTTGTTCGGAAGGACATCCAGAATGACCTCTGGAAGGTTGTTCAACTGTCCGGTCTAATTAGCCTATTACTCTTTTATTATTATAGAGGATATGCTGTGGTACCTACATCTCACTTCATACAATTGGCTTTCAGTTCCACCCTGTTAATTCAATATGTATAGACATTTCACAATCAAAATTGAACTTTTTATCAGTTACAGTTGTTAATAAGTAGCACATTAATAATAATGTATCAGGGGTGTATTTCATTATAGACAAGCTAACTAAAATATTACAATAGCAACTTTAAAAAAACAAGCAAGTTAGCATCCTACCTAATAAAAAGGTAATATGCAAATTGACCTTATCTGCACTACACCTACTAGCTATGCCCACCAGCCACATCCACCAGACAATCAGAGTGAGTATGCAAATTAACCCAACCAAGATGGCTACAGCCATAGAGAGAGCAGGAGAAGGGCTTGGGTTACTTCTGGCGATGGAAGAAGCCAAGCTTTCTGCAAACCCTGGCCAGTGCTTAAGGCACAAGGGTTGGCTCCACTCCAGGCTGCAAAGTTTCAATTGCAGAAGATAAATAAATCTGCTTGGGTCACTGGGGGGGGGGGCATGGCTGACCTGCAAACCACCACAGAACCCTTGCTCATATTACCCCACACTCCAAGGGAACACCCACCCAGATCCAGGACACCCTTCAGGGCAAACTGACTGGCTCCCATCTGTGCACCAGGTCTCTATCTTATCTAATAAAAGAGTAATATGCAGATTGACCATCACTCCAACACACAAGATGGCTGCCCCCATGTGGTCAAAAGATCCTGCCTCTATTGGACACAAGATGGCCACCAAAAGATGGCCAGCAGGGAAAGGCAGTTGGGAGGGACCAGGCTTGCAAGGGAGGGCAGTTGGGGGCAATCAAGCCTGCAGGGGAGGGCAGTTAGGAGTGACCAGGCCGGTAGAAGATGGAAGTTGGGTGTGACCAGGCCTGTAGGGAAGGGCAGTTGGGAGGGACCCAAGCCTGCAGGGGAGAGCAGTTGGGGGGGGCAGGCCTGCAGGGAAGGCAGTAGGGGTGACCAGGCTGACAGGAGAAGGCAGTTAGGGGCAATCAGTCTGGCAGGGTTGCAGTTAGGCATCAATCAGGATGGCAGGGGAGTGGTTAGGGGCAATCAGGAAGGCAGGCAGGTGAGCAGTTGGGAGCCAGCAGTCCTGGATTGTGAAAGGGATGTCCGACTGCCCATTTAGGCCCGATCCCCAGATTAGAGCAGGCTGGGCTGAAGTATACCTCCACCCCCATGCACGAATTTCGTGCACTGGGCCTCTAGTTTGGTATATAAGAAACTAATCTAAGTAATGCTGATTCATCAGGAAAATGCATATTTTTATCCAATTTAAAGAAAATATGAAGTGTTGAATGTATTTTGGAAATATTTTCTTCAAAAATAATTTTTTTAAAATAATGACACTAAAAATGGGTAAATCTCAAGTATTCTGAAATCTCCTTCAGAGCCTCTTTCCCCAATGGTGACAAATCAATTGGTTTTTAATTTATTAAAAGCTTTTTAATAAAATAAAATGTAAAGCCTTCTCTGTTTCAAAGAGATACTTAATTTAGTTTGTTGGACAAAAATCATACTCAAAATAGAGCACCAGCAATTGGAACGATTACTGTAGTTGTGATGAAATATTTAGTAAGATGTTACATTGAACAGTCGGAAGGGAACATAAGTTGGACAGGCAAGCCAAGGATAAAATTAATAACAAAGCCAGGCAATTTCAATGCAAACTGCCAAGGTCTGTACCAATTATAGTTCCATCATCACTTTTCGGAACACTAAAGGTCTATTTGAGAGAACAGAGGATGACCCTACCCAGATTTCTCTCAAGCAGCAAAATTACCGCAGCTTTAATGTACTAGCACAGAAATCGTGTTTCTGCTCACGCTCATAATAACTGAACTACACTTTAAAGTTTCTGTTTCTACTTATTCCATGTTGTTCTTAGAAAATGCAGGAAAACAATCGTTTTGGATTTTTATATGGTGGCTTTGTTTTTAAGGAGACAGTCTTTGTGGAGGTAGACATTCTTCCTCCTTAGATTTTAATGATATAAATCTATATAAACTTGAGTACAGTGTGTTTTCCAGAGCTAGACTGAATAAAGCAAACATGTGAATAGTTTTCCAGAGTTGCCTTAAAGTGCGGCTAATGCAGGGTCAAATCTTCTTTATATGACAGGGATGCTTAGTGAGGACTGATCTGAGGATAATTTTACATGAAGGGGTCTCCAGTTGTCTACTCACCAGATCATTCATTTGCTCATTACTCAGCAGGATTTTCTGAATTTATACTTAAACACCAAGCCATGCTCCTTGCCGGAGGTTTTGGGAAGGAGGATGAGAAGGAATTTGAATAAATCATGAGCCCTCACAATCTGGTTAAGTTAAAGGTGATAATAACTGTCAAAAGTTAATCACAATGCCATATCCTTATATTATATCCATTTGTTCCTTCTTTTTGTTAAATTCCTTCATTTATTCGCCTATTCAATAATACATTTAGCAAGCAATTAATGAACACTCTTGTGTTTTAAGCCCTCCAGTGAATGCAGAGCTTAATAAATTAGATTCCATTATTTGAAAAGGAATCATTCTAGAGATAGAATTTTCGAATGGATTTAATTAAGGGGATAAAAGAAGGTGGAGTGCTTTATTGTTCACTAAGAGTCACTCATCTTTCCAACAAAAGGACTATTCATCCTTGACTATTGTCCTGGCATGTGCCTGGCCTTCTATTGAAGCTGAGTTGGTCCTGTGACCGGAAGTGATGAGCACTGAATTCAAGAGACAACTTGAAAAGCGATTGCATATTTCTATCTGCTTTTTAGTTCTGTTTTCCTTGCTAGGAAAAAAAAAAGTTGAGTTTACATAGGGGCTTGCCCTTCAGTCTGAGTCCCAGAGTGAATGAGAAATTACAGGGTAAAGAGTTTAGCAGCCAATCCTCAGCTGCTTATATAAAAGTTGAGAAATGAGGTTGTTGTAAACCATTGAGAATTTTTTATTTTTATTTTGGATGTTAACAGTGTAAGAGTGACTGATACCATACTACTCACCTTTATCTTACAAATGCTAAAAATTATTTACTGGAAAGTTTTTCAGTAATATGTATTTTGAAAATTTCATACCCAGTCACCAATAGAAAATGTTTCTTATCATTGAATGCTGCGAGAGAAAATCCAGGGAAATTCTGACAAAGAGAATATGTTTGGAGAAAAAGAAAGATTTTGGTGAAGTCTAAGTGAAAGAAAATATTTAATGAGATATCACTGAACAAAGAAACAAGAGTCATGCTTTGTTTGCCATTCTAAAAAGTTAGCATGTTTATCCTAACTTTCTTAACAAGTAGGAAATTAAAAAAAAGGGCTTTAAAAATGAATTTTTTATTTTTGAAAATAGTTTATGGTGTCACTACTCAGAATTCTTTGGGGACACACACAAATACACAGAGAGATAGAGTAAAAAGAGAGACAAAAAAGATGATAATGGCTATGGCTGAAGGATGTGGTTCATTAAGGATATTATAATTGAAGCCATCAAAATATGAGTGTCTTTGCTTGGGCTGCTACAACAAATATCACAGACTTGGTAGCTTATAAACAAAAGCAATTCATATCTTACAATTCAGGATTTCTGGATTTTGGAAGTCCAAGATCAAGATGCCAGCATGGTTGAGTTTTGGTAAAGGACTCTTCCTAGTTAATAGGCTGCAGACTTATTGGGCCCTCACATGGTGTAAGGGGCAATGGAGCCCTACAGGTGTGTGTGTGTGTGTGTGTGTGTGTGTGTGTGTGTGTGTGTGTGTGTTGTTGTTGTTGTTGTTTTAAATAAGAGCACTTCCCCCATTCATTGGGCTCCATCCAGATGGCCCAATTATCTCCCAAAGTCTTCAGGAGCCCAGTGATGGGAAATAAAGATAAAGGGCAAGCAGATAATTGGGTCATCAAAAGACTTCTTTATGCCACACAAGGATATCTGAATTTCATTCTCAGACCATGTGGGTGATGCTGAAATAAGTAAAGCAGGGGATGGACATGATTCAATTTGAATGTTAGAAAGAGTTATCCATGGGCATGGATTGGCAGTGGATGAAGAAAAAGCTATTGATAGGGAGACTACTTAAGGTGTTAGCGTAGCAGTCCAGAGAGGACTAGAACAAAGGCAGTGGCAAAGAAGGCAGACAGCTGCATCAGATAAATATTCAAAAATGAGAACTGACAGAATTTGCTGATTGTTTGGTGGAAAGGAGTTAGAATTAAAGTTGACATCTGGATTTCATAGCAATGTTTTGTGGGTGATTTTATCCAACGCAACTCAGAAATCAGATGGGATTAAATATATCTAAATGGTGTGTATCAGGGAAAATAACTTGCTGAGTTATCTTGATAAGGTTTGAAGCTTTCTATACAAAATGAAAGTACCGATCTTGTTGCAAATGCAAAAAAATAAATAAATAAAATAAAATATGGAAACGGTCAAATTTTTAAATAATTTCCTCAAACTAAGATATTTGTTGGAGTCCTGATCTGAAAAATATAAGTAGATCTGAGAAATACAGTTATTGCCAAAAGATATATTAATTTACCCTTAGAAAATATTAAATATAAAGCATCCTGAGTTATTTGTGGATATATATAAAATTACTGTCACGTTTTATTCCTGACGGTTGAATTAAGTATATCAAACATAGAAGCCCAATCACTCAGAAAATTTACTCTCTGTGCCTTACAAAAATCTGTATACATGTTGCTTTGTTTAGTTCCTTTATTTCCAGTAAATTATAGAAGCCCCTTTTATGACCACAGCCTATTTATCTTAGCACAAAGCATTAGTAAAATTCATAGTATGGATGCTCGTCTGATAAGTGCTTCTCTATGCACTGAATGTTTTAACTTTCATAAATAAAAAGAACAATCCCCCCCCTCAGGTGAAATCTATTCCATAGATTAATATACACCCTTTCATCATTTAAATGGGCTGCAGTTAGAGATCTATGCTGATTATGCTGCTTTGGCGCACTGATAGGTGGATAATACATATTCGGTTCTTTTGAAAGCAACATAGTTGTATAATTCACACCATTGCCTTTAATGAGCTGGCTGGGAGCCATCATCATCAATCCTGACATTTACGTTCCCTTCATGTTGTACCAGAGCCTTGTGATGACACAATCGCTGCTTATATAATAAGTGCCAGTTGAAGTATATTAGCCATGAAAGACCTAATTTATAACCCAAATGGCCACTTTGACCATTATCTGGAAAAAAAAATTAGATCTCACAGTTTCGAAATCCATGCCACTTCAGGGAGGATAAAATATATGTTTAATATCTCCCAACTTGGTGAAGATTACAAGGTTGATTGAAATGCCTCAAAAATAGGGATGAGGGCCATGGCAGCTGAGCAATATAGGACTTGTAATTTATTTCTTTAATATAGCGGCAGTTTGTCAGGAGTGTCACAGAAATGCGGATTGGATTTTATTATTGTTTGCGCACTGCTCAGCACAAATGAATAATTCAATTCAAGGGAGAGAAAACAGAAGAAATATTAACAGTTATTTAACCTGACCACTTTTATATTACAAGGAACTGCATTGTCATCAGGGTTTCCAGAGAAAATACAGAACAGCCCTTGAAATTTAAATTTCAGATAAATAACAAGTGCTCTTTTGACATATGTACATATTATTGGCCCCAGGCTGTGTGCTATGCACGTCAGGTGAGGAAGATGTGATGATGTGTTAAGATCTTAGATACCTTTTAATACTGCGGTCTCGTTTATATGAAAATTCATTCCTAAGCATTCTATGTGAATATCAGTCCAGGAACCCAGAAACCCCTGAGAGAATAGACTATACACTGCTCTTAAATCAGACTTTGGATGAACCCTGTTTACTTTGATTTAATAGCAGTGCTTATGTTTAATAGATAGGACCAAATTTAATAATGGATTTCTCAAAAACTTTCTAGAAAATACGCATGCCTCGAAAGGCATGGTAAGTTAAAGAAAGCAGTAATGTGTGCTACAGTTGACATTTGCTCTGGGAAGGGTTCAGATGAATGGTGTTTGGAATACTGCCCACAGCATCAATTAAGGGAAAATGTCTGGTGTCAGAGCAGCTGGTAGATTTGGTCCATTCAGTCACTAGTCAGTGAAAGAGTTTATCAACCCAATTATCTGCCATCCTAAGGATTTGTCCAAATGACTGATAAATTTTGTCAGAAAAGCTCATGTGATGAATTCACTGAACCTAATCCTTGACTTACATTCTAAGACTCAGTGTGCTGTAGCCTAGAACATGTTTGCTGAAGACATTATGTGAAGAAACGAATCGTGAGATAATTCCATCTGGAACTCCAGGATTTGTTTATACATGTTAGTTCATACATGTTAGTGGAACTGGCAGCAACAGAAGGTAAGCTACGTAACAGTGTGATAAAAAAGACCCAAATTTCTATAGTCTTTCAAACTGCTGTTTTGCAGTTTTACTTTCCATATGATATTAAATATCATAAACCAGTGATATAACACCTGTGTGATATTAAACATCGCTATATTATATTCAGGGCACTTTTAGCACAAGAATCATTGATTAAAGCCACTAGGATTTAGAGGTTTATTTTTTTAAACCAAGGCCCAACCTAGCCTATCATGACTGGTATACACAGAGAGTGGCTATAGAGTCTACATGAAAACATTTTTTTTCTTTTTTTTATATATATTTTATTGATTTTTTACAGAGAGGAAGGGAGAGGAATAGAAAGTCAGAAACATCGATGAGAGACATCGATCAGCCGCCTCCTGCACGCCCCCTACTAGAGTTGTGCCTGCAAACAAGGTACATGCCCTTGACCGGAATTGAACCTGGGACCTTTCAGTCCGCAGGCCGACACTCTATCCACTGAGCCAAACCGGTCTCGGCAGATGAAAACATTTTAAGTGTCCAAATCACTAGTGTGAGTTCTTCACTCTACTCTAATTAGCATTTATAAGTCAGCAGTTACTTAAAACTAAAACAAAATGAAAAAATAAAAACCTGAATGATCCACAAGATTAAAGAGTTTACAGTATATTTTCAGGAAGTTATTTCTGGCAACTGGGCTGTTGTTTAATGTATTTGTTCCTCAAGTTCACTGTGAATAATGATCTGTTTTATTGCTGTGATTAGGGGGTAACACCCCTATTAGGAAAGCTATACTTAGAATATAGCTCATAAATCTCTTTTAGTCTCATGTTTTTCCTTAAGATAGGTTATACCTTGATCCATGCTCTATGTATTGTAATGTTTTCTTATTATTACCATATATATTGGTTTTTAATTTTTAAGTCAAAGTCCTTAGTGACTTGTATTATTATACAAAAAAGAAAGCAAAAAGCATTAAAATCCAATGTTCATCTATTTTGAGCCTAATATTTATTATAATAGATCCTTTAATGAGGATCCTTTATGAAAAATCAAATAACCAATATCTTACAGGTAGGAGGTAGAATAGCCAAACCTGTATCTTTTTCAACATAACAACTTCTAATAAATCTTTAATTACCTAGAACCAAATCTTTACTATGGCCATTACAATTCATGCCATTGTTAGCCTCAGACATTGACACTCTGTATGTAACAGGCAGAATAACTGGATGCAGTTTTGTAGCAAATAAGCCCAAATTATTAGTGACTGAAAATGGTAATATTTATGTATTATTCATGCTACATATCAATCTGGGTTGGCTAGATTTTTTCCTTCAGTCCCAGACCAAGCTCTATCATTCAGAATTTACTAATACAGAAGGGGAAAACAAGGAACACATAAAAACTCACACACCAACTCTTAAAATTTCATCATCCAGAATGTACATGTCATAGGTCTATATAAGCCATATAGACATACCTACCTTCCTGTCGTTTGTGATACACATTTTTTAAAAAGAAGACTGTCCAATCTCATATTGCTTACATGTGATTCTATGGAAATCCCTTTAACAAGAAGAACACTGGCTGTTGGGTAGGCATTTTTTTAAAGCATGACATTGACTTTGAAAATCTCTCTGTCTGCTACTACCTGGCAATGACTGTGAAGCCTCAAAGTAGCTAAAGGGGCACTGGGACCTCATTGCTACTATGGTATCTATACTTTTCCATAGATAAAAACAAATGTCTGTGTGTGCACAGCATAGAACACCAGGTGGCTGTGGCCTCAGGATGAAGCTGGGAGGTAGAAGCATCCTATCTAATAAAATAGTAATATGCAAATTGACTATCACTCCAACATACAAGATGGCTGCCCCCATGTGGTCAGAGATGACTGCCCCCATGTGGACACAAGATGGCTGCCACAAGATGGCCAGCAGGGGAGGGCAGTTAGGGGCAATCAAGCCTGCAGGAGAAGGGAGTTAGAGGTAATCAGGCCTGCAGAGGAGGGAAGTTGGGGGTGACTAGGCCTGTAGGGAAGGGCAGATGGGGGAGACCCAGGCCTGCAAGGGAGGGCAGTTAGGGAAAACAGACTGGCAGGGGAGCAGTTAGGCATCAATCAGAGTGGCAGGGGAGTGGTTAGGGGTGATCAGGCTGGGAGGCAGAAGCAGTTAGGAGCAATTAGGAAGGCAGGCAGGTGAGCAGTTGGGAGCCAGCAGTCCTGAATTCTGAGATTCCTACTGGGATAAGGCCAAAATGGGAAGTTGGACATCCCTCAAGAGGTCCTAGGGTGCAAGCTGGGCTGAGGGACACACATCCCCATGCACAAATTTCATGCACCGGGCCTCCAGTAAACAGTAAGAGACTTCCACGTAATCCTCATAGATCTGTCAATTCCTATTTATTGTGGGATGACAAATACCTTTTTGTCCTGGGGCGGTGATTTAATACATCCTCACTGAGTCCAAATTGTTGTCAAGAAGACAGTTCTATTTCCCTTTTTATTATTTGATAAGGTGAAGTCTATTAAGAAGTATAGTGAGGTTCCAAAAGCATGTTTTATTTATCTGAAATTTATAAATGAATTGGGACTCTTTAGCTCTATTTTTCTATAACCACTGCTCAAATAGACCTGCTGATAGAGGGAAAAAATGCAGGTTTCCCTCAAATTAAGGGTTTTCTTAAAGTGTCCACAATCTTATTGTCTGTTTGAGCAGTTTCTTAGGTTAAAGGACAGTAAATTAAATAATAGCAATTAATAAATAAATTAAAGCAATTAATTTTGTGTGCCCTTTGTGTGCCAACCCTTGATTTAGAAGATTAACCAAACTTCAGCAAAAGCTCTAGAATATTTGAGTAGCATGTATAAAACATTCAGGTTTTAAATTTAATATACACTGAAGATGCAATTTAATCTTTATTTGGGCTAGAAGATAGAAATGAAAAAATCTGTGAGTCATTGATTAATGTCATCTAGACTGTCAATAATATTTTCACAATATAGAAATTTAATTTAGAAAGCTAACCTGTACTGGGAACTCACAACATGCCAGCCAGCACTTTATATCCTTTATACATAATTTCTTAGGTAAGCATCATAACAATTCTATCAGGCAGGTATTAATACTATTCCTTACTTTACAGATAGAAGCCAGAGATATTTAAAAACTTGATGCTCACATAGCTAACATGGCAGAATTGAATTTTAACTCAGGAAATCTTGCCCTACAATTCATATTCTTAACCATTATACTCCCTCTATGTAACAACAACAATTAAAATTTTCTTGATAGAATTTTAATATTTAAGTCCATTATTATTGACAATTACATGGTCTAATGATAATCTGTAAAGTTATGTTTGCATTTGTTGCTATCTATCTATATATATAAAACCCTAATATGCAAATAGAACAAAAGGCAGAACAACTGAACAACCGGTCACTATGATGTGCGCTGACCACCAGGGGGCATGCGTGGAACATCGCAGGTGTCGGTAGCAGGTGGCAGAGTGTGGAACATGGCAGGCATCAGCCTCTGTGGGATGGTGGAGCAAGTGGGGGAGGGGCACCAGACCAAGGCAGGGCACTGGTCACTGTCATTGGGGTGAGCCTCTGGTGGGTACTAAAAATTCTTTGCTCCTGAGCACCACAATCCCATCTGGCATTTGCCCAGTGCCACCCTAATCATGTGGCACCATCAGCAGTTGTGAGGTGGCTGCAGCCCAGATTGTCCCTGAGGGCTTCTCCACCTCCCCCTGTCCCTGAGAGGCGATTGGGGCAGCAGCCACCAGTTATACCCACTGACAGTGCCCGTCCTAATCGCTCCATGCCATCAGTTGGTGAGATCGGGGCCAATGAGGGTGGTGGGGAGGGGCTGCCGGCAGACAGGGGACCTGAGTCCATAGCAGGTGGGGGCATGCAGGATGGGCCAAGACCTGCCCCTGTGCCCACCACAGCCTTGCAGCCCACAGTTCCTTTCAATGTGCACTGGGCCTCTAGTATAATATATTGTCCCTAATTATTATGTCGTCTTCTTATTAATTTTACTTATATGTACCCACAACTAATACTTTCATGGTCAATGTTTTATGATCTCTGTACCTGTATGTACTGAAAATAGTTAATAGAGTGAATATTAACTTCTCTGCTAATGGTTTGAAATGCTGAAATATGAGACAAATTGAGAAGAGTTAACTATGTAAATAGCCTTAAACATCCATGTCTTCCTTTTAAGGTAAGGGTGGAACAAAAGAAAGGAATCTAGGTTGAGAAAATTAAATGAAAAGGTGCAATTAAATAAAATTATAGGTAGGACTTTATGTAATCATCTCGTTGAAAATTATGGGGATTCTCTGTCTTGTGTAAAGAAATGTTTTACCAGAAGTGTTTCTCCAATGTTTCCTTGCTAATGTATTAAGAATTACGTAGTGGCAATGTGCTCTAGAATTGAGGTAATTATGGAGTAAATTCAGGCTAAAAATATGCATTCACTTTAGGTATTTGGTAAGTGAAACAAAAAGAACATTTGTAAAATGTAAGGACTTCAAACTTCTTTTTCACTTAGTGCCTTGCTTTAGAACTTGAAAATCAATGTTTATTGTCTGATTTTAGTGCATGACTTGGTTTCATACTCTCTAGAGCCTAATATTTTAAATGCCTGAAATTATTAAATAACTAGGCATTCGGCAGTGGAAACAGTTTTGAGAAGTTTTCTGGCAAAGTCATGACTTTAAATAAAATAATCTAGCCCAGGCAGTCTGGTTCAGTGTTTTGCATCAATCCAGAAGCGAGGAGGCCACTGGTTCGATTCCCAGTCAAGACAGATGCCCATATTAGAGTCTCAATCTGCAGTAAGGGAGTGCAGGAGGAAGCTAATCAATGATTCTCTCTCATCACTGATGTTTCTCTCTCTCTCTCTCTGAAATTAATATATATGTTTAAAAACACATTTAAAACAAATATCCATACACCTAATATGAATGGAGAGAATGTCAGTATAGCACATATTACTCTCTCCTTTCCTTTTTGTGACTTCATCACTAAAATTTTCTCATTACTGAACACTCTTATCCTATATAATAAAAGGCTAATATAGATAAGATGATGGAATGACCAAATGATGGAATAACTGGTCACTATGATGCGCACAGACCAATAGGGGGCAGGCACTCAACACAGGAACTGCCCCCTGGTGGTCAGTCTGCTCCCCTAGAGCGAACACCGCTCAGTCAGAAGCCAGGCTTATGGCTCGTGAGCACAGAGGCAGTGGTGGGAGTCTCTCCCGCCTCTGTGGCAATATGAAGGATGTCTGACTGATGGCTGAGGCCAGTGTTGGCAAACTTCAGCTCGCGAGCCATGTATGGATCTTTGGCCCCTTGAGTGTGGCTTTTCCACAAAATCCCACTGCCTGGGCGATTCTATTTTGAAGAAGTGGCGTTAGAAGAAGTTGTTTAAGTTAAAAAAATTTGGCTCTCCAAAGAAATTTCAGTCTTTGTACTATTGACATTTGGCTCTGTTGACTAATGAGGCCCACTAAGCAGTCAGTTGGACATCCACCCAGGGCTCCCGGATTGTGAGAGGGTGCAGGCCAGGTTGAGGGACCCCCCACATCCCAAGTGCATGAATTTTGTAAACTGGGCCTCTAGTATTTAGCATAAATAATTTTTAGATAAAAGTATTTGAACAACATGGAAACTAAATTTTAGTGGTAGAATTAATCCAGATTCTTTCCATTGAAGCTTTGTAAATAACTTTGCAAATTCTTCTCACATTTTGGTCATTTGCTCATTCTAAATCCTAAGTACCATAATTTCCAGCTTTCCAGGTCTATAAAGTCAAGCATGGAGCTTATATTTCACAAATAAAATACACATATAGTGGGCTTTGAACAGAAATGTTCTACCTAAAAAAACATGTAATAATGTGAGGCACATCCAGTTTGCTGAACCAAGAGTTGGTGGTGGGGGTGCCAGCTGCCTGACAGTGCCATCAGTTGGGGTTTTGCAGTGGGGCAATGTCTTTTTCTTTGCCAGGGCGCTGTGTTGTAATTCTCAGAGTTGTTGTGGATATTAGCCTAGAACATTCTCTCAGCCATCCACCAGTTCTGTGAGTTCTCAGTATATTACTATTACTATTATTATTATCTCTATTCCTTTAGAATTAATTAGAGTAAATTTTGTGTGTGCATATATAGAGTGGACTAAACACTCTGAAACAAAAAAGGAACTAATTTGGAGCTTGGGATAGAATTCCTGGGCCAGAGTTCAAAATGCCATGAACAAGTTCAAAATGAGCTCATAGTCAGAAGGACTAGATGCAGTTCTTGGATTCATACTCATAGCTCCACTTTCAAAGCACATGAACAGTGTAATTCCTCCTCACTGCTCCAACACCTCCATTCATACAAAGTACTATTTCATTAAGTGTACAGCATAATATTGTTAACCATAGTAACTGGGTTATACAGGAGATGTCTAGAACATAAATGAAACTTTATATCAATTGAACAACAACTTGTCATTTGCGCCTCCCCCTAGCAATTACCATTCTACCCTCTGCTTTTGTGAATTTAATTATTTTAGATTAGAGGCCCGATGCACGAAGATTCATTCAAGAATGGGCCTGCCTTCCTCTGGCTGCTGGCACCACCTTCACTCTGGCCCAGAGCTACTTTTCTGCCTTCCCATGTTGTCCAGAGGCCTGGAGTGCTGGGCGGTACAGAATGCCTGTGTTGTCACCATGGTGATAGAGCACAAGCATCCTGCCCCAGGCCACTCTGGCTCCCACATATGCAAATTAACCCATCGTCTTTGTTGGGCAAATTTGCATACACACTCCTGATTGGCTGGTGGGTTTTGCCAAGGTATGCTTAATTTGCATCTTTCTCTTTTATTAGTGTAGATTCCTCGTATAAGTAAGATCATATAGTATTTGTCCTTCTCTGACTGGCCTGTTTCACTTATTTTAATGTCCTCCGGGTTCACATATATTGTTTCAAGTGTTAAGGTTTCCTTCTTTTATAAAGCTCAACAATAGCACATTTTATGCATATACCACATTTTATTCGTTCATCTGTCTATGGAAATCTGGGTTATTTCTATATCTTGGCTATTGTGAGTAATGCTGAAAAGAACATGAGAGTGCAGATATTTCTTTGCAATCTTAATTTCAACTCTTTTGGAAATATACCTAGACATGGCATTGCTGGATTATATAATTCTATTTTTAATTTTTTAGTAAACTCCCATACTGTTTAACCATAGGCCTGAACAAGTTTCTTCATGATTTATTGCAAGGTATTTAATAAAGCCGTTACAGAAAACACTTTTATTTATTTATTTTTCATTTCTAAGGCCCTGCTGTCTGCTGAAAAATTTGGTCAGTGTCAATTATAAAAAGCAAAAAGATGAGTATGAGTATCTATAACTTTGAGAAACACTTAGGAGGAAGGAACATATTTATATGATTACCATTCTATATATAATTGGTAAATTATATAATCAAGGCCTGGATACTATGTGGCTGAGAAATAAAGGGGGGAATGGGAAATGCTGCCTATGGCAGTTGAGGAAGATCTCGCATGGCAAAATTTAAAATTCTATTATATCTTCTCTATGAAATACTTGTCTTTTTAATATTCTGGATGACAGCTCAGCCAGCATGGCTCATTGGCTGAGTGTCACACTATGAACCAGGAAGTTACAATTCAATTCCTGGTCAAGGCACATGCCCTGGTTGCCGGCTTATTCCCCAGTATGGGCCGTGCAGGAGGCAGCCAATCAATGATTCTCTCTCATCATTGATGTTTCTATCTCCCTCTCCCTGTCCCTTCCTCTCTGAAATCAATAAAAATATATTAAACATATTATGGATGACATGGAAAAGACATATGAAACACTTCTACTGCTTCCTGGTGGTTGTCTCCGGGCAAAGCATTTGTGTGATTGAGTTGTGAGTTGATCTGAATATCTTGTCATGGGACATTTTTTTCAGTTGAAAAACCAATAAACTGATTATTACGGCTTGAGTATTTGACAGACATTTTCTTATAAATAAACAAGATGATCCTGTTATG
This sequence comes from Lasiurus cinereus, assembly GCA_011751065.1. Lineage (NCBI taxonomy): Eukaryota > Metazoa > Chordata > Mammalia > Chiroptera > Vespertilionidae > Lasiurus > Lasiurus cinereus. The sequence continues at coordinate 68,952,351 of JAAGEH010002531.1, forward strand.
TTAAGAAAAACAACTGATAGTATTTGAGGCCAATGATATAACAGACTTTCAAGGAGAATTAGAATTTTGAAAAATGTGTATTTATTACTCTTGAGTTCCCCAAATTTAAAGATTTTCTGGATGAGATTATCAGTGCTGTTGACAGATGCAATTTTTAATATAGCATAATGAAAGGGGTTAACATTTAGATGATATACTAACTGTGGGAACCAATATTTTCTAAATGAGCAACACAAGATCTTAGCAAAATCTGTTCAAAATACAAAAGCAGAAAGCTGCTTTGAAAACACAAATAAATTATAATGTAGAGGAGAAGAGTATAAAATATGATTTCAAATTTCATATTGTAACTTGAGTTTTGATGTGGTAAGAAATATTCACAATTGTGTAAATTATGTCTATAATTCTCCTGTCAACTAATCGCTATACATTTCTTTAAAAAATTATATATACGTAATATAAATCAATATATATATTGATTTCAGAAAGAGAAAGGGAAAGGGAAAGATAGAAACATCAATGATGAGAGAGAATCATTGTACAGCTGCCTCCTGCACACCCCGCACTGTAGATTGAGCTAGGCTATACATTTCTTCATTCACTTCAACCAAAGCCACATGTTGCAACAGGTAGGTTATCAGAAATAAAAGAGATTTGCAAAAATGTCAAGTATACTACTCTGCACTTTATATTTTTGTTTTGGGATATACAGTTTTGTTATTTTGGTTAACATAATAAGATTATTGGTGTTGCCGAAACCGGTTTGGCTCAGTGGATAGAGCATTGGCCTGTGGACTAAAAGGTACCAGATTCGACTCTGGTCAAAGGCATATACTTTGGTTGCGGGCACGTCCCCAGTGTGGGGTGTGCAGGAGGCAGCTGATCAATGTTTCTCTCTCATCGATGTTTCTGGCTATCTATCCCTCTCCTTTTCTCTCTAAAAAAATCAATAAAATATATTAAAAATTTTATAAAAAAATGATTAAGGGTGTTTTTTAAAATTAATTAAAAGTACTTAAATTCTCAGTTTTAATACTTATTGCAGCAAATATTGATTCATATACTTTTAAGGTTCTTTGTGGTCCTCGATAATTTTTGAAATTACCTTAGAGGATCCCTGATACCAAAGAATTTAAAATATGCCTCTTTCTGAGATATTACATATAATGATTTGTTAGAAAAGACCCCTGGTTCCTCTGTTCTCATTAATTATGTAAACTTACTGAAACTGGAAACCAATTACATTAGAAATAATTCTTAAAAACTAATGTAATCTAAGGTTATAACTTTTATAACTTTCATAGATAGCCATAGTTTAAGTTATAATATTCTGCTATATCTTACATTCTGGATAGTGTCAAGTTCTATGCTTCTGTTATAAATTTGTCTATTACAACATTTCAAGGTCAAGCTTCACTGACTCGGGAGTGACTTATTTGTTAATGTGATGCTATATGTAAGTATCATAAACATGTGATTGTGTGATTGTTAGTTTAGGATAATATTTCTACATGTTTTAAAAACTTACTGAGAATTTGGTTACAGGTCAACACAGTTTAGTTAGGAATATATAGAAATGCAAAAACACAAGCAAAATCTGTTAGGCATGAAAAATAGTATTTTTCTCTGAGTCTTATTTGAGATTCACACAAAAGAGCAACGATTTATAAAATATGTGTAATAAATCAAGTTGAATGTTACACCAGTAAATTCAGAAACAAACACAAATTATGAAAAGATAAATATGTAAATTGATCAATTGGTTCAGCATAAAAATCACATAAATTATTAGAGGCTGGCAGAGCAATATGCAGAATAATCCTTTCAATCCAAAATATTTTGGTTAGTGGAATGAAGAAATAAATCATTCTATATTAAAGAATATACAGTAATTTTCTTTTGCTCTCAAGGAAAAAATAACAAACATATATATCACAGGCATGACAATAAAATTTCCTGAAAAAGGATCATTTTCCAGAGACTAAAAGTATAATTGATTTTAAAAAATCCACCAGACACACTGAGAGTAAAAATGTAGAAAGAGACAATCCTGATGGATGGCTATGGATGTGCCTCCCATTAGATCTCTATTCGAAAAAGCAGATAGAGTTGAATATTTTTCTTCCTAACATGGTTTAGTTTTATATTTTCATCTTACCGCCTGCTTGTGCAGTATATACCAATTTGTGTGTTCAGTGGGAAACTTTACTAGTATATCTAGGTTTCAGTGTGAAAAGATCATAGCTTTTCTATTTTTAGCAAGTTAAAAGTAGCAGCATGTCAACCAGCCTGCAAAGAGTAAATAGTGGCGAGTAGAGTAGGTGATGATTGTGACAAGGTCCTCCAGCGACAACCACCAGGATCACCCCTGCAGTTGAACAAGTGGGTTTATTACAAATCGAGGCCAGGAAAACACACACCATGAGAAAAATGTGCAGTGTCTCACTAAGAAGGGATTAGCACGATTTGGGCTTGTGTTAGATGATTTAGAGCGGATTTAAAGAAGTATAGCTTTGCCACTATGATTGAGTATCTTAATAAAATGTACCTAGAGAAAAGGAAGACTAAACTGAGGCTTAAGTTGTAATTAATAAACCAGCAGCCACCAGCATAGGGAGATGCTGGTTATTGTTTCGTGGTTGTCACACTGTTCATGTTTTATCTGTGTTCAGTCATCATATGGAAGGCTCATGTTTTCCTTGACTCATCAGGGGTATGAAGGAGCCTTATCTGCTATTATATTATGTGAAATCATTTACATAATATTAAGTGTGGGTTCCACACAAGCTTTGCAGCAACATCAAGATCTGGTGCTGCTCAGTGGTTGAGTGTCGACCTATGAACCAGAAGGTCCTCGTTCAATTCCTGGTGAGGGCACATGCCCAGGTTATGGGCTCAATCCCCAGTAGAGAGAGTGCAAGAGGCATCTGACCAATGATTCTCATCATTAATGTTTCTATCTCTCTTCCTTTCCCTTGTTCTCTCTGAAATCAATAAACATATATATAACCTGGTTGATTTATATATCTAGTTGTTTTGGATAACCAAAGGAATGGATAGACAGAGATCAAGTTTCTCCTTAATATTTTGTTTTCCCTTTTAAAAAATTTCTAGTACATGGACATTCTTTAATCACAATTTTTTTGGTGTTTATTTCCTTAGAAGAGACCTCCATTTTCAGATAGCATGAGTTTGGTACATGAGAAATTGATCAGTGAAAACTACTTTCATATTTTCATTATACATTAAGTAAAGAGGATCTAAGGTTAGTAAGTTAAGGATTTTACAGAGGTGTTAATAAAGTCTTAGCTGACATTTGGTTAACAATGAACGTAAGTTTTATATAGAAAATAATTCTGAGAAAGAGCTGCCACGTTGTTGGATGAGATAGAAACTGTGGCTAAAACTGTGAATGCAAAGGATAGAGTAGTTATCAGGGGCACTGAGCTGGACCATTCCCTAGTCCAACCCTTCCTACCAGTAGCCCATCCTTGCATCTGCCATGACTGTGTGCTCTTGAGGCAAAGACAGGATTTAAAAGGAAGACTGGTCTCCCTAGGCAACTAACATCTCTGTTATTGGAAACTTCTAGGAAACAGCTTATTGTAAGAATAAATATTGATTTCACTGCTTCCAGGGAGAACAGTCTATTCCCCACCCTCCCTACTCCCAGCCTTCAACCAGGGATCATTACAGAACATTGCTAACTTTCTCTTATCAAAATATCCAGGGTTTAGGAGCATTAAGCTTTGCAATTTTTGCTGTTAATGTTAACATTTATGCATTTTGTTCTTTCATTTTAGGCAACAAGGACCTCAGATCACTCTTTAATAGTAACAGCCAAGTTTATGCATTTGTTCATTTAGCAAATATTTATTGAATGCCTGCTGAGCCCTCCCTGAGTAATGGAGATTAAGGGGTGACTTGCTAGAGAATATCCTTCTCCTAGGAAGTCTAGATTGACTTTAGTATAAAGTTACTTCTTTTTAATAAAAAGAATAGTGAAAGTCAACTTGCATAACATTTAGATTGTTGTGGAAGGTAAATTTAAAGCAAAATTGTAGGCATGAAATTAGATTCCTCATTACATTATACCGAAGTGAATATATTCCTCAGAACTCAGCATGAATGCATATAATAAAGAATAAATGAAAAGTTTAATTAAAAATTAATTAGACCTATGTTTGTTTGTCTTTTTAATTCGTCTCCTGCATCAGAGTTAAAATTTCGAGTCATAATTACTAGAAAACTTATGTTACATTTAATCTAGATGTAAGGTCTCGATTTGAGATTTGCTGAGTGTAATAAGAGCATTCAAATTAAGGCAATACCATTTTCAAGTTTGGTGTTAGTTTGAGAAGGTTTGATAATTTGGAGAGCTTTTGTAAACAGTCACATTATGAAAGTTATAATCAAGATACATCCATCTGCCATATAACTATCTGTCCCACTGAAAGAGTCTAGGTGCTCAGATTTGTTGGCTCCTTTACTTAGAAATGGCTCATGTCTGTCTGTAGCAGTGGTTCTCAACCTTTCTAATGCCATGACCCTTTATTAATATAGTTCCTCATGTTGTGGTGACCCCCAACCATAAAATTATTTTCATTGCTACTTTATAATTGTAATTTTGCTGCTGTTATGAATCGTAATGTAAATATCTGTGTTTTTCGATGGTGTTAGGCCCTATAGCAGTGGTTCGCCTACAACCATTGGAAAACACAGATATTTACATTACGATTCATAACAGTGGCAAAATTACAGTTAATTTTATGGTTGGGGTCACCATAACATGAGGAACTGTATTAAAGGGTCGCGGCATTAGAAAGGTTGAGAACCACTGGTCTATAGGCTTCTTCTCTATCTGTGGGTATCTAAGCACAGAGATGTTGGGTGACCTGTACAAAGGACGGATGATAGCATGCTATGGATTAGGTCCCTGTGCTCATGTTGTGGCCCTAGATATGAGCTCAGAGTCAGGAATGTAATTCTGCACTTTTTTTTAAGGTGAGTTTGCCTGGAAGAATACTTAATAGATAACTGTATAAACAATGTAACACTTTGAGCTAAGTTACCAAGAAAAATGTTTAAAATATTTTTAGGCAGAGAATCTTGTTTTGTCCTATAAGTATAGTTTTGTTCATACTGTTTTATTTGGGTCAAGGGATATATTCTGTAACTGATTGATTGGAGAAAGAAAACAAAGAGAACAAGTTAAAAATTCAAAATGTGTTTCTTTTTAAATCTTAACAACTGTAATTTAATCTAAAACACCTATAATTCCAAATATGAGACAGTTTATTGAAAGATTTAGAGTTGGATGTGAAAATAAATGCTTATTGAGTTCTTTGCAATGTGTTATCTATTCAGGTTTTGTCTCTAGGGTCTGTATTGATTATGAAGGCTGTGTACCAAGTTTTCTACATTTATTATGCCCAGGAAATCCTGAAAATCTTGTTGGAAAAGCTACTTTAATGTATTCAGAACAGAAACCCCCATAAATTTGTGATACTAAATTTTTAATGAGGGAGAACCTTCTGTAGATATAAAAGAGACAGGTGTTCCATACACATGGATTAGAAAAGTCTATTCAAACCTAATTTTGATTTCATAAATGTTACTTGGAAAGATCCCAGAATAAAAGAAATAAAATCTGCTGCTCCATGAATCTGAAGAGCTAAAATATGAATTTGAAAGGACTGTACCAATTTAACTTAAACCATCTAGGTGAAAGCTAAAGAATGTTATAAATATCTACATATGTCCTCACACCTAATAAAATATCTGGGTATTTGGAAAATTGGCTAATTGAACAATATAGTTTTCATCAAAGTAACTAACCGAAGGACTTGTATGCATGCATATGGACTTGTAAGCATGCATATGGATGCAAGACCCTGGGGTGAGGGGTGAAGGCATGTGCTGGGGGGATAGGGGAGGCCGAGGGAAGGTCAATTGGGATAAAAAGGAGACATATGTACTACTATTTGTAATACTTTAAACAATAAAATAACATTTAAAAAAACAATAAGATGCAGAATCATTCATGTATATCATCTGGCCTAGCATCCTTCTGTCAGCAATGAAGAATCTACGTTACTTAGTCAGAACCTATGACAGAGTGGCAATGGAGATCAAGTCCCCTGACTATTAGTTAAGATACCCTCATTATTTTCTCAGTTCAATCTCTCTTGCACAGTTTTTATTAAATATTTTAATTATTAAAATATTTTTGTGTAACGTAATAATAGGAAACTATGAGTGCTAGTTTAAATCTTCCCAGGGCAGACCCATGAAAACTAAGGGTAGGGATGAGCCAACTTCTGAAGGGTCAGAAAAAGGCGATGGACAAAACTTCATCCTTTTCTCTTGATGCTCCTCCTCTGGGCATGTGTACAGTCTTTCCCAGAATATATTTCAGGCCTACAAGGAGAAGCATGTACTTATGTCAGCCACAAGCCATAGGAAAAGGGGAATCTGACTGGCTTGCTCAGATCTGATGTGTACCAATGGTCCAATCATTTATGGCAAAAATAGAAGGGGTATCACTGCCTATGGGGCTCAGCTGTGGTTGGGGAGGAAGGTTTCTCCAGGAAGATATCCCAGAAACTCTCTGATAGAACTTGCTTTTTTCATTTAAAAAACATTTCTCCAAGTTTTCTACTGTGTGTCAGGTCAAACAGGCGATCAAAGGAGTCCATGTCCCTGGCTCCACAGAGCTTGCATTCTAACTTATTGGGCACTGAGACGGGTGCTGAGGGGGTGAGTACACATATCAACAGGATACCCTCTGATTTCTAGAAGTTTGCAGGTTAGTAACTTACATAAAAGTAGGAACTCCTGTCCAGAAAGCTAATAGTTGAAGAGATTAAATGCCCTTTATAATTTCCCTTTTATGACATTACTAATCAAATCTATCAAAATGTTTGAGTACATACTGAGTAGTATTCCAGGAACTTGATGGGATACAGAAAAAGAATAATACTACTCCTACGGACAAGAAGATTAATTGCTGCTAAGGAAATAATTGACACTGAGAACAACCATAGAATTTAAATATATTAATTACATTTCGGCTGGAAGCCACAAATGCAAAATACAAAATCTCTGTAGGTTAAGGTTATCAAGGGAAACTATCACCTGACATGTGAAACATCAGGGATTCATATTTGGACAGAATTTGAGTATGACAATCATTTTAAGTTATAGGATTTATAATCTCTAGTGATCTATTTGGCAGTGGTATATTTTTTTCTGCTCGTACTAATATAAATATATTAATATATTTATAATTAATCATGAGTTAATATAAACTATAAAGACTAGGGTAAGAAACAGATGAGAAATATTACAGACATAGGATTGCTGGATTTGTGGTAGCCTATTTCAGTAAAGATTTACCCTAAAGAGATTTATTATCAGATATAAATTGGATTTACATCAAATTTACGGATATATGCAGGTGATGCTCAAAAGGCAGATGATCAAGAATGCTGTCACTGGTCATTACTGAGTTACCACTTATAAAGGAAGAGGTAAATGTTTCCCATTGGAAAACTTGGGTGTAGCATATGCATATTAGAAAGTATCAGGGTAATATCTATTAAAGCTAGTAATATTTAAAGATCTTGGGAGTAAATGTACTGAGACTAAAGGTCTAAATGAAGAAGAAAATGGGGGCACTATGAATCCATACTTCTTATTTGCAAACAACTTATATGTGATGACTCACTGAAAACAAAGTTCACAAGAACTTAGTTTTTAGAAAACTCTGGTTAGGAAAATGACAAATTCTCAATGCAGAAAGTTAAATACAAATGTCCTTACACTGGAAGCAGGCTTTCTGATAATTAATATGACCATTCAGAAGAGAGATGATATTTCCATAAGAATGTGCTTTATTTTTGCCCAAAAGTATTGAATGAAAATCTCTTGTTTTTTTTCTGTGGTGGGAGCTGGAAGAAAATGAACAGCGATTCTAAAGTGATCCATTTACCTGACCTTCCCTTCTCTCACCACTCCATATTCACCAGTGTCTACAAGTCCTGCATTATATTCTCTTTTGGATTATGTTTTATAATTGTCATTTGGGGGATATTTATGTTACCTCAGGACTGAACTTCAGAACTAGAAATTTCCTGTTGTCATTATCCTATATAATAAAAGCCTAATACGCTAAGTGTCCAGTCGTCTCATTGTTCGTCCAACCAAAGTGTAATATGCTAATGATATGCTAAGTTTGCTCAACCACTCACTTTGACGTGCACCGAATACCAGGGGCAGATGCTCTAATGGTAGGTTAGCTTGCTGCTGAGGTCAGGCTGGTTGGGACTGAGCAAGATGGGCTGGACATGCCCTAAAGCCCTGCCAGAATCCCTCCCAAGCTGGCCAACCTCCTGTGTCCCTCCGTGGCCCAATCATGCACCCGTGGGGTCCCTCGGCCTGGCCTGTGCCCTCTCAGAATCCAGGACTCCTCAGGGGATGTTGGAGAGTTGGTTTTGGCCCGATCCCACAGGCCAGGCTGAGGGAATCCACTGGTGCACAATCAGGGTGGGCCTCTAGTAATACATAATGTTTCACCACAGATGATTTGAGATAAAGAATTATTTATCACAAACTTTTTTCTTTTTCTTTTACCTGGAAGCAATACTGGTGTGTCCACTGTCCCCCTCCCGCACACAAATTGTATCATTCCTAAGGAGGGAACCAACACCATTTTTTATGCTTCTTCTTGTGGGCCTAAAATATTTTCTGGGAAAGACTGTACACATGCCTGTAAGAAGAAAAGAATATTGCTGTGGGAGTGTGAGGTTTAGAGCTGATGAAATGTGAATCCCCGAATTAGCTGCCAAACATGGTTAATATACAGAGAAATTGTGCAAAAGAATCACAAGCTCACTGATGTATTTGAGGTCTAGACTTGGGTTTTGAGAGAGTCTTCATTGGACTGTGTTGAATAATTTCTGCCCAGAACCAATCTGGCCAGACTAAAGTGCAGAGTCTCACATACAGAATTAAGGCAAAATGTCTTGCCTTCTTGGCACAGACTGAAGAAGAGAGCTGTTAATGTACTAAAAAAACCAAAAACAACAACACACAAAAAATTAACAAAAACAAAACCGAAGCAGCATATTTTAAGAAACATACTCAATACAGAAGGCTTGGCTATCTTTGTCAGGACTCATTCCCCATCTAGAAACCTAGTAAACTCTCATCATTTAATGTTTCAGAGGTAGGGTTCCAGCTAGCTGAGACACCATTCCCTATCCCAAAACACACAGATACATGTGTATGTGTGTGCACACACATCCACACACACATCATGTGCATACTATACAAACATATACACACCTATATACTTACACCCCCCACACAAATGCGCACAGATACCTGACATGTATATCCTATATACACACACTGCTGCATTCATATTGATTTATATTTCAAAATTGAATTTTTACTGTTATGAAAGTCAGCATCTTTTATGCATTAGGAAACCAGATAAAGCTCAAATCTTACAATATCCCATAACATCCAACACAGAAAATCCTAGGGAAAGCTAGCATTTATAACCAAGCCTGTCCTATCTACCATAGCCCTTGACACATATAGCATTACTGAAAATCCTAGGAAAGCTACCGTTTATAACCAAACCTGTCCTATCTCCCGTAGCCTTTGACACATATAGCAATGTAAGTATACCACTTTCCACATGCTTGGGTTCGACATGGAGCAGTGTTTAATCACAGTCTTCCCAGTGCTTTTTAGTCAACAGTTCTCCCAATGGCTACATTCTGGTCTTGGGTCACCAAGGATCTTCTAATTGCTAAATCCAGCAGACTCGTTTTACCCTCTGAATTACTTGAACTCGCTACAGTCCTTGACAGGGTTAGTTGTAGCCTTCTCAAAATGTCTCTACTGCTTTCTTTCTAAATCTTCTGCTTATTTTTTTAATATATATTTTATTGATTTCAGAGAGAAAGGGAGAAGGAGAGAGAGATAGAAACATCAATAAATGAGAAAGAATCTTTGATCAGCTGCCTCCTGCACTCCCCTCCCTCACTGAGGGTCAAGCCTATAAACTGGTCATATGCCCTTGACCAGGAATCAAACCGTGACCTCCTGGTTCATAAGTCAATGCTCAACCACAGAACCACACAGGGCAGGGTAAATCTTCTTATCATCACTAAAAGATTAAACCCATGAATTCTCATGCCAGTCAGAATGGGCCTAAAGAAAGTTTGCTCTATCACTTCCTACTATGTCACATCATAGATAATTTACTATACTTCTCTCTGCCTCAATTTCCTTATCAAGTAAAACATGGAAAATGATTATACTTATGATGTAACTATGCTGCTGTGATGATGAGATATGTGTAAAGTCCCTGTTTAACTAGGGTTTTCATATATGAATTTGAATTTTATTTTTCTTGGTCCTTAGGCTATTTATGGTTTCGGTAAATAAACTCTGAGAAGACTGCCTTCCAGGGAACTTTGGAAGAATCAGACTTCTCAGTAGTCCCACCCTTGGGACAAAAGAAGAAGAAATGCGGTCAGCCTGACATTGTAGGGCTCATGAGGACTAGAGGATGCTAAAGGCACATACATGTGATCAGAAGTCTTCCAACGCAAATGTGGGCTGGATATTTGGTTGACTATGGCTTGGAGTTATTCACTCCTTTCCAAATGATGCAGCCTGTAAATAACACTTCCTGATTATTAATTACTTTGACTCCAGGGTGGATTTTATGACTAATTATCGCCTCAAAAGGAAGGCTCAGCATTCTGTGCCACTGTTCCTTTGCTCCCTGATAAGCCTACTGGGCATGCAGGCAGTTGGGAGTGTTCTGATTGGCTGAAGAGTGAATAGTCTTTTGCCTCCCAGTGAGACACTCTTCTATTAAATTCATCACAGGGATTCTCGCCAACACTACACATGCAGACAAATACTGTTCTAAATTAACTCCCCAGCCAACGCTTCTGCAAGATAATAAATGATTTAAAACTATTAGCTTAAAATAACCCCTCTAGCTGTTTGCCTTGCTGCTACACCTTCGAAGAAATGTATTTTGTATTTAAACATGGCATGATTTTGGTCATTTAAGTAGAAATATCCTATTATGTCTTTATTCCAGTTTTCCTATACTTTTGACCTGATTTTCCGTAATTAACCCTTAGATGGTAGTAATGTCTCCTCCCATACACAGTTGGAATTATACAAATCTTACTTCCCTTCCATCTACACTTCTATGTGGGAAAACTCCTCCGTCAACTTTTTCTCCAACACATTATCCAACCTCAACTCTTTTCTTTTTATTAAAAACATAATTTAACAACTTCTCACAAGTTCTCTGAGAACTAAAACAAACTCAGATATTTTGAACCAATTTACAAAGTTACAACAAATACTTCTATTGCTTTCTGTTTGATGAATTTGTGTACCTTTCTATAAATCCATAAATCCAAGTACTTCCATACACTTTATAAAAAAGAGTTCATATTAGACAACCAATAAAATTGCTTTATTATAATGAGAAATAGAAATGAGTGAAAGAACCATGGAGATATTTAGACAATAGGCTTAAAAATATTGGTTACAGATAGAAGAATCTGATTTCCTATCCCAGCTAGACAGAGGAGTGCTCCCCAGAGCCTGGAAATCCTTTGGCTCAAATTCCTTTTCCTCTTTTCTGATTGAATGTATTGTAAATCTGTTCCCACCATACATATGCTCATTTTCCTCTTTTAGTTTAGTTCTCTTCTATACAATTATGTTGTCAAACTTAACAGAGATCCTATGGGTAGTAATGCTTAGAAGTAGTTGTGGCTTGAAATAGATATAGCAGGATTCATTTTATAAATTTGAAGACATCAATTTAACAAGTATAAATGAACACTGGGAGATGAGAAAGCAAGGTATTTGAATTAATTTTATTTCCTAACAATGGAATAGGCTACCATGCAAAGTTATATTATGAAATTCCTTTTTCAAAACTTATTAAGAATTTTAGTCAATGACAGCAGAATATTCAACCAAGCACAGTGGGTCTTAAAAGCATGAAGCCCAATGTACTGCATAGAACACATACCCATGAAGCCAGCTCTGCTGAGTATCTCCTGGATAGAAGTCCAGAAGGGAAAAACACTTTGTGATGTTTGATTTTTAGGTGTGAGTTTTAATTGAGGTTGTGCTTTTGGTATATTCTGTGTTGTATAAAAATCAATTCTCCTTCTTTTCATTTTTTCCTTCCTTCCATTTTTTCAGGTAATTATCTGTAGCAAGTGCTTATAGTATAAGTGTTTCTGAGAAGGGTTCTTGGCAAAGATGAAGCAAATGAGTCAATGTGGTCATCCTATATAATAAAAGCCTAATATGCTAAGTGTCCAACTGTTTGGTCAGTCACTATGATGTGCACTGACCACCAAGAGGTAGACACTTGACTGATAAGTTAGCTTGCTGCGGAGGTCCTGCCAATTGCGGACTGGGGGAGATGGCCGGACATGCCCTGGAGCCCTCAGATGGTCCCTTCCTGGGCTGGATCATGCACTGGTGGGGTCCCTTGGCTTACAATCTGGGACCCCTTGGGGGATGTCGGAGAGCCAATTTTGGCCCGATCACCACAGGCCAGGCTGGGCTTCTAGTATAACAATAAAAGCCATTATAGCTCATTTTAAAAACAAAACTTAATTAGGAGTATTTTGAAAGATTATCAGGTTTCATTCTAGTGGTTTGGATAATCTGAGTTTTCATAGACATGTTATTCCTCGTATACATAAAAGAAATCCATGTACAAGTATTAAATCCACTTGTCTAAATAAAGAGCTTGATATCTTAAGAGAAATGTAAATTCCTATAAAGTTTTCAAATACTAAATTTGTTAAATGTCCTAACATAAATTACATCTGGCATAGGGATTTCAGGGATTTCTAGATGACTTTTTAATTTAAAAATGACTTGCTTTTAAGAAAAAAAAGTCTTGTTTTAAATAAAGTGTAAGTATAAACAATAATACTAGTCCATATCCTCAAAGTTTGAAACTGACCTCAGCAGCACCAGCCTTACCTACAATTTGGTCGAAATAAATGTATATTCTCAGTCTCTAGCCTGGACCTACCACCACAGAAAAACTCTGAAGATGAACCCCAGCAGTCTGTTTCAACAAGCACATCAGGTTAGCTCTGGCTGTACGATCTCTATTCTGAGCCTTTTATTTTATTAATTTTAATTTTTTTATTTGTTAATACTCACCCAGGAATATTTTCCTATTATTTTTAGACAGAGTAGAAGGAAGGAGGAGAGACAGAGGGAAAGAAACATTGATGTGGAAGAGAGACATCAATTGGTTGCCTCCCACATGATACCCGACGGGCTGGGAATCGAATCTACAATCTGGTGACCTTGACCAGAATCACAACTAGGACTCTTTGGTCCACTAAGCTTTATCCACTGAGTCAAACAGGCTAGGGCCTGAGCCTTTGAAATGAATGGATTAAGATTGTTATTTCTTTGATGGAGCACTTACACCATCATTTGAATTAATTGATTTTTAAATAGTGTAAATTGTTGGGATTTTTAAAAATTGAAAAACAAATAGAACTACACTTAGCAGGGTGATGATTGTCATTTAATAAATGTTACATTAGTAATCACAGTCAACAAAACAATTATATTAAAAAACTAATACTTTTACTATAGTCAATTAAAAAAAAACCCAGATACTTTTATTAATGGCCTAAATTATTTTACATTTTTGTCTAGTTATCTTGAGAGAAGATACAGCTCTTTTTCAAACTTCTCTACCACTCCAACTCAGAATTTTCTCTCATAAACCTCTTTTCTCCTTCCATTTTCTTGTTTATGTATTTCTGCAGAATATTTTTAGCATTGTAAGTGAACATTATTATGGACTACCTTTTCTTGCTTAGTGTACAAATCTAAATTACAATAAAGACTGACTCCAGAAATGAAAGACAAAGTTCTGAGAAGAAGCTTGTAGCCAATTTACAGGTATTTCAAAGAGCATTTTCCACTAAGTTTTGCAAAAGCATCACCCATTTTCACTTACCTAGTGGTAGTAACATCAGATAGTTGATACTATTTCTCCACTAGACTATGATAATTCTTCATACATATGCTAATAAATCAACAACATATCTGAGAGAAGTAAACCTAATTGACAAATTTGAGCTCAGATCTGATGTTTGATCTTTTAGAACCAATATCAGTAAAAATTCCTTTGAGGAACTGAGGAATTTCACTGACTTAAACACATATATTAATATAATCTATCTATCTATATCTATATCTATATCTATATCTATCTATCTATCTATCTATCTATCTATATATATATATATAACTCTAATATGCAAATAGACCGAACAGCAGAACAACCAAACAACTGGTCTCTATGACGTGCACTGACCACCATGGGGCACGCGCCAACATGGCGGGCGTCAGCTGCTGTGGGATGGTGGAGCAGGTGAGCGAGAATGCCAGACCAAGGAGGGGTGCTAGTCACTATCATTGGGGTGAGCCTCTGGTGGTTACTGAAAGTTCTTTGCTCCCACACACTGCAGTCTCACCTGTCACTCACATCTGCTGCCAGTGCTGGAGCTGCCACTTGCAGCCACCACTGGTGCTGGCCCTGCTTGCACCCACTGCCAGTGCCCAGCAGCGGACCCAATTGCTCAGCACAGTGGTGTGAACAGCGGCTGCAGGACCTGATGGCCCCTGAGGGCTTCTCCACCTCCCCTTTCTCCTGAGGGGCAATTGGGCAGCAGCTGCTGCTTGCACCCACTGCTGGCGCTATCCCCAATCACTCCGCACTGTTAGTTGGTGCAAATGGGGCCAATACTGTCAATACATGGGAGTGGTAGAAGTAGGGGCAGGGCTGCTGGCAGACAAGAAATCAGGGGGGAAGGGGGAGGAGTCTGGGTAGGGGTGCGGAGGATGGGCTGAGACCCATCCCTGTGCCCACTGCAGCCTCACTGCCCGCGGTTTCTTTCAAGATGCAGGAATTCATGCACTGGGCCCCTAGGAATAATTATAGTATATTATTAATGTAATACATTGCATATAATTTAGATTAGAGTTATGGTAACTGAGCATTTTTTATTATATCTGTAAAAGAATACATCTTGAGAAAATACATTTTCTCCCTCAAAAAAGAAATAAATAATTTGTAATTAATTGAATGAAATTCAGGACCATATGGCTAGAGGACAAAAAAAGCTCAAAATGATTAAGATGCCATTTCCTTTGCTTAATGTTGTATTATGGATGAATCAAAATTGTTTTAAATAATATCAAGTGACAGAGGCATTGGTAATTCTTGAAGATTTAAGAATCATAAGACAAGGCTTTATTCTAAGTCTCAATGTAATGTAATAAATACCAGTGTCTAGGATCTTGAAACTTCAGCAGATAGAAACAATTTCATGGGAATTTATTGCTTTGTAACAGCTATACAACAGTGAAATATTAGTCTCAGTGTTTATCAGTACATATTTATCTTCTAGGTTTGTTTTCAAATATTTTTGTTTTCTCCAAATAATAGGTGTTATTAATTAACTAAATGAACCCACACTTGCCTTCTGAATTCTTACAGTGTGAAAAGAAACCACTAATTGAAATGGCAGGGAGAAATTTGAGAACTACATGCAACTGAAGTCCGTGAGTAATGATGATTGTCAAGAAAACGTATTGCTGGAAAGCTGTCAAATAAGATGAATGAGCTAAGAATTTTCCTGTGTTGAAACAGGGATCTTATTCTACAACTTGAATTCTAATATCAACAGCAGTTTATGCATCATCGGTCCCTACAAAAAAAGAAAAAAAAAGGTGAGATATAGATCATTAACTTTAGCTTCTGGTTGATGGGGCATTAAGTATGAAACTTCAGAAACAACAGGACAGTATCCACCGAAATGGACCAAAATGTAGTTAATAAGACCACTTTTATTCTTGCTAATACACACTTACAGTAAGGGCAGTGCTTATAACTAAGAAGGGCTGCGACTCAATGGGAACAGGGCCATTTCATAGCTGATTAGATCAATATTGTTCATGCTGATAAACACTTTCAATAAAAACAAAACAGATTTATAGTATATAGAACAGCAGACAGGCCAGAGCAAAGTGCTTCCTGGAAAGTCAAGAACAATCCCTGGCAATAGTCATATTCTTCAGAGGGAAGGCAGCCTGGGTCCTGGGTGCCAGAGGGGAGCCTGGGCCCCAGGTGTCAGAGGGAAGCTGGTGCCAGAAGCCAGGTGAAGGAAGACCTATTCTTGCACGAATTTCTTGCATCAGGCCTCTAGTATTGTATATAGAATGTATATACATAGACATATATATTCACACAGAGAGAAAATATAGAAAACAATCTATAAGATATCTCAGTAATGGGAAACATTATTTCCTATTGTTTATTGAAACTTTAGATTAAACCATGTTCACTTTTGAGATGTGAAAATTTGATGACCCATTTAAGTTGTGAAGAAGAGGAATTGGTAGTAAGAAGCTATTGAGCTTATTACTCAATAATAAGTAAATAAATAGATATGACTCAGTCTAATATATACATATTTTTAAAATACATTGATAATTGAGACACAAAAAGGTCAGGCCTTATATATTTGCCTCATTTCCATTTCACTCTAGTAAAAGGTATAGGTTATTGATGTTTTGAAAATGTGTTCCCATACTTTGTGTCGACTAAAACACATACAACAAAATGTCCACTGACTAAAGCAAAAGGGGACATCTCCAAGCTTACAGGAATGATGACTTTTTAAAAAAATGTATTTTATTGACTTTTTACGGAGAGGAAGGAAGAGGGATAGAGAGTTAGAAACACCGATGAGAGAGAGACATTGAACAGCAGCCTCCTGCACGCCCCCCATTGGAGATGTGCCCACAACCAAGGTACATGCCCTTGACCGGAATCGAACCTGGGACCTTTCAGTCCACAGGCCGAGGCTCTATCCACTGAGCCAAACCAGTTTCAGTAGGAATGATGACTTTTTATTCCAGCTTGACATTATACTGAGGAGTCCCCTGAGGTGCATGCCTGCATTATTACAGTGCTTCTGGGGGGGCAGATGGGCACCCACCCTCATCATTTCAAAGCTGATTCCAGGTTCTGGCGATAAAGAGAGCTTCCCGGCGGCTTAGTGTAAAGCAAATGACCTCAGGTGTAAAATGGGACCATCCCTGTGATGCCTTTTACCCCCGGGAGCCTCTCCTGTCCCTTCCATGGCCAATCCTTCCCTTCTCTGGCATTCAAGCTTGTCTTTAAAATCAACACCATGACTGATACACCCACATTAGAAAAGCTCCAGTGAGATGAACTGGGTACAGTTTATTTTAATATACCCTGTTGCTGTGTAAACTTTTAGCTTCAGCAGAATCCAGTGAGGATTAACCTCAAATGATTATACTGGATTTATTTAGATTAGTATAGCCAAATACCAGAGTCCTCTTTCAACTAACACTGAAGTACACACACACACACACACACACACACACACACACACACACACATAAATTCCTTTATTGGTATTTGAACACAGTGTTCTAATTCATTGTAATCTAGGCTCCCAGAATCTTGCCAGAGCTAATGCATACTCTCAATTAGCACCTGTGATGATTGGCTTTATGTGCCAACTTGACTGAATTAAGGGAGGCTCAGGTAGGTGGTAAAATATTATTCCTGTGGTGTCTGTGAAGATGTCTTGGGAAGAGATTAGAATTTGAATCACTAGACCAAGTAAAGAAGAGCATCCTCACTAATGTGGTTAGTCATCATCCAATACATTGAGGGCCTGAATGGAATAAAAATGTGGAGGAAGGGTAAATTTGACAACTCTGCTGAAGCTGAGACTTCTACCTTTTCCTGCTCTCAGAGGTAGCCACTCCTAGGTTTTGAGGCTTTCAGGCTCAGACCTCAGACCAGAATTTACACCATTAATTCCCACATCCTTAGGCCTTTTAATTCAGACTGAATTACAATACTGGCTTTTCTGGATCTCTAGCTTCCAGACATGTTAGCCTCCATATCACATGAATCATTTCCTATCTAATAAAAGAATAATATGCAAATTGAGTGTCACTCCAACACACAAGATGGCCACCCCCATGTGGTCAAAGACGGCTGCCCCCATGTGGACACAGGATGGCAGCCACAAGATGGCCAGCAGAGGAGGGCAGTTGTGGGCAACCAGGCCTGCAGGGTAGGGCAGTTGGGGGGCACCAGGCCTGCATGGGAGTGTAGCTGAGAGTGACTAGGCTGGCAGAGAAGGGCAGTTAGGGCAACTAAGCTGGCAAGGGAGGGCAGTTAGGGGTTACCGGGTCAGCAGGGGAGGGCAGTTGGGAACAACTAGGCCTGCAGGGGAGGATAGTTAGGAGCAACCAGGCTGGCAAGGGAGGGTAGTTAGGGGTGACCAGGCTTGCAAGGGAGGGCAGTTAGGGGTAATTTGGCAGGCATGGAAGCTATTATGTATTAATCAGGCTGGCAAAGGAGTAGTTAGGGGGTTATCAGGCTATCAAGCAGAAGCAATTAGGGGCAATCAGGCAGGCAGGTGAGTGATTGGGAGCCAGCAGTCTTGAATTGTAAGAGGAATTGGGCCTAAATGGGCAGTTGGACATCCCTCAAGGGGTCCCAGTTTGGAGAGGGTGCAGGCTGAGGGACACACACACACCCTCCTCCATGCACGAATTTTCATGCACTGGGCCTCTAGTCCTATACACACACACACACACACACACACACACACACACTAGAAGCCTGGTGCATGAAATTCGTGTGTGTGTGTGTGGGGTGTCCCTTAACTAGGCCTGCAGCCTCCCACAGTCCAGGACCCCTTGAGTAGGATTCCTAGGCCTGGCTGGAAATCAGGGCCTATTGGGGCTTTCCTTCCCATAGCTGACAGAAGCTGGCTCCATCCCCACTGCTGCCATTGCTTGCCATCTGTGTGGCACTGCCCTCATCCCCGTCACTGGTCACCTCCCTCCCTCTGTGGGTGACAGACGTAGGGTATGATCACTTGACTGGCCTGGGCCTCCCTCTGTGGGGTGATTGCTGGCCAACCCTGCACAACCACCACAGTGTCACTGGCTAGTAACCTGAGCCTCCCTCTTTGAGGTGATTGAGAAGCCCTCCTCACCCCCAACCCATTGTCTCGCTGCTCAGTAACCTGGGCCTCCCTCTGTGAGGTAATGGCAGGTCGGTGGTGTGGCTCCCTGACCAATCACATCGCACCTGCCTTGGGTGGCCTGGCACAAGTGCCTGTTATAGTGTGGTCGTCTGGAAGGTCATCTGGACAATCATTTTGCTGTTCAGCCATGACACTTTGATTTGCATGACACTTTTAGAGAATCTTAATACAGCACCCAAAACTATGGGAGGCAACTACATAATTTTTTCAAGCTAATAATACCAACAAGAATATCAGTTTGGGCTGCTGTATAAAAAATAATATAGACCAAGTGGTTTAAACAACAGCTCACAGTTCTGAAGACTGAAAAGGTCAAGATTCCAGCAGATTTGATTATTTTTTTCAAAATATATTTTATTGATTTTTACAGAGAGGGAGAGAGAAGGATATAGAGCTAGAAACATTGATGAGAGAAACACATTGATTAGCTGGATCAAGCCCACAACCAAGGTACATGCCTTGACTGGAATAGAACCTGGGACCCTTCAGTCCATAGGCCAAGGCTCTATCCACTAAGCCAAACCAGTTAGGGCCAGGTTTGGTTCTTAATGAGGTCTTTCTTTCTGGCTTACAGATGCTTGCCTGTTGGCTTGCATTAACTATCTTTAGTCTGTCTTTCCCTTCTCTCTCACCCTCCTCCTTCTTTTCTTCTTCCTCCTCTTCATCTCCTCCCCCTCCTCCTGATTCTCCTCCTCCTCCTTCTTTTTCTGACACTAATCCAATCCTGAGAATCCCATCTCTATAACCTAATCTAAAGCTAATCACTTCTTAAAGGCTCCACCTCCAAATACCATCATATTGGAATTAAGACTTCAACATGTGAATTTTTTTTGGGTGGGGGAAGGTGGACACAAACATTTATCTCATGACAAGAGACAAAACTATCCACATTTTATGCATTTCTCTCTCTCTCTCTCTCTCTCTCTCTCTCCTTTTGCTTTTTCTCTCTTTCATTCTTTTCTTCATTCTACTCTTGGGTAAGAATGGCTGGACACTCACAAATAATTTACTTGGAAAAACTTTTAAGAATCATTAAAAGAAGATAAGATAAATTTTAAAACCACCAATGTAGACTAATTAAATTGCAAAGTAGATCTTGACAATGATTTTAAGCCTCTCTCATTTCTTAAAATTGGACTATAGTTTTAAGATATCAAAATGCTAGATTTTGTTTATTTCTATTGGGTCTCAGTGTAGAATTGCTATTATTTTAATACCATTGAGGTTATCAGTGTGGATTATACTGATGATGATTGAGTGATATGCAGACCTGGTGATTTAATCTAAATTGAAATCACAATCTCATTTCTCAACAGAAAAATAAACATAGGTTAATGTATTCTATTCTCCCAGAATGATTTCTAGGCTTCTAAGCAAACGAATCGTCAAAATAATTATATTTTGTAGTTTAGTATAAGATTAAGATCAATTGGCTTATTTTTGGAAAACAGGTTTCACTTTTAAAAACAGTGTTGTAATTATATATGCAGGAACTTAAAACTTCCAGTATAGATATACAAAGTATCAGATAGTATCTGTGTGTGTGCTTAAAATAAATGTACAAAGTCTATACTAAAAAAGCTAGACTATCTACCCAGAAATAGTAAAAAAATAATTTATATAGAATAATATGCATTCTAGGGAAAGACAAGCAATTTAATTTAGAAAATAAGATTCACAAAGAATGAGGTAGAGAACATGTACTATTGGAGCATTACAATTACTTTGCATAGGGTGTTGTTCCAGGGCCAGAGTTCAAGCCTGAATTTTCTATTTTGTAATTTATAAAATAATATATACTTATACTGAGAGGTATTTTGAGCATCAAGGGAAAGAAATATACATAACTATATGTCAGAAAGTATTTGAATTAAATAACACTGATTGTTGGTATTCACTTCAGAGAATATCTTTAAACTACTTAGACCTCTATTTAAGGTTTTTATTAACTTATTCAACCAATTAATATTTATTGAGCAATGTCTATGTGTCCAGAACAATGGCTCCACCAATTTTGATCTCCAGTCTTTATATCCAAACATGAGGGTTCTCATAATCAGATAATTTATTTTTCTGCATATTAGGCTTTACCAATGGAAAGAAAATGCTCCTCCTAGAAATCCTGTATTTGTTCTTATAAGGAATGAATCATATACTCAGTCCCCCTTGAACTCTTGTCTGTGAAATACTCTTCAATCTCTTCCCAAGATGACCTTTTGTTACATGCATGTTATCTCATATCTCTGTTGAATATATTTTAATAATTTTCAACTTTACTGCACTTAGAAATCAGCTGAAGGTTTTCTTAAAAAATGGATTATCAGCCCAGCCAGTGTGTCTCAGTGGTTGTCCACCGATCTATTAATCAGGACACATTCTTAGGTTGCAGGCTTGATCCCCAGTGTGGGGCATGTAGAAGGCAGCTGATCAATGATTCTCTTCATTGATTCATTGATGTTTCTATCTCTCTCTCACTCTCCTTTCCTCTCTGAAATCAATATATATATATATATATATATATATATATATATATGATATATATCTCCTATGTAATAAAAGAGAAAGATGCAAATTGACTGTACCTCTGCTACACCTACCAGCCAATCAGAATAAGTGTGCAAATTAACCCAACACAGATGGTGGTGGCCACTGAGCTGGAGCAAGCAGGAGGCTTGGGTTGCCCATGGTGATGGAGGAACCCTGCAATGGAGGAAGTCAAGCTTCCTGCCCACTCTGGCTGGCCCTGGCCTCCACTCAAGGCTACAAAGTTTCAATTATAGAAGACAGATAAATCTCAGATACTTGCTTCCAGCTGGCCCTGGACTCTGCTCAAGGAAGCACTGAAAAAAAAAAAAAGAAAAAGAAAAAGAAAAAAAGGAGAGGCTAGGAGCTTGGGTTGCCAGGGGGCATGGCCAACCTGCAAACAGCCCTCAACCCCTCATGCAGGCTGGCCATGCTCCCCCAGCGGGGACCCTCACCCCATGGGGGCATGAACAGCTTGCAAACCATCACAGGCCCCTCACCCAGGCCACCCCATGCCCCAAGGGAGCCCCTACCCTGATCCTGGAAACCCTTCAGGGCAAACCAACTAGGCCCTACCTGTGCACCAGGTCTCTATCTATAGTAATAAAAGGGCAAGATGCTAATTAGATTGGGAGACCTTCCAGAAGACCTTCCAGACATTCTTCTGGACAAAGCCATGGTGGTGGGGCCGAGGTAGAGGTGATTAGAGACCAAGAGGGGAGGGCAGTTGTGGGTGATCAGGCTGGTGGGGGAGGGACATTGGGGATAAGTAGACCAGCAGGGGGGCCAGTTGGGGGCGAGCAGGCCATCTGTGGGGGTCAGTTGGAGGTGATCAGGACAGAAAGGGGGGAAGTTTTGAGTGTGCAGGCCCGAGGGGAGGGAGCAGTTGGGGGTGAGCAGGCCAGTGGGAAGTGGGGATGAACAGGCTAGCAGGGTGGCAGTTGGGGGTGATCACGCTGGCAAGGGGAGCATTTGGGGGCGTGCAGGCTGGCAGGCAGAGTGGTTAAGGGCAATCAGACAAGCAGGCAGGTGAGCAGTTAGAAGCCAACTGCTTGGATTGCGAGAGGGATGTCCAACTGCCAGTTTAGGTCTGATCCCTATAAACTGGCAGTAAGACATCTTTCAAGAGGTAGGCCAGGCTGAGGAACAACACCCCCTCCCCCCGCCCTGTGCACAAATTTCATGCACTGGGACACTAGTGTGTGTATGTGTGTATGTGTATGTGTGTGTGTGTGTGTATGTGTGTGTAAATATTTAAAAATGCAGAATCAATATCTCAATCCTTATGGACTTGATTAGTTGGGCTCAGGAGATAGTCTAGAAGAGTGCATCTTTAGTAAGCAACACAGCTGATTCCATAGAGGTGGGCTGAAGGTTATACTTACAAAAATATTCATATGCTTTGTTTATTTGTTGTTGTTTTTTTAAGTCATTACAAAATCTACATATTCCCAAGGAAACTGAAACTTCCTTGAGAAGAAGACCGATATTACAATATTTTATCACACCTTAAAATCCCTAAAAGAGAGTTAAATATGAGTCTCTTATACTAGGATGTCAAATATCAAAAAGAGAAGAATACTTGTAAGAATGTAGAGAAAAGAGAACCCCTGAACACTGTTGGTAGAAATGTAAATTGGTATAGACACTGTGAAATAGTTTGGAGATGCCTCAATAAAATTAAAAATAGAATTAGTATATGATCCAGCAATTCCACTTGTCACTATATGCCCCCAAAAACAAAATTATTATTTTAAAGATATATTTGTATTTCCACATTCATTGCAGTATTATTCACATTAGTCAAGGTATGGATGCAATCAATCTGTATCTGAATGTATAAATGAGACAATGACATATTATTCATCCTTAAAAAAAAAAAATCCTACCACTTGGGATAACATGGATGGACCTTGAAGATAGCATGCTAAGTGAAATAAGTCAGACAACAGTAAATACTGTATAACATTACTTAGAAGTCTATTCTGAAAAAGCTAATCATATAGAAACAGAGAACACAATGGGGCATGGAGGAAATAGGGAGAGGCTGGTAAAGAGTACAAATTTTTAGTTATACAATAAATAATGTTTGAAGGCCTAATGTATAGCATGGTGACTAGACTCATAATACCATATTGTGTAGAACTTATATGTTCTCACACATAAACACACAAAAGAAGAAGAAGAAGAAGAAGAAGAAGAAGAAGAAGAAGAAGAAGAAGAAGAAGAAGAAGGAAAGAAAAAAGGGGAAGAAAGGTCATTATGTGAACTGACAAATATGTTAAATAACTAAATAGTAAGAATCTTTGAATATATATATATACATATATATATCAAAATTCACATTGTTTATTTGAAGAAATATATTACAATATTATTTGAAATACCTCAATAAAGTTGAGAAAATTAATTTATTTTATTATTTAAAATATTAGTCAAAGACATATAATATAAATGGTATCCCTTTTACCACTTATCTTGAGAAATACAATTTTTAACATTTTCATTAAATTCATTGGGGTCACACTGGTTAATAAATTTTATAATACACTAAGGGCTCAGTACACAAATTTGTGCACCTTGAAAGGAACTATGGGCCAGGAGACTGAGGTAGTCACAAGGATAGGTCTCAGCCCATCTTCCATGCCCCTGCCCAGCCCCTCCTGTTGTGGCCCCTGGCCCCCTGTCTGCCAGCAGCCCCATTCTCACTACCACTGCGCCCACATGCTGATGGCACCAACCTTGCTCCCACTTGCAGAAGGTGCGAAGCAATAGGGGCCAGCACCAGCAGCGGATGTGAGAGGAGTTGTCCTAATCAACCCTCAGGAGCAGGGGGAGATAGAAAAGCCCTCAGGGGCAATCAGGGCTGGCAGCTGCCACTCACACTCTCTGATGGTACCAAGCAATTGGGACCAGCGCCGGGCACCAGCAAAGGATGCGAGAGGCAGGTATGAGTGGTGGCTGCCAACCTTGATCTCCCCTCAAGAGCAGGGGGAGGTAGAGAAGCCCTGAGGGACGATTGGGGCTGGCAGCTGCCATTTGCACCTGCTGGCGGCACCAAGTGATTGGGGCCAGCACCAGGTGCTGGCAGTGGGTGCAAGCACTGGGCAGGACTGCAGTACATGGGAGCAAAGAACTTTCAGTAACCCCAGAGGCTCTCACCAATTACAGCAACCAGTGCCCGCCTTGGTCTGGCATCCCCGCTTATCTGCTCCATCATCCTGCAGCAGCTGACTCCCACCATGCTCCGTGCACGCCCCCTGTTGGTCATAGGGACCGGTTGTTTGGTTGTTCCGCTGTTTGGTCTTATTTGCATACTAGCCTTTTATTATATAGAATCATCTGTATATTGCATTATGTGTTCACCACCTGTAATCAAGTCTCCTTTTGCCACCTTATATTTGACTTCCTTTACCCTTTTCTACAGTCTCCTTTCAACACCCCCTTTCTCTCTGGCAACCACCGTAACTGTTGTCTGTGACTATGAGTTTTTGTTTGTTTGCTGCTTCCAGTTTTATATCTCACATATGAGTACTATCATGGTTGTTGATTTTTTTCCATTTGACTTTTTTGCTAAGCATGATATTCTCTAGATCAAGGTTCCACACAGCAAAAGGAACCATCATAAAACTAAAAAGGCAACCAATTGAATGGGAAAAGATATTTGCAAACATCTTGGATAAGAGGTCACTATCCAAAATATATAAAGAATTCATAACTCAACAACAACAACAAAACACACAAATAATCCAATTTAAAAATGGGCAAAGGACCTGAACAAATGCTTCTTCCAAGAAAATTGAGTTTTAAACTCTTAGTCTATTGAAAGTGAAAATAGAGTAACTAATGACTCTTTCCATTGGAAAAGGAATGACAGAAGTGGGTATGTAAAACCCTTCTGCTCCAGTCTTATTTGACTACGACATTGTGGCTTCTGTTCTTCAACCTTTATTATACCTCAAGAAACACTTGGGATGGGAATTCCTGACCAAAAAGACGATGCTACCTGTGTCAGTGCTGGAGTATAGTGGTAATGACATAAGGAGTTTGCTGGGGATAGCAGGTGGCTTCTCTTGTCACACTAATCATATAGGTCACCGTGTACTGAACCACACAATAGCCCAGACTTCCCTTATTCGACTTTGGTGAAAACAATAACTTTCTTCCAAAAAATTTTATTTTACCCTTTCTTAAAAGAGCCATTGCTTCTAATGGTATAGTAGATAGTTTTGGTAAAAGAAATTGCTGTCTTGGGTTTTCAAATGTTTCTCACTGTACAGGATATAGCAGTACAAATGAAAGTGATCAGGCCACACACATAGTTACTTTCCCAAGACAGATTGGGGAATGATTTACAGAATCAAGTCTGGAACCCTGGTTTCCTATCAATTGTCTTCTTCTACTTATATAAAAGATAAAAATAAATTTCACATAGAAGTTGCACTCTGGAAATTTAATTAGTAAGGCATTTTAAATAAAAACAAAATATGAGTGATATTGCCCTGGCTGGTTTGGTTCAGTAGATGGAGCATCTGCCTATGGACTGATGGGTCCCGGGTTTGATTCTGGTCAAGGGCATGTACCTTGGTTGCGAGCACATTCCCAGTGAGGGATGTGAAGGAGGCAACTGATGGATGTTTCTCTCTCATTGATGTTTCTAACTCTCTATCCCTCTCCCTTCCTCTCTGTAAAAAATCAATAAAATATATATATTTTTAGAAATATTACTGATATCACCATAATCTACAAAATTAATATAATAATTTTACGTGCTTGATTGAATTTGTTAGTATAACCTACATTTTTATAATTTCATTTATTTTAGCTGAAAAGTTTAAGATAAATATGTTACATATTAGCTGGAGGTGGAGGGAGATGGGACATATGTAATACTCTCAACAATAATGATTTTGAAAAAAATATATATATGCTACATATTGGCAACTAGTGTTTAATTTATCAAAATGGAGAACTCCTTTTAAATATTATATAATTCTCACAAAGATTAAGGGCACAGATCAAAAAATATTTGTCCAAAATTGATAGTGCCCATATGCCTTTGAAATGATAATAAAATGCAACATATCTTTAGAATTAACCTTTATCAATAAATAAAACTAATCAATACAAATTTATATTCTGTTTGAAAAAATGGATTTAGCTTTGTCTAAATTTTTAAAATTATTTTATGCAAAAAATAGTACTTTCTATATAGCTTTCATGCTTATATTTTTTGTTATCTCAAGATGACTTTATTTTTCTTCATTTCCAAAGTAAGGAGAATAAAACAAATGCAAAATATTGAATGCTTATGCAAATGGTAGACTGAATATAACAGAAGGGAGATGGTGGAATGATTTGCCACAGATTCATTAAATAAGGTTATTAAAACTGAAGAAGTTCAGGTACTATCATTTATGAATTCATTTTAAGAAGTTAAAAATGTGAATGTTCAGGTAGTTCATTAAATTCGATCTAACATATCAATTTATAGTCAAAGCATAGGCATAATGCCATTACAAAAATGTACTGCCTGTTATAGTGAATATTTCATCGTTATGTGTATATTCCAATTGCACCATTTAAAGCTTAGAAGACTGAAAATTAAAACATGAAAAATGTGCATTGTTTTGCAATTCTAGAAGCTAGTCTTTAATTTTATTAAAATCTTTCCAGAAATGGGCTGTGAGTGTCGTTCTGTCACCTACCTAGAGAATTCTGCTGCCCCTCAGTTGGCACTGTCTTTGTTTTTAGTACCAATACTGTTTCCTTCCAATGTAAGAGGATGAAGTGAACAGATCTATCTTCACATATTTGTTCTTCTCGAATATACCAATACTACACATTCCTGGAAATCTGGGAATTTCACTTGAATGGCCACAGAATTCCCAGCTTCACCTGGCCAGAGGCCTGCTGAGGCATCCGCAGGTCTGTGATTCAGAAATGGATCTGCAGGGGCCCACAATGATGAATGCTCCCTCTAACACTCTGAAACCGAGGAGAGAGGAGTCCTTTTATTTGTTTTGCCCAAAGTGTCCATATGTTCTTTGAAATTCTCCCAATTATTCCGGTATACAATAGTCTCATAAATCAAATGCCCAGAGAAGTCCAAGATATTCCATTTAATCTGACGTATAACCCCCCAAGACAATGTGATCGGGTAGCTTTTTGTATCTACTTAGAGCAAGTTTTCTCATTGTCAATTTAGAAGTTTAATCCCTCTAAACATGTTCCATAGTCTCTGGCCCGGAAAACGAATCATCGCCGTCCTTTGGCTGCTTTGTAAAAGGCAGACTCCACACACTGCAGTCACTCTCGTTTGCCTGGATTCCTTCTAGCTTGAGGGAATAAGTGACCCATTTTCTTCTAGTTGGCTCTGCAAAATCCTTCACTCTGCCAGGCGGGACAGGGCCTTTGTCTAGAACTGAGGCTCTGATGGCAGATGGGTAACCTGGACATAGATGACATCCCATGAATTCTTACTTGAGCTTAATGATCACGGTTTTTGTTTTTTTTGTGGTTTTTTCTTCATAGCTCTATGGCCTCAATTATGATCACACTTCCCCAGACTACAGGGACTTGAGACATTCATTAATCAGATATCAAGAAGACTTGAGCATCAAAGGCGCCGCCTGTGATGTGAATTATTAAGATCTTTTTTAATTACTCCATGTTTTTATGTTGTTATTTTCTTCTCTAACAATTACATTCAAGTCACTGAGAGGTATGCACAAGAACAGATTTCTCAAAACTGCCATGCTGTAAGGAATGATGACTGCATATGCTGTAACCTCCAGCTGACTGTAAGAAAATTCGGTGTCTGGTAAAGTGACACTACACTTCCTACCCACTGACTGTCTACCCTGGAAACGGGAGCGTTTGTTCAGACAGTCATATCCCTGGTGTCTCTGAGTCTGTACCCCTACATGGTAACGGAACTGTTTTTACACCATAGATGAAAGGAATGTTATGTGTCAGAGTACACAGAATATGAAATGAATAAGGGAGAACATCTGTGATCTAAAGCATGAATTTTCTAATTAAGTTTCACATGTTTGTGGCACAAGTTTCAAGAAGCAACTGGCATAAAATGACATATTCTAAAAGTAAAGCACGGGCTCTCTCTCTCTCTCTCTCTCTCTCTCTCTCTCTCTCTCTCTCTCTCTTTCTCTCTCTCTCTTCTCCTCCTCCTCCTCTCTCTCTCCTAATTAACAAAGAAAAGATGCAGTCATTTGCTCCTGGAGGGCTAAAACCAAGAGTGGAGTGCACATTTCCTGAAACTGCATATGATTGAGAATGACCTTTAAATGAGGAGATGGCTGCAATCAGTCTATTGCAGGCCTTGCATGTAAATCTCGGTTCTGAATGATGTTTAAAATCACAATGTGTTTGATTTCCATTCCTTTCTAGCACCCATCAGATTTCAGAAATGATCTTGAAGTATTTCTTCCCTTAAAAAACGCTGGAATAATCTTTTTTATAAAAAGTTCTGATGAATCATTGTAATTTATTATTTTTTATTGCGTTTATGTGCTTTATGATTTTAAGTTAATAAAATCAAGGTATTTATCAAGTTATCACTTTTTGACAATTATAATTTGTTATCTTACTTGACTTGTCACTGGGAAAATATGCCATATTAATTTCAAAAAATAGAAGCAAATATATGGATATATTCAGGTAGAAGTAGAAATGAAAACTGAAATTTATTTTTGTAATTATGTGGTAGAATACTTCCACTTTAAAAAAGAAGACAGAATCCCTAAGGAATTACGTGTTTTGTTCCTGTTAGCTGTTACAGTCAAAAGACTTCAGATTTCAAGTCATAAGACTGTTGGGACCCCAAGATTTAAGGTCAGAAGTACTATCATTTAACCCCTTTAGTTCTACTACTATTATACATGTGTGTTTTTTTGTTTGTTTGTTTTTAATAATTAACATATAACCTATTAAGCATTCTAGAATGCTAGTTGCTTCTTCTAGGTCATGATACCTGTGGAGCTAAAAGCCAACGTAAGAGAAACCATATCTCTTATCTGTAATATGATTATTGCTGTTGTTATAGATGCTGTTATTAATGCATCAGTCAACATTTGAATTTTCTCTTCTATGATCATGTGTTAAGTTTTGGGGTTATTTTTCTTTCTTTATTTTTTTTATAAATCCTCACCCGAGGATATTTTCCTTTGATTTTTAGAGAGAATGGAAAGGAGGGGGAGAGACAGAGAGAGAAAACATAAAGCAAGCCACTTATTCAGGGCCAGGGAGTGAGGCTGTAACCAAGGTACGCCTTTGACCAGAGTCGAACCTGAGACCCTTCAATCTGAGGGTCCATGCTCTGTCCACTGGATAGAGTGGGTTATTTTTCAAAGTACTTTTCACTTGAACTACTAGATGTCTATAGAAACCACTTCTTTGTTTTTGTTAAACTTTACAATAGGGTTTCATTTCAACATTAGTGGAATTACACACAAAAGAATAAATGCTGAACAATAGATTTAAATAGTTAAGAATGTACAATAATGCCGCAGAAGATATGGCAAAACTAAAACTGGAATATTGTCATAAAAGTAATTACATGGATGGGATTCATGACATGGGAAGCAAAATTAAAATGATGATGATAAAACATAACAGTAACCTGATGTAAATTTGAACCAAGGTAAATTCATCCTTCAGAAAGCTAGTGGATATTTAAGCACATTTGAGGAAGTGATTCTTTTCTCAAGTGAACATTGAAATAATTATTTTGCCGAAACTGGTTTGGCTCAGTGGATAGAGCGTCAGCCTGTGGACTGAAAGGTCCCAGGTTCCATTCCCGTCAAGGGCATGTACCTTGGTTGTGGGGCACATCCCCAGTAGGGGGCGTGCAGGAGCCTGCTGATCAATGTCTCTCTCTCGTCGATGTTTCTAACTCTCTATCCCTCTCCCTTCCTCTCTGTAAAAGATCAATAAGATATATTTTTTAAAAAATTCTAACCTTTGGTGAGTGAGTACTTTGATGATTTTAGACATCACTTCTTTTATTGTCACACTAAGCTATTTGGGATTCTGATCACACTTGCCCATTTCATTGTAGCTACAGAAGATTAATTGTTAAATGTCTGCCTAGAGTTTTGGGGGTTGGGGGGAAAGATTAATAAAAAGGAGCTGCCAAAATTGTTGCACTGTCAATTTTTTAAAATGTCAGAATATCTAGTAGGCTCTTCCACACACTTTCATCTGTCAAAATCTTATTCATCTTCTCAGGCTATGGAGGATCTGGTTTTATGATTTTTTTGTGAAGTTTTCACATGTCTTCAGTCAGCAGAAATCCATATCCTTCTTTTCAATACTCCCCCAAACCTTGTTTCCACCTTTGTTGCAAAACTGCCCCAGTCCTTCTGGACCACAGTTGTATATGGGTCTGTATTCAAACACTTTCTTCCCATGTAAAGTATGCGTTTATGGTTTGTTATTGAACAAATAAGAAATACCAAAACATCCTAGGTCATATTGAAGAGAGCTCTAATTTTTTTTATTCTTTTCTAAATCCCATGAATGGAATAAATGAAACTATCTCTTGTTATGACATTACCAGAAATGCATCCCTAACCTAAGTGTACTCCAAAGTGGAGTGAGTTGGGTTGAAGAAAACATCAAGCAGAAAACAAAACAAAAAAAAAAGGTGAAATAAGAGCAACCTCCATTCGTGATTGGGGTGACACAAATGTTTGCAGATAGACACCACCTGGGGAGTGACGATATTCCACTGAATTCAGTCTTTATTTAACTACCTATCTTTCAGGACTGAATATAGCAAAAATACTAAGGAGGAAAAAACCAGATTTTTTAAAATATTTAAGTAAGTACATGTAAATGATGAGTCAAAGTCATATCCAGGACTTACTCTGCTCTGCTATTATAAAGATACTTTATAAGAGAGGTAATATCTATCCATCCTAATATTAATATTTGCTGCCCCATGGAAGTCTCCTTTAATTATTTCTCCAAATAATTATTTTCTAATTCTACATAAACCCTTTACCCTTTTTTCAGGTATCTTTCCTGATACTGTGAGAGATTAGTGAATGTTGGATGGTGATAGGCATTGTACTTTTAGTATAGTGTAGGTTTTGTTTATTACTCCTTTATAATAAGAAGGCTACAAATGAGGAAATTAGTGGTAATAACTCTCAACAGTACTTCTCTGAAGCCCTAGCCGGTTTGGCTCAGTAGATGGAGCATCAGCCCACAGTTGAAGGGTCCCATCTTTGATTCTGTACCTCAGTTGCAGGCTCAATCCCCAGCTCAGGGCATATTCCAGAGGAAACTAATTGATGTGTCTTTCTCATATCCATGTTTCTCTCTTGGTCTCTTCCCCTCCCTTCCACTCTCTCTAAAAGTTAATGGAAAAATAACCTATTGTGAGGATTAAGAACAACAACAAGAAAAGTACTCCTTTTTAAATATCCAGATTTAAATGCTCTGTCTTTTGTTTCATGTCAGTGTCTTGACATTACAATTTAAATTATTGAGTTTATTCTGCATGAGGATAAAAGAAAGCCAAAGTAAGACACAGACATTATATTAAATACTCTTAGCACTCTAATAGGAAATTAAGAATGTTAAGGATAAATTAAGAAGCAATACTTAAAAGGAAAGCATTAAAAATTTAAATATTTTCATATGCAATTGTTGGCACAGAATCCCCTTCGTCATGGAGAAAGACTATGATGCATTAATTTTGCCCAATTTGTTCCAATGGATCACTGACATTGATGTGATCAAGTGTTTTTATGTAGAATAAAACACAACATAAAATATTTATAGAAAGGTACTTCTTCAATATTGATAACTTTTTAATGAAAGAAACAATTTAAAATAATTTCTTTCAAGTAGGTATTATTGGCATCTAAAATTAGATACATTTATTGAATTCCATGAAAGCTAAATAGAATATAATTTTATGTTATCTTTAACTAAGTTTAGTAATTCCACAAACATAGAACTTACTATTAAAAGAGTGAATGTTAAAGTGGAATGTTTACCATGGTAAAAGTGATCCACACAGATTTTTATTTATTTACTGAAAGGAGACATGGCTAACTGTGCTATTATTTGTTTCACATAATATTCTACCAGTGAGTTTCTTTTAGTTTATTTTGACAAAATTTTGAAAGGGTTATTATTGCAATTTATAAAACCTTGTAAGCAATGAGTTTTGAATGACACAGTTTACACTTACTTTAAGAAGGCTAAAAGAAAACTTACCTTTTTTCACATAACTCCAGAAAAAATCTCACAATGAGTGGAATTAATGTTTTATTTATTAAAATTAATGCTTTATTAGTTTTAAGCAATACTTATAATTAGTAGATTAATAGTCTTATTTTTTTCAAGTAATATTCTTCCAGTGACTATTTCCCCCTTCCCTTTTGATTTTAAAAATGATTATAGGGTTATCATGCAAAATACATAAAACATGAATTTTTGCTTACTGGGAGAGTTAGCATAACCTATAGATAGATATAATGATATGAGAACAGAGTTGACTCATACTCTCTCTTCTAATTGTAGGATTCCAAAATTTTTCATATCAAGAAAGCTGGGCATATAATTATGTAGGCTTACCCCAATGTTCAGCTGAATAAGATTTCCAGGAGACAGCTCCAACCAGTGAGTGTTCTGGCATATGAAAATCCTGCTTCTAATTTTTAAATTGTAACATAAACTGTGAATTATTTTTAGTGACTTATAAATGCTATGTGTATTTATGGGAGCTTGTGTTTTCTATTTTTTATATTTATACCTATAAATTTACAATATGACAATGCTTTCAACAGAATAGTAAAATTATTTCTTACTCTTTTTCATGTTTAGCTCTTTTGGGGATATTTGATAATGGCTAGATTATGAGGATTTTGAAATCTCATGGAAAAATTGGAACTCAAATTATTTTGACATGCAAATTTTATAACACTCTATGGATAGAAACAGCAAGAGAATAAAGGATACTGGAGAGAATGACTAGAACTTGGAAAAATCATGAAGTAGAACTTATTTTAAAAAGTAATAATCTAAGTAATAAATTAATCTTTAAACAAAAAAATACGTAAAGATATAATTTCTTATAAGAACAACAAAGGAAGCCAGTGATGACCAGAAATAAGAATTTAAAGAATTAAAATATTCAATGTCATGATAGAAATGTTTTACTCAGCACACCTGCTTTATGTTTTATTTCCTGACTTATTCTGAAATCAGCTTCAAAAGAATATATCAGAATCCCCAAACTATCAATTTAATAAGTCTTATATCTTTGGGTACCATTTTTGTGTCTACTATGCATTATGTCATGTATGAGAAGTTCCCAATAAACTAGATAAACAAATAAATAAAATACATGAAATCTGTTTACAGTTTATTAATTCCTTTTAATGCATGTAAGAATGCATTATAGGCCAGACACAATAAAACCACAATTTAACAAAAACAAAAAAAAAAAAACAGGTTTCCTACTGATGACAATATAAAACATATGTTTAGGTGTCTCATGCCTTTAATTGCAATCCCAATTTTATTCACTTTATTTTTTTCAGTTTTATTTACTTTAATGCCTAGTAAAGCATTAATATTTTGATATTTCTTTCTTTTTCAAAAAAAAAAACAACTGTCTTCCACACCTGTGGCAGCCTGCTATGCTTGTCAGAAACAATAAAA
The DNA here is from genome assembly GCA_011751065.1 of Lasiurus cinereus. Lineage (NCBI taxonomy): Eukaryota > Metazoa > Chordata > Mammalia > Chiroptera > Vespertilionidae > Lasiurus > Lasiurus cinereus. The sequence continues at coordinate 68,986,793 of JAAGEH010002531.1, forward strand.
GGGAACTCACATGACCACTGAGAACAGATCTATCCACCAAACCATAGGGGATCGCGGTCCGGAAGCAGCTGGCCTGCTGAAATCTATTTGGCACTATGAGCCATAAGCAAGAAGTTCTGAAAGTTGGGCCTACGCCATTTATTTTCCAATACCATTCTTTGGTGGGATTATACACTTGCAGTGTGATATTTCCAACTCAAAAATTTCCATCAAAGTCATAGAAGTTATAAATTTACAACTAGGAGCTGCAGCATTAAGAGAGGCTGTGATCTTAGTTGTATCTTCATTCTTCCCCAGAAGTGAATATTTTCCCTTCTACTAAAAACTAAAGGATCTTTCATCCAAGATATGGAACTGAAAATCCTATCTTTTCCTGGCAGGAAGTTTAATACGGACCTAAACATCAGCTGAGATGAAAATAAATTCACATTTTTGTGTGTGAGTGTGTCTTTTAAATATCATTTGAAATTCCAATGCTCTTTCTAGGTATAATTTGAATACGTTAAAATTGACACGATTGATTAATGTTTGAATAGAAAGTAGAGAAACAGCACAATTGCTAGATTGTTCTCCTTGATAAAGGGGAGGTGTTGGAAGACCCAAGAAAGTCATTGGCAAATGATTGAAGCAGATGAGATAAGGCCCTCTGGCTTCAAAACGTCATTTCAAGATGACAAAGAGACCAGGTACTGAGTAAAGAGAAATTTGTTCTGCCCTATAGGTAGGTCAAAAGAAGCATCTCTGATAATCTCTTACTATGGGGAAGGCCCTGGATTAAAGTTCTTTTGGGGTAAAAGGAGGAACAGACATTTCTCTTGAGCCTGAAGCTAACATTGTCTTTAGTTTAAAGTCATCTGCATATCCCTGAGGCACATCTCAAGATGGCTCATTTTTAGCATCCTTAATAGTAATATTAGTTAACATGGATTCCATCATTGTATGCGCTTTCCATATTTTTTTTCTTTATTCTTCACAACACCAAGAATGTGTACTGTTATCAACCCATTTTTACGGAAGAGGAACTGATTCATGGGAAAGTTGAATAACTTGATCAAAGTCACAAAGCAATAAATGGATTCAACCCTACACAAATATCGCTGTTCTTTAAAAGTATACATATGGAAGTTAAATATATTATCTTACCTTACATGGTATTCATTTATAAATATAATATAAGAAGACCAAGGCATTTCTTCTAGTATGAGTCTGAGTTTGATTATGAGAGTTTCTTATTTTTCATAAACTTGTAAGAACTACTATAACGCATCCATTATAATTATCTACTTTTTAAAAGAATTCAACACTGACACAGTTTACTCTTGGTAACCACAATAATTCACCTGGTGGGAGCAGATATACATGAAAGTGCTTTGGAGTGTCCATTAAGAGAAAGTTCTCAGCACATTCTGGGCATTAGTCAGCATGTTTTATAGAAGGAAAAAACCTACATTGATTGGAAGAAAATTCTATTGTGCTCAGCTGGTGTGGCTCAGGGGTTGAGCATCAACCTATGAACCTGGAGATTACGATTCAATTCCCAGTCAGGGCTCTTGCCTGGATTGCAGGCTCAATCCCCAGTGTAAGGTGTGCAGGAGGCAGCCAATTGTTGGTTTTCTCTCATCATTGGTGTTTCTATCTCTCTTTTTTTCCCTTCCTCTCTGAAATCAATAAAATATATATATATATTTTTACAAAGAAAGTTCTATTGTGTGTCTGAGTGTTTTATATCACAAATTTAAATGGCTTTCCCAAGCATTGTAAATTTACAAAATTTAACATTTTTGACACAGACTATTTAAAATGTGTTTATTGATTTACTAGGATAAATCTCCCACATATTTTGTAAGTAAATGTTTTTATTCATTTGATAAATAAAAATTTTAATTATAGTGTGTTATATATTAAAAATAATTTTTTTAAGCAGCTGGAAGTGGGTGGAGGAATACTACAATTTAAAATCTAGCTTGGCTGTGTGAGGTTTTCCTGATTGTTTGGAAAGCCCAAATGGTTTTTTTATATATCCCCTACAGCAGTGAATTAAGTACTAAGAATGAATAAAGGCAACAATAACACGTTTTAATCAAGTACATTAATTAACATATGTTGAATGTTAACTAATCTCTCATCCTGGCAGAGAGCTTTATCAGCCAGAGGGCAGTAACATATAAAGTAAGCTCATCCTCCTTCCATCACAAGAGCTTATTTGGAGAAGACAGACAGTGACTCACGGGCCATGTGAACACATTAATTTCCACATTGAAATTATTCAAGCAGAGTAAGCTTTCATTTATTTATTAAAGGGGTGCCTCTCACTTTAATACAACCCAATGTCTGACCAATCACAGCAGAATTACAACTACCATATATCAACAATCTCCGGGGAGTTCTACTTAAATAGTGTGCATCGTAATTCAGCTCAATGTAGCTCTTGGAATTTAGGCACCAGAGTAGCATAGTTGCTGGTTAATATCTGCTATGGAAATGGTAATGTGCTAGCTGTGAGTTGGGTGAGGACCGAGCATTGCTGATTGACTGCACAAGTGGCGTAAATAACAATTTCACCTAGAAACTCATCAATATGAGGAGTGAGTCCATGAAGACATCAGTGTGAAGCAGTCACGATTGAATGAAAAGTATTTGCAAAATTCTAAGGATAAAGATGTTAAAATGTATCTGTGTTTTGTATTTCACTATTGTAACTGTACAGGAACTTCAGTTCTTGAATATTATTTGTTTTTCTTAGTTCAAGCTAGTGGTGTCCAGTCTAATAGCAAGTGCCACAGCATACTGCATGTCTGCCACCTTCATCATTAAGCCTTTAAGACATCAGATTCCAGTTAGAGTCTGTTTAAGAATAAAACCTCAGCTTTATTGATCAAAATAACAGAATTTCAATGGAACTAAAGATAACATCTTGACCTCAGTTGTGTTTCAGCCCCCGGCCCCAAAAAACCAACTACCTTACTTACCTTACTGACCATTCCCTCACAAAATGGGACAGAATGGCCCTAAGGTTGATATTAAAGACCTGACCTAGGGCTTTTTTTTTTTTTTAACAACAATACCTTTTATTTTATCTTGCTACTGGCTCCAACCAATTATAAATCCCACAACCAAACTCTCTTAATCACTATGATTAATAATTTTCTCGTATATAATCTGTCCCTGTGAGGACCATCAGGGAACCAGGCTTTTGAATACTTGCTTACCTGCATCTCTGAATTTGGTGAAGTTTCCTTAACTAAGAAACCTCTACTTGCTTTGCTGCAAAATCCATGCCTAGGAGTTTTGTTTTGTTCTACACTTAATCTAATGAATAAAATAAACTAACAAAATAGGAACAGACTCAGAATACAGAGAACAGACTGACAACAGGGTATAAACGGTGAAGGGATTAAGCACAAACTCTTGTTGGCGTGGGCTTTGATGTACTGCAGGCAAACAAACCTCTTTAGTTCAGTAACAGGATTTAAAGGGTCCACAATGCTTAGAGTGGTCATTGATACATAATGTATATGCCACAAATAGACTGTAGCATGCATAAAGAATAAAAGAAGTTATAGATGCAAGAATTTATTTATTTTTTTCTGTATAATTTTACTACTACTCAGGGATCTCCACTTAATGCCAGTATGGTATCCACAAGGTAGAAATCCAATGTTTCTCCTGTGTCTGTGGAAAGGAATTATGCTACTGTATTTTCCATATGGATTAATATAAGTTAAGACAATGTTTTTCACTCAGTACACCTATATTAATATTTTTATAATTTTAGTTCTTTAAGTGAGACAGTAAATGGGGTTTATCTTTCTTTTATCCCCTTAAAATGGAATTCCTTTAAACATATGTCATCTTAATTTTTTACTACCATTTAAAACAATCTCGAGGCGAAAAGCTCAATGCAGCTACAACTCCTCTAAAAAATACAGCTAAAAACAGTTTGTTTCTTCTTTCAAGTTACAATAGAGTTCTATCGGGAAATGTCGTTTTACGTGAAGTACACTAGAAGTTGGAGAAGTGGAAACATTCACTATGCAAATGAAGGGATTCACACCATTAAGTGAGGGATGGGTTGGGACTGGGCACACTGGGGTTTGGATACATTTTCCACCTCCTTTTGCTTTGCTCACTGCTTTTCTTTTCAGCAGTGACAGAGGAAACAAACACAAGAAAAGAAACAGGACCAGCCAGACAGGGCCTCTCCCCGCTGTCCAGAGCCAGGCCAGGTAGCTGTTTCACAGCTCCAAGGGCAAGTAAAGGGCACCATGCTTCCTTCTCAGATGGAGTGGACTGAAATGAATGCTATTTCTATTTTATTCATCAACAAATATTTCACTTTACATCCTATGCAACAGTTTGGCTGTGCATGGAACTCTGGGTTGGTGGCTATTTTCTGTTGTCACAAAGCATTTACTATTGTTGATGAAATCTGCATAAGGAACATTCTACCTTGTGGACAGCATCAAACTCGCAGCTCCCAAGACTGTCACCTATTTTTCTGAAACCACACAACCAATGGGTCCAGGCTGCCTGTCACTACTTGAGCCAATTAAGCAGAGACAGGGTTGAATCATGTATGAGCCTTTATTCCAGTCCTGCTGGCAGTATGGGAGAGCACCAGATCATCCAAAAAAATCTGCTCTGCACCCCACCATAAGCCAGCTGCTTATATTGGGTAGAAGGACAAAGATTACGTGAGGAAGTAGGTATTTTTTTTTACTACAGTTTATCACAATCTCTAGATGAAAAGCTTAATGCAGCTACAACTACATCAAAATGGTGAATAATTTCAGTTCTTGGATAGATGAAGGAATAAAAATAGATATTACAGGCATGGGAAAGTAGGCAAAAAGGAATAAAAAATGGGTATGATGATTACAGATAATAAGCAGGAAGGGGTTGGGAGGGGGTGAGTAGTGAACCTCAGGACTCCATTGTTTCAGCAACAAGGTTAATATTTCCTTGTTAACAGGCCTTGGTAATATCCTCTGATAAGGAGGATAGACTGCACTTCCAGGTTAACTCCCAATTCCCGGGGCATACAACTTCCAGCCAGATCAGAACATGCTTTCTTTAATCAGAATAAATTAATCATGGTTAACAGAGCATGATTAATATTTCTTATAACTATTGTTACAGAAAACCTGAGAAGAACCAAGCAATACTTAGAGAGATGGAGTTACATTTATTACACATGGGTCTAGAGGAAAATGTCTCTTAAATTCTGGGCCCCACATGGAGGAATTTTCCCTCTTTAAATGTTTTTACCTTCTTTGTCTCCCAAATATGGGGTGTTTCCGGCCCCCTTTGCATGTTCTTAAAGACCCTCTATGCGCTGGGGCCTTGAGACCTCAACCAAAGTCTTGACCTGGTGCCAGCGCTGATAACTTTCTCTGGGGAAGGTTTAATGGCCTCTCTGAAGTGGGAATGGTCTTATTTTCCTTATTATTTAAGCAAGCAAGCATTTACAGAAGCCAAATAGCAGGGTTAACATTTCAAACAGCAGTTTTTATATAAATGGATACTTCACTATAGCTATTCTCTACTATTTTATTTCTGCGCCTAACCTTTCTGGACAATTTCTCCTCTCTATATCATATGTTATATATGTGGCTTTCCCTACTGATTTTCTTAACTAATGGATACAAGGCTTTTAAACTCTATTGTGTACAGGGAAAAAGCCCTATGGAACATCCTACTTCCGGTTCCAATCTCAGCTTAAATATTTGTTAACTAGGTGAGGATGAGCCCCTTAAACTCTCTCTGCCTATCTATATTTTCCTATAAAATATTGAGTTGTATGGCTTCAATGAATTCATGTTTAGAAAAGTGATGTAATTCTGTGTCATTGAAACTTTAGCTATTATTTATTGCATTGCCCGTATTATTACTACTGTTTGACGTGACCTGTTAAAATGCCTGGACTTACTAACCAGACCAGTGACTTAAGAGTAGATAGATCACTTGCAAAGTCTCTGGCATGAGGTAAAAATTCTTAGTGACAATTATTCTAGAGTCGAAGGCACAGACTGGTGGAGTTAGCCTTTGTCAACTTTCTGTCATAGATGAAGGCTTTCACTGTCCTAAAATGTTTTTTCACTTAAGACTCTTATGAAAGAAGGAACTGTGACATTTTATTCTTTTTCTCTTTGAATATTTCTAAAGCCATTCAATTTGGTTAGTAACAAGCTAAAGATATACAAGGAATATAGATCTTATTTAATAAAAGAAGTTGAGTTAAATCTTCAAAAAGTTTGTTGTTGTTCATTGGAATATTTAATTCTTCGGGGGTTTTCTTTAGAAAGGGAGAAGGCAGACTAGGAGCTGGATCTGTGACATATTTTTATGCTTTCTTCCCAAGTAGTAGTCTCTGAAATGATATGACAACCTGCCCAGGTGGCATTGCTTGGCTCACATTCATAGAACTTAACTCCTAAAGCAATATCAGAAAAATAAGAAAGAAGATGACTGTAAAAAGATGTCCAGAAATACCAGAAAATTCTATAATAAGTCTCAAATATACCAGAATTGTCACCTAATAGATGTCATTAAAATATGAAAATTACCAGATCACATTGAAAACATGGAAAAGCACATAAATGTACTAGCAAACCCAGGGAATCTGGGAGGAATATATTTTGTTTATAAGAGATTAAGGAAATCATCTCTACGAAACATGGGAATGTCTAGAGGATGACTTTATAACAAAGTTCAAGGAGATGTTAAGTCTCATGAGGTCTCATTGAGACCTACGCACTCTGTCTCTTTGGCTGCTAACTACTCACAGCTACCCCCTTTCCCAGAGAGGTACCCTGCCCTTCACCACCTGCCTCACCAGCCAGAGTAGGCCATCTGTACCTCTAACTCTCACTCCACAGAACACGGTCTGAGACACAGTGTAAAGGGCTGGCCCTTGGCTCACAGAGAGATGTGTTTTCTGGTACAACTCAAGCTCGGAGCTGCCAGTACCATCAGGCTGATTCTTGCCTAGGTGATTTTTCCTTCATCGTTGCAGTTTTTGCCCTCTCCTTCTAAAAACACCCTTCCTTTAACCACTCGAACAAGAATCTCAGTCTCTGCTACTGGAGAACAGACCAAGGGCAACACCTTAACAGGAAGCTTCGATTATTACCAGTTGGCTAGTGGCAATCAACACTCTCACCTTGTTAAAAATGAATGTGGGGGGAAGTATTGTTCTGATGAGGAAAGACTAGACCTATCATAATGAAAAGAAAGAATGACACAATGACCCCTGCTTTTAATTTTTAATTTAATTTTATTTCTCTTTATTTACAATCAAACAGATAAACGACTCCAGGGGTCTTGGATAAGAGACCCCTGCTTTTAAAGATGAGATCACCATAATTTGGACAATGCAGTTAGCTTTTTGATCCACTGAACACAGCCATCAGGGACTGTGCTTTTTTCTTTAGGAGAGAGTAGTGTAGAATTAGTTCCTAACAGGATGAGAACTATTTAGGCTAATACTACAGATTTTCCATATTTTTGTTTTCTTTGTGGGCACAAATTTATTCATTAGATCATTGTGATCCTTTTTATAGCCTTCCACTATTCAGTTAATCTGAAACCTTGCTATACTTACTACTTTCAGTGAGGGTGGAATGGTGGGGGTGAATGATTATTTTAAATAAACAATCTTGTTAAAAAATCCACATGTTGAGTTTTTAGCCGTAATCACTTATTTTTTCAATTCAGATTTCGTATTTTCCTTGAAACAATATATGTATTCTTGCTTTCCTTCTTTTTTTTTTTTCTTTCAATTTTTTTTTACTGGGATTTTTTGAGAAAAAAAATAATTAATGTAGTCTGTGTCTGGGTTAAAAATAAACCCTTTTTAGTTTTTGTAAGTTTCAACCAGCAAAGTTTTATTATTCAAGTTCTGTTCTCAAAAGCTGCTGTGTGGGATATCACACACCTGCCAGAATTTGAAGAGAGAAAAATGTAAAAGAACAATGGCAAGATCAGAGAAGTCCTTTTATAGACAGAACCTGTAAAATATCAGTCTTTCCTCTGGATCTTATCTTCGTGCTTCATGACAGTTGATGAAAGATGAAGGCTATGAGCACTTATTTCATTCACTTGTCCTCTCTTTGTCTGAAGACTTTCTTGATACTTTGACACATCAGATGCGGATAAAGAGATGAAGAGATTGAAATAAGCATGGTTGTGCCACACATTTTCTATTTAAATCCAATGTCTGCTTTTCAAAATGTGACACTGCATTTTTACCAGGATGCACAATTGGTATATCTGGGGAAAAAGAAATACAGGAATCGCTTTTCGATATTTTTTCTATACTGTTAATTATGGTAAGAAAAAATATTTATTATGAGTAGTAGGATGTTTGTAGATGCGATTAGTTTAGTTCCTGTTTAGCAAGGAATGTTTTTGAAAACAATACGGAGTGTACTAAGGGACAAAGAAACTCGAATAGAAAAAAAAATGCACTGTTCCAAAGAGGAACAGTCTCCTTCTCTGTGACGTGCCAGCCTGGGTTCTTCCCACGAGGAAAACCAGGGGGAGAGTGGGCAGAATGAAAAGATCAAATGACAAAATAAAAGCACAACCGGACTGAATATTTAAACATTTTGGAAATTATAGATGAAGACCTTTAGATTGTATAGAGTTTATTTATTTATTTTTAAAAATATATTTTATTGATTTTTTTACAGAGAGGAAGGGAGAGAGATAGAAAGTCAGAAACATCAATGAGAGAGAGACATCGATCATCCGCCTCCTGCACGCCCCACAGTGGAGATGTGCCCGCAAGCAAGGTACATGCCCCCGACGGGAATCGAACCTGGGACCTTTCAGTCCGCAAGCTGACGCCCTATCCACTGAGCCGAACTGGTCTCAGCTAGAGTTTATTTTAAGCCAACAGTTTAATATCTGCCTCCATATCTACGCTGGCTGATAGCAGCTCCCTCTTCCAAATGTGTGCTCAAGTATTTCTCCTTCATCCCATTTCGTTTTGAAAACTATTTAAACATGTTCAGCCCCAGGTGATTTCTACCTCCTCTCCATTCTGGAGGGACTTACTATGAATGCCATTTTAATATTATGGTTTGCCCATGTTACTATGTATTATAATTTATATTTCATATATTTATCTTAGACCTCCAAATAGCTAATGTATCTCTTGAAGACTGTGCTTCATGTCACTCTTCATATCTAGAGCTTACCCATGGACTGACCAACAATAGGAACTGAAAAATATTAAAGCAAGCCATTATTTTCTTGACTAGAGACCTCAGCCTGGCCTGCACCCTCTCGCAGACCAGGACCCCTTGGGAGATGTCAGCCTGCTGGCTTAGGCCTGCTCCTCGAGAGCCTGGCTTCTGGCTGAGCAGCACCCCCCCTGCGGGAGGACACTGACCACCAGGGGGAAACTCCTGTATTGAGTGTCTGCCCCCTGGTGGTCAGTATGTATCATAACGACCGATCGCTCACCCATTGGGTCAATTTGCATATTAGCCTTTTATGGTATAGGATATTGAGAGAGAATAATCTTCCATTTTTAAAAATAAGAAAACCAGCCGAGACCGGTTTGGCTCAGTGGATAGAGCATCGGCCTGTGGACTGCAAGGTCCCAGGTTCGATTCCGGTCAGGGGCATGTACCTTGCTTGCGGGCACATCTCCAGTGTGGGGTGTGCAGGAGGCGGCTGATCGATGTCTCTCTCTCATCGATGTTTCTAACTTTCTATCCCTCTCCCTTCCTCTCTGTGAAAAATCAATAAAATATATTTTTAAAAAAATAAGAAAACCTGCCCTGGCAGGTTTGGTTCAGTGAGTAGAGTGACTGTAGGGGGTGTGCAGGAGGCAACTGATCAATGTTTCTCTCTCATCTATGTTTCTAGTTCTCTATCCCTCTCCCTTCCTTTCTATAAAAAAATCAATAAAATATATTTTTCAAAAATAAGAAAACCATAACACAGTGTAAAAGTGAGTTGCCTGAAATCAGTCTCTCTCTCTCTCTCTCTCTCTCTATATATATATATATATATATATATATATATATAGCCACAGTTTAGAAAAGAAAAGATATAAAACAGTGTGTATAGTCCTAGGAATGAAATGGGACAAAATGTGGTCCAATCAACTCATCCAAGGAATGAATAAGAGAATATCAGAGTCCACATTCAGCAAGCCATTTAGATATAAGCCATTCTTGTTTGTCAGACAATACAACATTTCTGCCTATCATATCGTGTTGTGGAAGATGCTCACTAAGGCAGTTTGCTGTCTGGGGTTGCAAAAATGAATGAACTGAACACTGCCTTTTCTGTTATCCCTAAACTTAAAGGCAGCCATGTCCATGTGTCTGTGGACCACATTTTCAAAGCCTGTCACTGAAGTGTGTCTGTTCACTTCACAGTTTATACCAGCTGCTGACCTTGCTTTGATTAGTTGTACTAAATGTGCTAGATCCAACAGCTGTTCTCTTACCCCTGATTTCATGGTTAGTCCACAGCCTTGAAATCTGTTGCCATGGGTACTCACGCAGTTGCTTTTGCTCCAGAGAGAGCATGTCAGTTCTCCCAGTCTCACTGCACATTAGTTTTTGTTAATATAAGTTTATTATTTGAAAGCAGCTTTGATATTGGGGATGAGTCTATCATTATCACTGTTTCTAAAGACAGCAAAAATAGAAAATAAAACCTAGAATTTCAATTTTTTTTCTTTCAGAGTAGTCATCAGGACAGTTTCATCTTACTAATTTTGCTTCTTTTTGGGGAGAATATGAGTTACTTTTTTCTTTTTCCCATCTTCACCTGAGGATACATTCATTGATTCTTTCTTTTCTTTTCTTTCTCTCTCTCTTTTTTTTTTTTTTAGAGAGAGAAACCTCATCAGTTGCCAGTACTTGTCCCGACTGGGGATTGAAATGACCACCTAGGTATGTGCTCTGACCAGGAATCAATCCTTCAACTTTTTGGTGCATGATGAAGCTCCAACCAATCAAGCCACACTTGCTAGGGCTGAGTTATATTTTTAAGGTGGATCATAACTAAGAGGTAAAGCATGGAACTTTCTGGTTCCCAGCCTCTGCATTCTTCTTTTCTCCACTAGGTTAGCAGAATAATTAAATTTATTTTTCAAGCCTATATTTGACTTGCCTTCTCTGCAGAGAGTTTTGGAGGAATTTAAAAAGCTCTGGTTCAACAATCTGGTTATAAATGAATATTTTCATTTTGCTAGTATTGTTACAGAGAACCGGAATAAATCAAACAATGTTCAGAGAGTGTGGAGTCACACTTTATTCACCAGTGGGCTTAGAGAAAATGAATTCAAATTCTAAGCAAAGCTACAAGCAGAACTTCCCTTTTTATTAAAGAGCCAGCCCAATGTGTGCTTAATGGTTATCTCGCTGCTGGCCTTGAAAACAAACAGTTCTATCCAATTAAAAAAAAATACACCTGGCATGGCATTGAGATTATGGGTATACCTAGTCTCTGGCCTACAAGGTCAGACAGCTAAGTTTATCTTCCTCATTTTTCAAGCAGGCTAAAGCAGGCTAGAAAGCAAAGTTATTTTTTTTTAGAATAAGAGGCCATCTAAAAAAAAGAGCAAAGAATTCCAAACAGGAGTTTTACAAAATAAGGGTTAACTTTCTCAGTATTACCCAGACTTTATGTTCCATTTCTCAGAGTTTGTCTTGTCCATCTGGAAATGGAGGAATTTCCTCCTTTCATAAAGATTTATTATCAAATCTTTATTGTCAAATAAATATGTGATAATAAATTCTAGCACTTTTCAGTAGATAACATTTCTGATTGTAAGGGTAAAATTTCCAATGTTTTATTAAATATTTCAAGCACGGTGCGCCATGCTTTTTATAGCTTAAGTGTAAATATAATACAAAATATTACGTTTTTCCCAGTCCTTACTAACAAAAGCCTCAGTTCTTATTTATGGAGTCTGTTTTCAAGGATGGATGCATTGTTACCATTTCATTGGTAAAAGTCATGTATCTCATTTACTGAAAAAAGCTGATTTTGAAAACATCATTCTGTTATCACCAACAAAGATTTATTCATAGAATAATGCTCGTAATCTTATTGCTTTCAGGGTTTTGGAAATATTTTGAAACTACAAAGCACACTCACTAATATTAAAACTTTGAGAGGTCTTGAGTTACGGCCTACTTGTTTTAGAAGAAAATGTGGCTTCTTGCTCTTCAGGTACTTAATTAAATTCAACACTCCTGTTTTTCCTGATTCCCACCCAACCCATGGCGTATCAAGGTGTGTGCTGATTTTGTGAGCTAGTGCAGATACTATTGACATTTTGTGCATTTTCTTGCACAGAGTTGGCTAATGCCAGCAGCAGATCATTCATTCTTGACAAACAATGTTGCAAAAATGCATTAAGATCAAGAATGATAGTGCAATGTCCCTGCTGAAGCATAGCACTCCAGTTGAAAGTGTTAAGGCTGTTTTTCCCTCCTGAGCTTTAGTTTCCAAATGTATTTTTTTTTAGCCATCTATGTTGTTTCTAACAGAATGAGAAAAGTACATTTCCTCTCATTCATATTGCTTTTCTTTTTCTTCTTCCATCTAAATTCTTCTTAAATTATGCCTTCAACAATTCTGTGTTTCCCCAGACCTCCAAAAAGCACGAAGTAATCCAGAAGTTTCATATATAAATAGTATGCACCCTGATATAAATTGTATGAACTAAAAGCAACATTGGACTTTTTAAAATTAGACTTTACCTTTTTAAAGAGAAGTTTAAGTTTGCAGCAAACTTGAGCAGAAAATACAGAAATTTCCTGTTTACCTCTTGGCCATCTGCATGCATAGCCTTCCCCATTATCGCTAGTCCCTACCAAGTGGTACATTGGTTAAAGGTGATTAACCTACATGGCCACATCATTATCACTCAAACTCTATTAGTTTGCATTAGGTTCACTAATGGTGTTGTATGTACTATGGCAGTGGTTGGCAAACTCATTAGTCAACAGAGCCAAATATCAATAGTACAATGATTGAAATTTCTTTTGAGAGCCAAAATTTTTAAACTTAAACTTCTTCTAATGCCACTTCTTCAAAATAGAAGTGGTATTTTGTGGAAGAGCCACACTAAAAGGGCCAAAGAGCCACATGTGGCTCAACGAGCTGCTGTTTGCCAACCATTGGCCTAGGGGTTTGGGCAAATGTATAATGAATGACATGAATCCACCATACAGAGTAGTTTCACTGTCCTAAAGTCCTGTACGTCCCCTATCCATCTCTCCAGCCCAACCTCTGATCTTTGATCTTTTCACCGTTCCCAGTGTTGCCTTTTCCAGAATATCCTACAGTTAGAATATGTAGCCTTCTCAGAGTGCGTTCTCTCACTCAGGAACATGCATTCACTGCATTCACGTTCCTCCATGCCTTTAATGTCTTACTAGTTTTGTCTTTATAGTGTTGAAAAATATTCTACTGCCAAGATGTACCAGTTTATTTACCCATTCACCTACTAAAGAACACCTTGGTTGCTTCCAAATTTTGGCAATTATGAATAAAGCTGCTGTTGCATTTATGTGCAGGTTTTTGTGCTGATGTACTTTTTCACCTCTTTTAGGTAAATACCAAATTGTTAAATTGTATGATAAGAGATTGCTTAGTTTTGTAAGAAACTGCCAACTGTCTTCTGCAGTGTCTGTACCATTTTTCATTGCCATCAGCAATGAGTGAATGTTCTTGTTGCTCCATATTCTTGTTAACAATAGGTGGTATTGGACTTGAGAACACTGAACTTTTTAAAATATATATATATTATTGATTTTTTTACAGAGAGGAAGGGAGAGGGATAGAGATAGAAACACCGACGAGAAAGAAATATTGATCATCTGCCTCCTGCACACCCCCTGCTAGGAATGTACTTGCAACCAAGGTACATGCCCTTGATCAGAATCAAACCTGGGACCTTCAGTCTACAGGCTGATGCTCTGTCCACTGAGCCAAATCGGTTAGGGTGGGAACATTGAACTTAAAAAAAATATATATTTTATTTAAAGTAACCTGTTTACTCTTAATCAAAAAAATTCTGATAGAATAAAATTATAGTGATACTTTTGGGTAACATATTTATATATATATAAAAGGCTGAGCGACCAGCCAACCTGCTGACCAGCTGGTATGTATGATATGCACCGACCACCAGGGGGAGGACACTCAACGCAGGAACTGCAAAGTGACAGCAACTCTGCAGATTGCCCTCTCTCAATCTGGGACCCTCGGGAGATGTCAGACTGCTGGTTTCAGCCTGATCCCTGCAGGCCAGGCTGAGGGACTCCACCTGCCAGAAAGACCCCACTCACCCTGTAGATTCCCTGGTGCCTCCCCAGGTACCGCTGGCTGGGGAGGGGCTGCGGGAGGTTGTGCATGGATCTATGCACCGAGCCTCTAGTAATAAAATATTTAATGTATGAAAACACATGAACAATTATGATCTTGTATATATCCTTCAAGTCAAGATTGTTCCCTGAAGAACCATCAATAATACTCAAAAGATTTTCAAAATTGATCTTCTCTTTAAAATTATGTATATTTATCTTTATATATATTTTATCCTTGAGTAAATTTCTTTGACTAAAGAAATAAAAGCCAATAATTTATACCATGGCTTTCCCAAAAATAAATGTTTGGTTTATTGATTTTAGTGAACATTCATGTTGAGACTAGAGGCCCAGTGCGTGAAATTCATGCAAGGGGCTCGGCCCTCAAAGCTGTGGTGGCTTGCCTCAGCCCTCACATCCCTGGCTTCATCTGGAAGGTTGTTTGGCTGTCTGGTCTAATTAGCATATTATGCTTTTATTATTATAGATACTAATGGCTTTCCTAAAATACTATCTCAATTGTATATAAAAACACATATATTTTGGGTAATTTGTTCATTTGGGTTTATAGTGTGTCCTTTCAGCATGAAAATGGATTGTATGGCAAAAATGATGGTCAGTCTCCATTAACCTGTTTGGATCTCAGGCTGTGTTACTTTGAGCTGATTGGCAAAATATCCTTATGAGTAGTATTAAAAAATACTGGCTAATTAGGTAAAACATGTTTATGGTAAATACAGTGGGAAATTCATTAACAATTGGCTGCTTTCTAATAGGTTATTTAGGAATAATAATTATTGGAATGAATAGCAATTTCACTTAATTAGTGTGTGTGTATGTGTGTGTGTGTGTGTGTGTGTGTGTGTGTGTGTGTGTATTCTTTTATCCAGGTCATCAAAAACACCAGTGTCAGTGCTTTGCATGAGAAGCATAATTACTAGCTATGAATTCTGGTTTAAAAGTAACAACCAATAGGGAGGGCAGTAATTGTGAAGAAAGGATATTTCTTTCCTCTTTAAATTGAAATGCTATTATACTTTGGTTATTGGTGTTTACAAATTAAAAAGCTTACTGATATTGAGGAATAATTATTTGTCATCCTCTCAATTTAAATGTTGTCAGAGATATAGGGAGCCTGTTAAATTATTAGAAGGCATAAGGCAGAGAAATATGAAAACATAATATGAAAGTACACTATATTTAGAAGTTGTAGAAAAAAAACCTGATTACGGCTATCTTTCCTACCGAAAGGCTGAGAGAAAGTAATCATGGTTTTAAATTGATTCTTTCCTCTTCCTTGCAGACATCAAAAATGACAAGTTCACAGAATAAATGAGTAGATATTGAAGAGCTGTTATGAAGGGCTAACATATAACTGTATGTTTGGGTGATTCTAAAATAATCTTTGGAAATAAAGCATCATGGTAACAGCTAACTAGCGCGGTGTGGTCTCTGCTGGGTTGTGTCTGTTTGCTCTTTTTCTCACTGAGCGCTGAGAACTGACAAGCTGCCAGTTCTGCCTCAGTGGTTTCTGACAGTTTGGCTTCTTTGGGGATGAATTATTGAAGGAAGTAATAAACAACAAAAAGTTAGCCTTTTCAGGAAGAGTGAGCATCTCTCCATTGTAAGAGGCATTATACCACAGATGATGGCAGGCCCACATTTACCTCAGACATAATGACTTTCATTGTATCACATTTTGAAATGAGGTTGACACATTACAAGCTCTGTGATACAAACCTTAGGGACTTCTGATTTCTGTGGATGACATCAAAAGTGTTTTTGTTTTTTTTTAATATATTTTATTGATTTTTTTTTACAGAGAGGAAGGGAGAGGGATAGAGAATCAGAAACATTGATGGGAGAGAAACATCGATCAGCTGCCTCCTGCACACCTCCTATTGGGGATGTGCCTACAACCAAGGTACCTGCCCTTGACCAGAATCGAACCTGGGATCTTTCAGTCTGCAGGCTGACGCTTTATCCACTGAGCCAAACTATTTAGGGATCAAAAGTATTTTGTACATATTGTATTATCCATTTCCAAACTCCAGTGAAAAACAATCTCTGTGCTCTTACTTGTACATAGGATAGTATACGAACATCTGTTAACTTATTGAATCATTTCAATCAACGTGATTATAATCTGTTTATAAATCTTTAATTAGATGATATGAATAGATCCAAACATTTCATATTTAAATCAGCATAATTCACTAAATAAATCTTGGCCCTCCTGGTATAAATTTTAAAGACAGTTAATACTTTTAATTAATTTGAATTGGTTTGTGAGCCAAATATGTAATTTAAAAAATTGTGAGGACTCTTAAAATTCTCTGAAGTAACACTGATAACAAACAGCATCTATTTTGAGTATTTTCAGTATCAAAATCCAATTATTGTCTACACATCAATAAGGATTCCATTGCCCTCCAAGCTAAAGAAAAAATAAACAAATGGGACTACATCAAAATAAAAAGCTTTTGCACAGCAAAAGAAACCATCAACAGAATAACAAGAAAGCCCACTGTATAAGAGAACAAATTTGCAAATGTTATCACAGATAAAGGTTTAATCTCCAACATCTACAGCCAACTTATTCGACTTAATAAAAGGAAGATAAATGATCCAATAAAAAAATGGGCAACGGCTGAGACCGGTTTGGCTCAGTGGATGGAGCATCGGCTTGCAGACTTGAAGGGTCCCAGGTTCGATTCCGGTCGGGGGCATGTACCTTGCTTGCGGGCACATATCCACTGTGGGGTGTGCAGGAGGCGGCTGACCGATGTCTCTCATCAATGTTTCTGACTTTCTGTCTCTCTCCCTTCCTCTCTGTAAAAAATCAATAAAATACATTAAAAAAATGTGCAACAGACATAAATAGAACCTTTTCTAAAGACGACAGAAGGAAGGCCAAGAGACACATGAAAACATGCTCAAAGTCACTAATTATCCGAGAGATGCAAATCAAAATGACAATGCGATACCATCTCACACCTGTCAGAATGGCAATCATCAACAAATCAACAAATAACAAGTGTTGGCAAGGATGCGAAGAAAAAGGAACCCTTGTGCACTGTTGGTGGGAATGCAGACTGGTGCAGTCACTGTGGAGAACAGAATAGAGTTTCCTCAAAAAACTAAAAATCTCCCATTTGACCCAGCAATCCCACTCTTAGGAATATATCCTAAGAAAGTAGAAACACCAGTCAGAAAGGATTTATGCATCTCTATGTTCATAGCAGCACAATTTATAATAACTACAATTTGGAAACAGCCTAGGTGCCCATCAGCATATGAGTGGATCAGAAAACTGTGGTACATCTACACAATGGAATTCTATGCTGCCATTAAAAAGAAGGAATTCTTACCATTTGCAGCAACCTGGATGGAACTGGAGAGCATTCTGCTAAGTGAAATAAGCCAGTCAATGAAGGAGAAACACTACAAGCTATCACTCATTTATGAAAAATAAAGAACATTATAAACGGACAAACAAAAGGATAGATACAGAGGCAGTAAAGCTTCAAACAGACTGTCAAATTACAGAAGGAAGATTAAGGAGAGGCAGGTAGATAAGAGATCAACCAAAGGACTTGTATGCATGCATATAAGCATAACCAATGGGCGCAAGACATTAGGGGGTTGGGGTATATCTGGGAGGGGGGGATGGGAAGATATGTATACATGTAATACAATAAAAAAATTTTTAAAAAGCCATCAAAAAAAATCAAGACTCCATATCTTATAAAGTTACCTATTTAAATAATTTGTGTGGCTCAATGCACTATAAGAGAGACTAAACCTTATTTCATAGTTACACAGAAAATTTAGAAATAGAAATATTCAAAGATGAAGTGACCCACAATAAAACAGCCCTGACCCACATGTGGTGCATGTGGCTATTATTAGATCGTTTCCCAATAATGGGAGGACATTATACTAGAGAGAGAGATTGGAGGAGGATGAGGTGCTAATATACAGAAAAGGAATGTACTGAAGACACAAAAAGTAGGCATCAAAAATCGAACGCAGAACATGGGATTTGAGAACAAGTGTGATAAACAGAAGAGCATCCAGTGAAGTATAAGCTGGAAGTAGTTGAAGGCACTTCCCCATAGAGCTAACATTGTTTTTATGAGGCCACCTCTATTGTCAGGGTAAAGTGTGGACACACCAGCTAAACACAAATTAATCATATTGGGAGAGGCATGTTCATGTGAAATTGTCTGATGTTTGCTGTTGAAAGTAACATCACTTTTCCAATCCAATGGAAACGTATGCAAGCCAATAAAATATAGAGACTTTGAGGATAAGCTTCCAAAAATTATTTCTGTAAACTTTTGACGCTATGACTGATTTAACCTCCCAAATAGTTTGTTAATTTCATTATTTGTACTTTATTTTAAATGTCTTGAGGGGTAAACTTAAAAATATATAAGCATCTTTTATTTACTAAATAAAAATATTTTACTCAAATGGCTTTGTATTCCCATGAAAGGCATGTTTCCAATATTATTTATAAATCCTTCATGTCATGCAATGTTTTGCTTCTGTTCAACAGTTCTTCTAGAAAGTATAAAAGCCTATTTTAAGGTATTAATCGGGGCACACTGCAATTTTGCATATATCAGTTTTCTTAATTGTTTAATACTACAATTTGGAAATTTATATCTTGTCTTCCTACTAGAATATTTCTGACATCTGATAGTGCAAGCTATGGTCTCCATTATCTATGGAAAAAATTACAGGAGTATTTCCTTATTCCATTATCGACCAAGTGAAGTATCAGAATCACTCTAGCCAATCCAATGAGGTACAATAGCCATGATTTTAAATTAGTAAACATAGTATCATAATATGATTATCAGTATAGAGGCTCATGGCAGGATTTACCAACTATGAGGTACAGTTAATGGGGATTGAATGCCTTGGGTTTAAATTATAACTCCATTAATTGCTACTTGTGAAAAATTATAGAAAAGAACTCCTCAGGGTATCATTATCTCCATATATGACATGATGATAACATTAAGATATTCATAATTGCTCTAAAATTGTGAATATTATAGAAATGCAAGAAATAATGGTATACTAATAGCTTAAATAACATTATGTTTCAAAAGTATATAATTAAGATGGTGAGGACAAAAAATAAAGGCATGTTTTAGGATAGGAGCAATGAAGGGAAAGCGAAAATAAATGACAATGAAAATATTAAACGATATAAAATAAAAAAACGATATTTGAAAAGGAAATAGATCAGAAAGAAGATAAGAGGAAAAAGAAAAGAATTAGAAGGGGAAGAAAGGAAAGGAATTGAAGGAAGAAGTGGGACAAACAGGGAAAGAAAACATTCCATTTCTTACACTCCCCTCTACAAAAATCCTCCCTTCTCACTGCAAGCTAATGCACGGGCTATTGGAACTGTGGGAGCACAGGCCCTCAGATGCCAGGCATGAGATGAAGACGTGATAAGTTGTAGGCGTATGTAGGAGAGACTTGATTGTAGGCCAAGTAGCCATGGCTACTACGGGAGCCACCAGACAAAGCAGTTCTTCAAAGTCACCCCACAAAAGCAGCCACACAAAGTGCCACTCAAAGAGGCCCAGCCCACCTGGTTGGTCAGTGGCAACATATACACATGCTCAAACAAAAGCAATTTTCTGCCAAATAATGATACACTCCCATGCGATCCTCATGTATAAAAACCCTGGGTCAGTCACATCCACAAGGATTGGAGGCTTGACCTAAAGCCCAGGCTGCACACGCAGCAGGCTCTGGTGGGTGGGGACTCGTGGCAGCGGAGATGGAGATGGGGAGGCAGGGCCCGCACTCACACTCACAACTGCATACACACACAGACACACACAGGGCCTACCAGCTCACAGCCTTTTCTCCCTTTCTTTCCCTCCATCCCAGCTCACTCTCAGAGCCTCTCAGAATGAGGAAACAAAACAGATTGGGCCTGGAGAGGCCTGGATAGAAGGGAGGGTGGACAAAGGGTGGAGCGGCCCCCACTGGCTCTGCTCCCTCCCAGCCACAAAAGAAGAAGAGGGAGACAGGGAGGCAGAGAGGCCTGGAGGAATGCTGAGAAAAACAAAGAGAGACAGAGACTGGGTGAAATCAGGCAGGCAGAGGCAGTTAGGGGCAGTCAGGCAAGCAGAAAGGCTAGGGGCCATCAAGCAGGCAAGCAGAGGGGTTAGGGGCAATCAGGCAGGCAGGCAGGTGAGCAGCTAGGAGCCAGCAATCCCAGATTGCGAGAGGATGTCCAACTGCTGGTTTAGGTCAGATCTCACAGGGATCAAATGTAAATCATCAGTTGGACATCCCCCAAGGGGTCCTCAATTGGAGAGGGTGCAGGCTGAGCTGAGGGGATCCCAACCCCCACCCCCATGCATGAATTTTGTGCACTGGGCCGCTAGTATTAACATAAACAGGTTACATACTGGCCTACATGCATGTGTAGGGCAGATTGGCCTTGATCATCCAGTGTACTCTGATTACTCAAATCTGACCCGAGGCATTGAATTTTACCTCTTCAATACTTGTATCTGTTAGCCTTTTTGCTTTATTCTTCACTTTAGACTTCATTTTTATAGATAAAGAAAACATAACACTGTATCTTCTTCACTTTTGAAGCCATATCCTCTAATTGACTTCTAATTAGATGCCGGATAATATTTTATGATTAAAATTAAATATTTATGCCAATAAAAATTCCAAAGAAAATAAAACACAACATAGTGAGCACCTTAGATGACAATAAAGAAGGGTAGGTGGGATCATGAATTCTTAGAAAGCCCCAATTGTTCAAAGTAATTTCTAAGTTAACAGTACTGGTGAATACTGGCAAAACCTGGCAAAAACCTAACATGCTCCAGAATCAAAATGATTTTTATCAAAGTTTCCTAAGAGACTCAGACTTTAAATAACTTGCCTTTCAGAGGGATCAAGTTGTTTTTAGTATTAATGACATTGCTTTCACCTTAAATTTCTGCCCTGAGCAGAAGAAAAGTTAATCATTACATTGTCAATAAAATGCTTCGAGGTGACAATAATTTCTCTAAAGCTGTCTAAGTTAAAAGCCCCAGACAAGAGCTCCTCACCCCCAATTTAAATCTGACAGCACATTAAATTTTTCTTTATTACATGGCACATGATTTACATATGACAACTCTTAAGGACTCTTAACTTTCCCCTACCTGGAGATGAAACTTTCTTTCCTTCTATATCTAAGGTGCAGTCACTTCTGACCAGATGGGAGTTTAGACTCCAGTGATAATTTGGCAAGTCAATCAGGTCTACTTCTGATTTGTACTGAATCCACTCCACTCTTTGCAAACATTCTCAAAATAAGAACGAGCTTCGTAAGTCTTGGGTAACAGTGGTTACCCCAAATGATTGGTTCTCTCTTCTATGAGGACACTTTCCATGCAGAGTCAACACTCAGGGGGAGAAAAAAAAAATTTGTGAATCTTCTAGACTTCAAATTGGAGATTTTTCAACTCTTACATTCTGTCTTACACTTTGTCATTGCCAACCCCTCAGTTCTCTCTGTTTGGCTTTATTGTTGACTAGAGGCCTGGTGCGTGCATTCCTGCATGTGTGGGGTTCCAAGGGTGGGGAGTGAGGGTGGCGCAGGATGCTATGGCCCCCTGGACAGGTGGTGGGATACCCTTGCTGGCCTGGGATCCAGATCTACCCCACTGACATTCATAGAGGTTGTTGAGAGCCACCTGGTGGCTACCTCTATATTGCTTCTTCATTGGGGAGTGTGCAGGGAGGGGAAGCAGCCACAGTGAGGCTGACTTCCCAGAGGCCTGTGGTGCTGTTGGGATTGTGCCAGTGGCACTGGTCTATTGGTGCCTGGCTGGTTCTCTAGACATTGGACCTGCAAGACCATTGAATGAGTTAATGGCTGCTTCCAGGCTGGTGAGCTGCTGGGACAGGTTGGTCAGCTGAGCGGCGATCCCGCTGTGGGGGTGCACTGACTACCAGGGGGCAGCTCCTGTGTTGAGCATCTGCCACCTGGTAGTCAGTGTGCATAATAGCTACTGGTGATGTGGTTGTTTAGGCTTTTATATAGATAGATTGTGGCTCTTCACCTAGATTACTTTTATCAGAAGATCCAGGTACCTTATTCCTGTTCCTACATTACACCTCTTGATGCAAGTTTTATATCTATGACTCTGCACAATGTGTCTGTGGTTAAGACTTGTCTGCTGCACCATGCCTGTTGTTCTGTGAAATTTGCAGTGTGATGATTTAGCACTGACCCAGCTAGGTCAATAATATTAACGTTTGGATTTCCAGTTTCAGCTTCAATGGTACAGAATTTTCAAGTCCTCACTCCCATTGTTACAATAAGAAAAGGATGGGCAAATGAAAACTGATGACTTATGTTAGACCCATCAGAAAGCTTAGGTCGGCAAAACTGCCACCTATTAATGAGACAGGCTTATCGAGAGAGACAGTGTTATCTGCTTATCTGGAAGAGAAGCTGCTGAATACAAACCTGGAAGGAGAGGTGAAATGGTAATGATGAACTGCTTGAGAAAAAGTGTGGAAAACTGCAAACTTGAGAAATTCCTGAGAACTGTATTCTTAAGGTGGGTCTCCACACTGGCATAGACTTTAACTACAGAAACCTCTCAAGTTTTCTCACTCCACATATCTAAGAAAGATCCCCTCATGCAACTAAAAGGCATAGGAGAAGAGAAAAACCATTATGAAATAGCATCAGAGCCTTTTCCATAATGAAGCTCCATAGTCCTCGAGGTAAGATTTGACAGAGATTTATTCTACTAATAGGAAGGGCATTCCCCTTCACTTCAGCCCCAGCTAGGATTTTTACCTCACCGAAGTTAAAAAAGATAACAGTGCCCATAATTTGAAAAAAGTTAACATGTGAAATACCAAGGAGAGAAATAGGGGGTAGAGAATAAAGCTTTACCAAGAAACACATACAAAGGAAGGACACAAGGCCAAGGCACCAACCCACTAAAAGTCAAGACCACCCTTCCACAGAAGGTCAGACATAAATTATTGGCCAACCCATGAACTGAACCCCCTTGGGTTAGCTGCTGTTAGCAGTTCATGACACCTGTACAGTGACACTGTCATTAGGTGCCCAGCATGGCTGCCCAACAAATGCTCTTTCCATTGGAGAAGGTATCATGACCTACCTACTCTTGAAGACAGGGACTGCATTTGATTTATCACTGTATCCCAAGTAACTCTAATAGTTGCTCCAGAAATATGAAGTGAATAAATAATGATAACCTAACATTCCAGTAAACGACATGAAAAACCAAGAGGAACTGGTAAATCTACCCATCATGACACTCTACTAACGCCTGACAGGATGATGAGGCTGTCTTGTCCTATGAAGTCCTGGCGTTATTTGAAGTTCTAGTAAGGATCTTTATTCTCAAAGTTCCTTCTTGGATCATGCTAGAACTTAGCAGGACAAAAAGTTTCCTATTATAGAAAACTCACCACTCAACCTTCCACTCAAACATCACAGAAGTTCCATTTTTTTAATTCCTTGGGGACTTATTATTTCACTAGAGGCCTGGCACACAAAATTCTTGTGTGGGTATGGTCCCTAGGCCCGGCCTGTGATCAGAGCCATCTTCCCTGGCTGTACACAGCTGGCCCCACCCCCACTGCCACCCTCCCCAGGTTCTCTGTTCACCATCAGGGAGAAGGAACCAAGAGGTCGGCCATTCCCACCTGCTTGCTGGCCCTTCCCCCACCACGGGTCACCCTCTGTGTACGAGGTGACCTGTGGGGCCAGGGCCTTGGTCTGGTGCCGCTCGCATCCCTGCCACCCACCCCTGTTCTCCATTCACCATCGGGTGATTGGGGAAAGGGACTGAGAAATGGTCAGTTTGCCTCATAGTGACTGGCTGAGCTGTTGTTCTGCCATTAGGGTCAATTTGCATATTACCCTTTTATTAGATAGGATTACACAGGAAATGGTGCTTTCTACAATTCATTTTCCAATTTCCTAGATCAAAAACTCAGAAGAAACAGAGATGCCACCAAGATTAGAGTGAAGAATAAATTAATCACAACTATCTTCATAAATAATTAAGTTCATGACTTATTTACTTAGTGTAATGGTTTAATTTAGACTATTCAAAATTAAATCTCATTTATTTCAATTTCAAATATGGAAGCATTGTTTCCTTATCCCCTTTTCACACACTTTATGATCCTTTCTGGTCATTTTCTCAATGTGTAAACAATGGTTTCCTATTTATTTTTAATTATTTCATTTGATTACTTAACAGCCATCAATCCACATCTCTATTTTCCGAGTTTCTGGGAAAACTGCAATCATTTTTAACAAGTCATGTTTGTCCAGCACTAAACATCTTTATTCTTTCATCCTCTGATGTCTTTTTTCTTTCCCCCAAACCACCTGTTACACAGTTCTTTGTTTTTGTTTCTTTCAACCTGTCAGTGCTTTGTTACAGACCCTTGGCGCACAGCCTACAAGACCCGATGATGAAAGCTGCATTGCAATCTGTAGGAATTGCATTTAAGACTTGCTTACAAACATGTCAGCTTGCCTAGTTGCTGTCATGAATACTGTATGAATATTTCTTCTCATTAACTTCACATTGGCTTGAAGAGGAGTTACTTGTAATCTAGGCACTGCGTTCCTATTTGTATATTGCAGTAAAACAACAAAAATTAACAGGAGTCCTATTTAAAAAATCAATGAGGCCCTGCGTATATTATTCCACCCTGGCTAGTTTTTCAGTCTGATATCCCCACACAGAAACATAACTCAAAACGAACAGGTTGTTGTTGAGGCGGTGTAGCAATTGCATCAGGATAAGGAGGCGTTTTAAAGGTACAGTCAAGGTAACATTGCTGTCAGTCTTCCACTCCTTTCACCGGCCTGAGGAATTTACATCTTTTGAATACATAGGAGATGTCAGGTTTATTATATGTTTTCTTTAACCACTACTTGAAATAAAATGCATACCAGTTTCTCTACAGTGTATATATCCTGCAAGATCTTTTGATATAATGATATGATGTAATTTATGATATGATATGCTCTAATGTTCATTCGGAGGATTGGTAAGAGTCGTGAAATAAAGACGCTTGTAATGAGAAAGCTAGGAAAATAAACAAATAGTCCTATAGGATTTTGCTGAAAGTTTATTCGCTTAGGGGTAATGCTGATGGTCCGTTGTAGAGCATATGTTACAACACATCTTGATGCCCTTGAGGACCTGGCTCTAATTCAGATATCCTCATTTTTACTCCCTTAGAAATGAGGCTGCAGCAGGGGCTGTCTGTACATGAAGGGTCTTCTGGAAGTGGGGACTTACTCTCAAAGGTTTGCAAAATTACTCTGGCCACCCAACTCTCATTTGGTGCAACAGATTTTCATTATCAACTGCTAAGCCAAGACGGCTGTCTTTAAAGGCAGATAAAGTTATTTTATAGATGTAGATAACACAGTTTTGGAGAAATGTCTCGGCAAGTTTCCATGAGTAAATTGATTTAAATGTATACACCTTTAAATATATATGATTTCTGTCTCATTATTTTATATTTAATTGTTTCATGTCTGATTGTCCTTCTTGGTTCTGAACCACATACAAGAACCTGGAACAGATTTGATACATGGGACTGTGCAGTAGATGTCTGCTAAATGTAATCAAATTTATTTTTAATATCATTCTGAGGGTTTTTTTTAAATCATGTTCCATTTCAAAGGCTCTTGGTACAGACTTCTTTTAAGACAGATATTTATTAGGCCGCTATTATTTCTATGAGAAGCAGGTATTTATTGGGACATCAAAATTGATTTATAGATTGAGGGCTGTCTTGGATTCTTTCTGCCTCTAGGATTTATGTTTATGAAATTCATTAAAATGCTGTGTGAAGCCCATTCCTCCTGGTCCCAAAGTTATGGCCACATGGCTGCAAAATGTCAGCCTGTGAACATATTTTGAGAAAGTAGCAATAAAAGCCACAGACATTCAAATATTTTACTAAACGCTAAATTCCAATGTGTGTTTCTGATGGCGCCCAACATTCACTGACGATAATGTGCTATTTTATTTCTCTTCTAAAAGTAATACTTTCTTATCTTTTATCTTTCAAAGCAGAAATCAAGTTAACAGGGGTATGCATTGATTCTGTACAGGGCAATTACCATGAAATTTAGAGATAACAAAATATTTCTCTCTTTTTTTTTTTTTCCTTAAAGTACCAATTGGTTTGTGTTAGATCTTCCCACATCCCTGGTCCCAAAATATATTTTTATGAAAATATATTTTGAGTCACAATGAAGCATCCATCTTACATAAAAACTGCTGTTTGAAATTTTAACCTTGCTATTGGCTTCTGTAAATGCTTGCTTGCTTAAATAATAAGGGAAATGAGACTATTCTCACTTCAGAGAGGCCATTAAACCTTCCCTGGACAAAATTATCAGTGCTGGTACCAAGCCAGGCCTTTGGTTGAGGTCTCAAGGCCTCAGCACATAGGGCCCCTTTAAGAACTTGCAAAGGGGTAGGAAACATTCCATATTTGGGAGACAAAGAAGGTAAAAACATATAAATACGGAAAATTTCTGCATGTTGGGGCCCAGAATTTGAGAAACATTTTCCTCTGGACCCGCACGTATTAAATGTAACTCCAAACTCTCTAAGCATGGTTGGTTATTCCGATTTTCTGCAACAATGATAGCAATAATAAGGTGGGTTCTTTTTAAAAATAGTAGTACACATATGGATTGTCAGAACATGGGTGATCACACTCATTTTTACAATTTAATGTTTAATACAGGAACTTGAAAAAGTTAACTGATGGCTTTCAGATTGTAGCTCCAATTCATGCAAAAGCAACCCACCACTTTTCTGAGTTCTCTTCTAGTGTTTCTTCCCTATGCCCGAACCATTCAACTTTGTACCTACTTATGGTTAAAAACAAGATCATCAGCAACCATCTTAATTGCTAAGCATAGTCAATATATTTTATTTTTATGTTTTATTCCACTCATTAATTAAGTCTCTGTCAGACACCTTGGTTTTTCAGATTTCCTTTTGCCACCTATCTCTGGGCGAGGGAACAGTTAGCATTACTGGACTTGGGTATATTCTGAACTTCTGATCTCGCTGCTCTAAGCTACAGGGTCACTCAAAGGCAGCCACAGTGACCTTCCTGGTAAGTTGGCCAGTCAGCATCATCAGCAACCTTTAGGTCCCTTTAAGAGGGCAGAGGAAGGAACCTTCTGGATATTTTCCTATCTGCATGGCACTCAGGGAAAACTTCTACCAGTCAAATCAGGCTCACCTTCTGTCACATTAGGCCAGGCTCCTGGTCAATTTGACTTCCTATGACTGTTTAGGGTAGAAAATAGAAAATGTACACATGTGAGTGCAAAATGGAGTAGATGCACTAGAGTACTCTCAGTCCCTCACCACCTTATTTTTTTGTAATTCACCTGCACCATTGTGGACCACAGCTTGAAGACCTTTGTTTGCATGCCTGCTTTTCCTTTTTTCTTTCTTTCCTCTTTTCTTTCTTTCTTTCTTTCTTTCTTTCTTTCTTTCTTTCTTTCTTTCTTTCTTTTACCACTGTGATGACCTCCCTATTACAATGTTCTGGTTTTCTTTTGTATGTCCTATCTTTTACATCTTCAAGGGGTTATTTTATTTACCTGTTTCCCTGGTGTATAATGCCGAATAGCTGCCCAAATGCCTGGCTTGTAGTGAATAAATACACTAAGTGGCCAGATTATGATGATCTCTGAATGCATAATAATCTGGCCACTCAGTGTATGTATGTGTGTGTGTCTGTGTGTGTGTGTGTGTGTGTGTGTGTGTGTGTATATATATATATATATATATATATATATATATATATATATATTAGAGGCCCAGTGCATGAATTTGTGCATGGGAGGGGTCCGGCCAGCCTGGCCAGAGGGAGGGAACATCCATTCAGAGATCATAATAATCTGGTCACTCAGTGTATATACTATATAATAAAAGTCCAATATGCAAATTGTCCCCTCGACCAAGAGTTCGACCAGCAAGCAGGCCGGCCAACTGCCCATGTCCCCTCCCCTTGGCCAGGCTGGCTGGACCCCACCCATGCACGAATTCATGCACTGGGCCTCAAATGTATATACATACATACACTGAGTGGCCATATTATTATGCATTCAGAGATCTCTAAATACATTATAATCTGGCCACTCAGATGTACATCCACTCAGCATTTTCAAAATATTGCCTTCCAGACACAGTTTTAGATTACATTGCATTTATACCATGGAGTGAAACTTACATTTTCTCCTCCTATTACCCACCATGATTTGGATAACAAAGCAGTTGCACAGGGTCAAATTCTGTAATTTTGATATTATTTTCCGAAATTCTTTGACATGAAGGCTCATTAGGAACAACTGATTGGGTGTCCTAAAAACTATGTTTGATAATAGGAATGAATCCCAGCCTCTCTAGGAGGTATTCTCTTTCCAGAGTAACAATGAGTAAGTTTCTTTATACTGAAGCCCTGTGCTGATTTTAGCTCATTTTCCATCAAAAGTCCTTTCAAATGTAGGTGCAGAACACTTGATGGATCACGTAACGTGGGACATGAGAGATGCCTACTTCACATGAGTCAGACAGGCATCTAGTGAATATGGCAAAAATAATAAAAAAGATGGGGTTAGAGAAGATTTGTTCAGATCACTAGTATTTTGTAACATAGCCAAATTGGAATGGATTAATTGATTTGATCCTTTAAGTAACTGTTCCTTGTCTTGTTGCATTAAGATGAAAAGCATCATTTGCTTTTGTTTTCTTCAATGATCAGATGTAAGTGAACATTACTTTCAAATAAATAATGTCTAAAATATTATATAACATAAATACATGAAATTCTCCAATGCTCTGTTTTTGGAAAAGTAAAAATCAGCAGGCTAAATAAATCATTTTCACCACTCCCCATTACTGGAACTGGAAGTTTTCCTTTCCTAATGAAGCCCTGTAACTTAGAATTATCTGCCGGGAAAGAGACAAGTTGTTAATAAAGGTTTACTTTTTCCCAGATTAAAAACACCTTCAAGGTCATGAAATCAATACCACAAGCAAACTGCTATTATGTTCCTTTAAATTTATGGGAAACCAGCCAGCAGGAGGGAGTAACAATGGCATTTATTTACATAGTTACACAGGTAGAAATTGATTCAATTTGCCACTGGCCATACCAGAAATCAAAATGACAAGAACATTAAATTCTTTGGCAATCAAACTTTCCTTCAAAGAAAATTATATTCATAACTTCGTTAGATTGAACTGGATGATGGATAGCCTAGTCACTGAGAATCCTGTCACTTACTCTGTAAGGCAGCCAGATGAGTTGACCCCCAAGATCAGTTGCCTATCACTGATAGGAAAACTCGTGGAGATCATCAATAGGAAAACCAGTGCACACCATTCTTATCAGCTCTATTATCAGCTCCGGTTCAGAGTTATTTACTATTTTCCTTACAATATTGAGTTAACTTTTAATTAGAAAAATATCAGGGCATGGTTTTAAGAGTGGAAATAACTTTTAAAATTTTAAATGTAAAATAATTGTTGAGAATATTAAGAAACATGTCCAGCTGGTATGGCTCAATGATTGAGCATTTACTTATGAATCAAGAGGTCAGCAGTTCA
Organism: Lasiurus cinereus; assembly: GCA_011751065.1. Taxonomy (NCBI): domain Eukaryota; kingdom Metazoa; phylum Chordata; class Mammalia; order Chiroptera; family Vespertilionidae; genus Lasiurus; species Lasiurus cinereus. The sequence goes on from JAAGEH010002531.1 coordinate 69,016,851, forward strand.
ATTCCCGGTCAGGGCACAGGCCCTGATTGTGGGCTTGATCCTCAGTAGGAGGCATGCAGGAGGAAGCCAATCTATCCCATCAATGTGTCTATTTCTCTATCCCTCTCCCTTCCTCTCTCTCTCTAAAAATCAATAAAAACGTTGTTGCAAACCAAATATTGTTCTCACTAAATGTATGTAAACAGGAAGCCAGAAGGCTGGTCAACCTTAATTGCTCTGAAAGGTCAGAGCTAATTACTCACTGTTTAGTTGAAACATTATTGGTTGAAGCAACCTCTATGTTTGTTTCATGTTAATTTCTGTTTTTGTTATTTCCTGCCTAAAGGCTAGGGGTGTGTCCCAAAGCCTTAATAAAAGGGAGAAAAAGGCCAGAGCAAGTGGCAGTCCTTTCCACTAGAGGAAGGCTCCCGCCTGGCCCCCCAATATCGCCAAATTAATGCTTTCTAGTCTCTCATTTCATTTGCATGCGGCCTCCTTCAGAACCCGAACCCTGACCTGGGAACCCTGAACGACGCGGGACGTGGAAAGAGGTTCCCACATCTTGATCCTCAGTAGGAGGCATGCAGGAGGAAGCCAATCTATCCCATCAATGTGTCTATTTCTCTATCCCTCTCCCTTCCTCTCTCTCTCTAAAAATCAATAAAAACGTATTTAAAAAAAATAAAGTATTAAGAAATATGGAAACCCATAGGAAGGAAAATAAAGCTAAAGCTACCTTTTATTGACACTGACACTGTACATTGTTTTCATATTTGGCATTTTGCTATATTCATTATTGTCATTTTTCCCTAAGCATGAATTCTTTCCTTAACCCTTCTCACCCTTCCTTCCACTACTCTTTTCCACTGTTTGCTTACAGACTTAATATCATAGTCAAAATGTTTTGTTTCTTTTTGTCACGTCACTTAACATTAAATAAAAAACATTTCCTATTTCATCCACTCAACAAATATGTAAGATTCCTATGAAATGACTGTTGCAAACTATGAAATTAAAACAAATCGATCCCAGACTTTTGTTTCCCATTTTAAGAAACATGTATTCTTCTTGGCAAACCATTTTTATGACCTTTGAAGGTATATGTTATAACTTTATTTTATTAAAGTTTGATTTGAGGGGGTGGGGGTAAGGATTAATCACTATTCGTTTGAATTTGCATGAGTTTTATCTTCCATGACTTCACTGAGTTTCTGTTGGAAGTGGGACAGACACCATTATGGGTTACTAGGAAAGATGCAACAATGTTACTACCTAAGCTAAAATGGTAGAAACTTAGAAAAAGTTATTTTATTCCAACTAGAGATGTATGACTAGTCATCTCTTCCAACTGTTGTATAGTTGCAACAGAAACTGTGGGGTCAAAAAATCCTAAAATATTTACTATATATAAAAAAAAAAGTTTTCCAATTCCTGCTGTCCATCAAGCTATGTGCCAGAAAATAATTGTAAAAAACATTGAAATGGCCCAAAAGGTCACTGGGTGTCTTTTTAGCAGTGTTGGTTTTTTAAAACACATCCTTCCGTGTTATTTTTAAAAGAAAAATACATCTTCAAAAGACTTTTATTTACCCTTTTATGCATTAAATTCTAAATGATTTTTAGTATTTTGAGCCTTTAAATCTCTTTTTCGATGAATTCGCTCTTACTTAATTAAATGTAATATAAATGTAATATAAAATGCGAAAATTTTCCCCATTGGATAATATACAGGATGCCTGAGAAAGATAGAGTTCATAATTTTAGATGGTATAAGGTAGACATTTAGTTGTGCTTCTCTTTATAAGCTAACTGCTTTCCTAACATGAAGTTAGTTTATATAATTATTTTTAATTTACATATATTGTTTTATGCTACAGATCACAGTCTATATCTTACATTTTGTATTCACCAGTTTAATGTTAAGGTTTAGCCATATTGCTGTAGGTACACCTATATTATTGTTTCTTCCACCCACAGTTGCACGTTCTGTGCCACTTTTTCTTATCCAGTTCACCAGCACTTCTGTTTCTTCAAATCTGCTGCTCTTACAAGCAACATTGCCTCCCTTTATGGATTTGTGCAGGAATGTGCAGGAATGGGTCCTGAAATATGTATACTTCCTACCCAGTCAAGAAACGCAGATCTGACAGCCACCCCCTCTGGTAAGCAAACAGGGACCTCAACTTCAAGAAAACGAATTCTACCAAAAGGCAGAGGCAGAATCTTAGAAGCAGCTTCTTTCTGGGAGCCTGCGGATGAAAACTCAGTCTGGCCGATGTCCTGATTTCTGCCTAGAAAGATGCTCTGACCAGAGAGACCAAGCAACCTGGGACTGAAAATCTGATACAAAACTACAAGATGGAAATAGATGTTTAAAATTATTAGTATTGTGATGACTCCTTATACAACAATAGAAAACAATGTAAATCATAAACAAATATGTACCTAATATTAAAGCTTCAAAAATAGATCACATTATATATTTACATACTTATATGGAAATCAGTATATATATATAATATTATATATATATATGATCATCTAATATATATATAATTACATAAAACTATGTAATTATATATGATCATCTAATATAATAATTACATAAAACTATATATGTATATTCAATTTTAAAGAGTAAATTTAGATAAAAGTAGATAAGTCTACAATTATTGTAATAGCTTTAATGAGACTCTCTTAGGAAGTGACAGATAAATAAGAAAAAAATCTACTAAAGATATGGAAGAGAGAACATAACAATCAACCTTAACTTCATGGTTTAGTATGCAGTTTCTAGTGATAGTATCATACCTGGATAATAAAAATTTTCAAAAAATTAGTTTCTAGTGAAGTGCTATTAGCATGCGAGGCCAGTGGATGCATATGAAAGGTTTGAATGGAATGAAGTTATAAACTGTGAGGACAGAAAATATTTTTAAATGTGCTCATAATTTTATAGTGTACTATATAAATTAATTACATATTATGAATAAATATTTAATTCTTTTCCATATAACCCTGAAAATTTACATTACAAGTAAGCTAAAATTAATTTTTAGACTTTCTCATTAGGAGAGGGAAGGGAGCCTCATATTTGCATTAGCCTAATATTTTTCCAGTCAGACTATTGTTATAAAAATTCATAGTAATAATATGCTTAGAGAATTTAGCAGAACAGCAAACAGGTAATACAATACAAGATAAAGTGCAGTGTGTTTCGTATATACATGGATATTCAATATAAATAATCTATTAACAAATTAACTAAGAATAAATCTATATTCTCTATTATGATTAAAAATGGTTATTTTTATTACATCTTCATTAACACACGTACGCAGCCAATGCTGAATATGGGTGGATATTGAGGAACAAATCCATTACCCTTCACTTGTTTGCAAGTTATATCTGGTGACGACTGATAATCTTTTGCTGATTCTTTGTGGATTCAACACAGTGAACAACTCCATTTCTCTTTCTCCTCTCTACATGTCATGCTGGTGATTCTCACTGGCTAACTCCAGCCTGGGACACTATGGATAAAGAAGGTCAGAGACTACCGTTCTTGATTTCTCCTGTGTCATAAACAGGGCCTTGGAGATCTGCAATAAGATTAAGTTCTAAGATATGACCTCAAAGATCTAGATATATAAAAACCTAATATGCAAAGTGGTCAGGAGTTTGGCCAAGAGACTGGGAGTTCTATTGCTCACTATGACGTGCACTGACCACTAGGGGGTGGCGCGGAATGAAGGAAGGCCCCAGCGGGCAGATGGCAGCCACTAGGGTCCTTACCTGTGCATGAATTTTGTGCATTGGGCCTCTAGTATCAAAATAAAATTGATTTTTTTTGTCTTGTTTATCCATTAGTTTTTTCTAAAATTCTTCTTGAATAAAAGTTTGACTGTCTTAATTAAATTATTTAAATTTTTTATGTTTTAACATCTCAGAAATCAGGATAAACATTGAAATTATTAACTGTTTACCAGATGTTTATTTGCCTGCAGATTTTCTTCTTTCCTCTGTTGAAAAATAGATTCACAGAAAAATGATCTGTTTTATAAGAGTTTGGATACTCAATGTGATTAAATATAGTAGATGTAGCCCACATAAGAATTTCAATTGTATTTCTAACCAGTAACAGTGGTTCCCTGTCCTGAGGAGAGTGTATAGTTAGTCTGTTCTTTACTTTTTGATTTTTCTTTTTTTGAGAGAGAGGGAAAAAAAACAAGGTATCTTGAACTTGCAGTTTTATCATCTATCAAGTTACTGGACATTGTGTAACTAACCACTGCCTTCCCTCTACTCTTATTTCCTTTCAATGGGATTGTTCCTTTGCAGGAGAGAAATATGTCTGAGTTTCAGCATTTTGTGGATTGGTAATAGAAAACAAAACAAACAGAACAAAACTAGAATGGCAGGTCCAAAAAAGTGACATTTCCAAACTAGTGGCAAATGGAATGCTGATAGCATTCTGGTGGGAAAGCATTAGCATAAGGAAAAAGAGAGACAATATGAACAGACTCGCTTAAAGAAAAATTAAGCAATCTGTTACAAATTTTTAAATTACGTATTTCAAAATAAAGGGCAATGTATTAGACCCGCAAGTAGAATTCAATTTTAATATTATGACAGAAAATAAGAATAACAACTCTGTGTTTTTTCGATGTCACTGAGAAGGAATTGCAATACAAATCATCATGTTCACAGGGGACATGATTAGACCAAATTCTAGAGAGAGATATTTTTAGTTTGACTGTGGATTTCACGTAAAAGTAGCTTTCAGTATTATATTGTTGATTTCCTTGTGACTTGAGACCAATATTTTCTTCTCCTAGACTTTGTGGCCCATGTGCAGAGTCATTTGTATTTGAAGAGTTATAAAGCAAAGTTTTCTTTAATATGCATTATGATGACAAGTGAAGGGTGGGTGGAATTTCCTTCTTCCTTAAGTAAAATCAATATGTCATTACATCGTCCAAATTATCATCCCTTCAGAATTTCCAGCAGTCTTTTAGTCACTCTGAATATAAATTCAATAAAATACATCTCCTTTTATGTCTGAGTTTATAGGTAAAAAACAAACAAACAATAAAATTTCAATGGCTGAAGCAAGTAGAACTGAAAGGAATAAAGATAAAATACAGTTCATTGTGGCTAGTTGTAAAAAAAAGAAACAGCTGAAGAGATGAAAATCAAAAGCAATTTCAATTGTCTGGAAGAGGAGCCATTGTTAACATTTTCTTTATAATTCAGTTTCTGAGGGAAAATAATAGGAGAACTAGTGAATACAACTATAGGTTTTTCTGACATAAGCAGAGTGGAAATAAAATATTTTAGACCAGGATCACTTTTTACCATGGGCATTTATACAATTAAAGATTTGATATGTTTCCCAAATGCTTGAAAAATGTTAATTCAATTGGTTTTATTTTTCTCCAAGCTTTATTGAGATATAATTGACATATAACATTGTACACATTTAAGGTATACAGCATGTTGATTTTCTATATTTGCATATTACAAAATGATTACTACTATAACATTAGCTAACATCTGCATCACATCACCTAATTTCTATTTCTTTTTGGTGGTGAGAATATTAAGATCTAGTCTCTTAGCAATTTCAAGTAGATAAGAGAGTTTTATTACCAATAATCACTATGCTGTATATGAGATTCCCCAGAACTTATTCATTTTATAACTGGAATTTGTATTCTTTAGTCCAGGGGTGGGGAAAGTCCGGCCTGTGGATGGTATAAAGCCCTCAAAATTATTTGGTCTGGCCCTGCCAAGGCATTAGGGCAGAGTTAATTAAATGTTTGACCAAATATAGCAGGCTAATTTTTAATGTATGCCTTTTATTTATTTTTATTATCTATCTATGTATCTATCTATGTATCTATCTATCTATGTATCTATCTATCTATCTATTTTATTTGAGAGAGAGAGAGAAGGGGCGAGGAGGGAGAGATAAAAACTTCCATGATGAGAGAAACATCAACCCGCTGCCTCTCGTGTGCCCTCCACTGGGGATCCCGCCCACAACCTGGGCATGCACCTTGACTGGGAATGGAACTGGTGACCTCTTGGTTCATAGGTTGATGCTCAACCACTGAGCCACACTGGCTGGGGTAGCAGGCTAATGTTTAAGTTGATAATTTTGTATGGCCTATGAATGCTGTTGTAAACATCCAAATGGACCTTGGCAGAAAAAAGGTTCCCCACCCCTGCTTTAGTCATATCTTCCATTTCCCTCCAATTTCCAATCCCCGGTAATTATCATTCTATTGTTCCTGTGAGCTCAGTTGTTTAAATTCCATATCTAAATGGTATCACCATATTTTTGCCTTTATCTTTTGATTTTTAAAACTATGTTTTATTTCAGTGCATTACTGATTTTAAGTTGTTTAAACAGCATGTGTTCTCATGTCCTACAAAATAAACAGGTATTTTGACATCATTGAAATATTATTTGTTATTCCAGAAAGTGTATTGACAAGTTGGGTACATTTGTAGTTAGACATAGGTGGTACACATGTTTAGAATCATCATGAATGTTCTGGTCTAGTACAAATTATATAGACTGAGAGAGAGCCTTAAAAAATTAAAATCCACATAATATGCTGACAGACTAAATTCATGTCTTAATAAACTGTAGAATATTCGGGAAAACTTTAGATTGGTATCCCTTTTCTTAAAAATTAATACCAAAGCAATATAAATAAGATTCATCAATATAAGATAAAGGTAATTTTCACTTTATAGAAATAAGATATTTTTAATGAAAATCTTTAAATAAGAGGTGAAGCAATATGTGCAGCGAAGTAGAAACTATTTTCAAGCTACTTCTCTTAGGCTGGCTCCCCGTTAGAGACTGAAATACCGAAATACTTGCTTTCTCGCCTCCTTAGTAGATAGGTCATATGACAGAGTTGTAGACAATGATTCAGAAATACATTTTACTGAAAGTCTCTGAGAAAACAGCATTTCTAGAATAGAAGACATAACTGTGGTTTGTGTCACTATCCAAACCTCCTGCCCTTTTGGCCACATTTGTAGCATCAAAAGTTGGATGGTCTCAACAATAAAACCGGTAGAGTATAAAAACAGAAATATTTTGACCTTGGATTCCTTCCGTGAGTTACGGCACAGTGTTCAGTTGCCTCTGTCCTTCCAAACTTTTTTTTTTTTAAGCAAGCACAATAAATTAAAGCCAAGAGCATTTAGATATTCTGTTGCACGCAGCCAAAATGCATTTCAAGCTTCTTCTTCACAGTTTTTTCCTCTCAGAGTTATTAGTGTCCTAGGGCTGCTGTAAAAATGTACTCCAGAATGGGTGGCTGAGACCATGGGAATTTATAGCCTCACAGTTCTGGAAGCCAGAAGTCTGAAATCCAGCTGTCAACAGGGTTGATTTCTTCTTAGGAGTGTGATAGACAACTTGCCTCCTGCTTCTTTCTGAGCTTCTAAGTAGCGTTGAACATTCCTTGGCTTGTAGGTGGTGTTTTCCTTCTTCCTTCCATATGTTCAAATTTTTCCTTTTATGAGGACACTGTGATCCTACGGATGAGGGCTCATCCTGATGACCTCATCTTGAGTTTTCCATCAGCAGATAATCTCATTTGCAGCTGCTGGGGCTTAGAACTTCCACATCCTTTGGTGGGACACAGTTCAACCCACAACGTCAGGATTCGACATTGTAAAGTATGTTTCATTGTAAATCGATTTAGATTATTTAACAAGTCAAATTTATGTGTGTGTATTCTATGTCTTTCCCTCTCTGCACTAACCTAGGCCTCAGGGTTCGGACCCTCTGGAGGCTGATGCTCTACATTAATGGTGAACAAAGATCCTGCCTTTTGTACATTATTTTTATTTCACCTTAGAACTTTCTCTCTTGCTTTAATAGGCCCTTACGTGACTATCTTTTCTCAGCTTGACATTTAGGTTCTCTCTCAATTCTCTTTTATGTTAGGTCTCACTAATATTGAAACAATAGGTTTTTCAGGTTGACCATATATATATATATATATATATTTTTTGGTGTAATTACCTATGTGTATGTCTATGAAAACAAAATCTAATGACATAAAAAATAATGAATATTCAGACTTGGATCATTATTCCCGTCAAAAAATTTAAGGTCATATTAAAATAAGTTGAACTGATACCAATGAATATTAAAATCATTATTCCTAGGAAAGAAGGCAATATTTTCATTGCCCAGGGTGATTTCCATGTACAGCAGTAGCAATATCTTTAAGTCATATCATTGAAATATATTTTGTATTTTAGTGGCTCACAATTTATGTAGAATGTGAGGAAATAATGAAAACAAAGCTTTTTAAAAAGTGTTTAGACTTTTTGTATTTTTTTTACATGTGAATATCTCACACATTATATGCTGGTGCATGTGCCTTTAACTCTACTGACAACCTGCAGCAGTTTGTTGGACGTTCTTTAGACTTTTTACCTGTTTCCATGGTTCCAGATAGTGGTTCTGCCTGTGGTCTCTGGAGTGGAGCAGAGCCTGCATTGGTCTCTCCTGCAAGGCATTTCCTTTTACTGGATTTGACACCATTTGAATTGGGCTCTTTGATAGCTTAAAGGAAATACGATTATTTGAATTATCTGAATTTTTGTTGTGGTTGTCAATTTCTTGTCAGAGTCACGTGATAGAGCTCTGATTTCTACATTGTAATTTCTCCAGAGCCTAATGCAATGCTCACCTTTGGTCCCTGGAGAATGTCTTATTAGAAATCATGAGTGAAGTCACTTCTTGCACCCAAAGTCCCCAATTACGGACTTGCCACGCCTAGACCGGTGGTTGGTGAAGAGGCTCCTGCTTTCCATCCTTGTCTACAAGGCCGGCAATGGCAGCTGCACCAGGTGATGCTGTGGGTTTGAAGGCCTCTCAGGTGGAGTTTATTATCAAACACAAATAAGTGGCATCCACGTGTTGTTACAAGGTTTAAGACTGTATTTGCATGGGCAATGAAGACTGTCTACATATTTATAGCTCATTAACCTTGGGTGTGCTAATATCCAGCATGCTTTGGGAGAGCTTATAGCTGAGGTTGCATTCTTACAGCTGCATTCGGCGTAGCTTCATTTGCCACTGATTCTTGCCTTTAAACTTCTAAGCCCTATTTGGATTTCCACATTGTTTACTCTTGCAGAAGTCCTTTAATGAAGATTGACCGCCCTACTGCCAGTGATGCTTCTAGGAGAAAAAAGTTGGTCCAAAGATATCCAGCACTTCTATTCTCTGTTTCATTCAAATTGTGGTTTAGCTCTGGACGCTGGAGAGCATTGTTCTGTTTCCACGTTTCCCATGGTGGCCTCATTTCCTCCATTAAATCCTTTACCTCAGTGCTGCTGCCACATCTACTTCAAAAGATAATTCCCCGGAGGAGCAGGGAGCGTGCCTGCCTCTCCGGAGGACAATGTCTTGTTTAGAAATCCGGTCAGACGCTTCAGCCCAGCACAAGTGATTAAAAATCTGCCCTCTGAATTAAGTCCGGTGGGCCTAACCAAAATCCTCTTGTCACAAATCAGGCCAATAACGTTGGCCAAATACATTTCTGGAATTAGTACTTAGGCTCATTCCCTTTGTTGTTTTTTTGCTAGGAAGAAGTAGCCAGAATTGCATTAGTGTAAATACACTGAGCAAAAGCGTTCCTCTTCCACAAAGGCTAAGATTTTATATTTCTAGAAAAAAAAAATTGAAAAGCAGGCAATAGAGAAAGCCGAAAGCATACCAACATTTTAATACTAAGACATTTAAAAATTAAAAATGGTATTGGTGTAATTTGTATATTAAAATAGAAGTCTCCTGGCACCAAAATTCTGGCAATGATACCATCAACTAATTAATTGATTAGTAGAAATTTTGTTCAATACAAATTTAAAAGACAAATTTAAGGGGACCCAAAATATAACTTTTTTTAAAAATATATTTTACTGATTTTTTACAGAGAGGAAGGGAGAGGGATAGAGAGTTAGGAACATCGATGAGAGAGAGACATCCATCAGCCACCTCCTGCATGCCCCATACTGGGGATGTGCCCACAACCAGGATACATACCCTTGACCGGAATTGAACCTGGGACCCTTCAGTCCGCAGGCCGATGCTCTATCCATTGAGCCAAACCGGTTTCGGCATAACTTATTTTCAAAAAAATTAAAAGATTTTAACTATATTGAAACAATTTTGGATTTACATAATATTAGAGCAGACAGTACAGAGAGTTCCCATTACTCACCACTCACAAGTCCAGCTATCATTTACACCTGCAGGACTACAATGCATTTGTTACAATTAATGAACCAGAGTTGACACAGTATTACTAATTTAAGTTATAGATTATAGCAAAATCTATAGTTATAGATTAATACTTTTTGTATTATGCCACTATGGATTTTGACAACTTCATAGTATGATATATGGCCATCATTACAGTACCAGAACAGTTTATGCTTTTCTCCATATGTGAGTTTTGGTAGTTGGTATCTTTTAAGGGATTAATCCATTTCATCTATAGCATCAAATTTGTAGTCATAGAGTTTTTCATAATATTTCCTTATTATTCTTTTAATGCCCATGGAATCACCCCTTTCATTTCTGGGGGGAGTAATTGGTGTCTTCCTTTATTTCGTGGTTATCCTGGCAAAGATTTATAAATGTTATTGATCTTTCAAAGAACTAGAATCAGTTCTTTGTTTATCTGTTTTCAATGATAAATATTTATGCTCTTATTTTTAACATTTTATTTCACCTAATTGCAATTATTTTTTTAATATATTTTATTGATTTTCTACAGAGAGGAAGGGAGAGGGATAGAGAGTTAGAAATATCGATCAGAGAGAACCCTTAATCAGCTGCCTCCTGCACGCCCCCCACTGGGGATGTGACCGAAACCCTTGACCAGAATCGAACATGGGACCCTTGAATCCGCAGGCTGACACCATCCACTGAGCCAAACTGGTTAGGGCTGCAATATTTTTATATGACCCATTTTTCATTGTGTAGTTTCCTAGGGTGGAAGCATGTGTTACTGTATAACTTTTTTTTCTTTTTCCAGTGGCTCTGAATCCTGGGGATGTGCCCTACAGAAGTGTTTCTTTTTCTCTTCCTCCCTCTGTGGAATCAAAGTCTGAAACAGGCTGCAGTATTTAATTGCCCCTTTCTTTGGTTTTATGAGGCTCTGATAGTTTAGCCTCTGGGGCAGAGTTTTGTTAGAAAGAACACTCTGGGCGTATTTCAAACTGGTTACTTGCCCCCTTCTTGCCTGAAACCCCAGGAAATTCTTTTGCAGTCCTTACTGTCAGAATTTAGCTCAGCTCCTGTAGGCAAACCCCATGATCATGTGGGGGCATCCTAGGAAAGGGACCTCAGGAGTTTTAATGCTCAAATTAATCCACGCTCAGCCTCCAGCAATTCACCTAAAGTGCCTTTTAAGTGTTCCTCCCATCACTTTAGTAGTTCCTACTTCCTGCAAGCTGACTTTCGCTGTGATTCAGGGTATTTACCTCCCTCTCCAAATTACACGTGGCAGCTTGCCCTGTTACGACAGTTTCCTGATAGGTTTTTAAAAAGTGTATTGATTTTTAGTTTATTCGCCTTGTTTTTTTCTTTTTGGTGAGGATGGAAGTGATGACCTCTATGCTTTTCTTCATTTCAGAGCTAAAACCAGAAGTCCACAAACATATCCCTATAGTTGTCCCACATCCAAGCCAGCTTATTATTAAAAGGACGTCTTTCTAATTTCATAAGGAGGCTCTCTTATTTCAAAAATAAAATGTTTAAATTGTATTCGTTTCAAATGCTACGGACCCAATGCCCACTTCATAGTGGCACATCTCTCCTTTGGAAGTCAGAAGTTCAAATCATGTCCACTAGGCTACAGCCAAGGTGTTGGCAAGGTTTGTGTCCTTTGGAGGGTCTGTGGTCAGACTCTTGTCTTTGCCTTTTCTAGTTTTTAGAGGTCACCGTGCTGTTCCTTGGCTCACGGCCATAGTCAAAGCCAATAGTATAGCATCTTCTCTCCTTACGACTGCTGTCAACATCCTCAGGTCTTTTCTTGACTCTGACCATCTTTTCTCTCTGATGAACTCCCTTTGTGATTTCACTGAACCCACTTGGATAAACCAGGATGATCTCAGGGTCCTTAGTCACCTCCCCAGAGCCCCTTTCGTCCAGTGCAGTAACACATTCACTGGCCCTGGGATTAGGACCTGCAAATCTTGTGGGGGCCATTATTCGGTTTCTTGGTGCTATTAACACGTTTAAATCGTAGCATCTTTATTTTATATGTTTTTGTCAGGATTTTGGAAATTATCTGGCCTGGAATGAAAATTATTAGCCATGTAAGTAAAGGAACAATTATTCTCTAGATAAAGAGATAAGCTTTTTTTTTTTAAGGCAATAAAAACTACCTTTTGGAAACATTTCCTAAGAATGAAATGGAAGAGGCACAACAGCTAAAGTAAAAGACTGGACCATATCCCAAAGGATGGTGTTTGCTAATCAAAATTATATTTTATATCATGTACTTATTTTTATTAAAATACATTCAATAGGCAAAATTGTGTATAACATGTTAATTTGAAATATTTATATATTGTAACTAGAGGCCTGGTGCACAAAATTCATGCATGGGGTGGGGGTCCCTCAGCCCAGTTTGCAGCTCTTCAATCCGGGACCTCTTGAGGGATGTCTGTTGGACATTCTGACAGTTGGACATCCCTCTCGCAATCTGGGACCGCTGGCTCCTAACTGCTCACCTGCCTGCTTTCCTGATTGTCCCTAACTACCTCTGTCTCAGCCGCCTCTATCGTGGCTTTGTCCAGAAGGATGTCGGGGCTATCTGATCTAATTAGCATATTACCCTTTTATTAGTAAAGATAAGCTTGCATTGTAGTGATAATTAGTATCTTTATCACTTTATATAATTATCATTTCTTTTTAGTAGTTGGACTTATTAAGTCCAGTTTCTTAACAAGTTAGGCACAAAATTAGGGGAAAGATTAGGAGCTTTAAGGCAATTGAGGTGATGAAATCACAGAGTGGTTAGAAGAGGCAGAAACTATAATTTCCCCTGGATTTTGAGATTTAGAAGATGCTTGCTGATTTAGTCAAGAGAATCCAGTGAGATAGTGAACTGGAAGTCATATGGCAGTGAAAACGTGAGTGGTTAGTAATGAACAAGTGAAAGAAAGTCTCTATTTTATACTTAGGAGCTTCTATAAATTATCTCCTGAGTAACTCACTCTTTAATCTTGCTCTACATGTGTTTTTTAAAGTTTGAAATTTGTATTAATTTTTACAAGCACTTTTATACTTAACTAGAGGCCCAAAGCACAAAAATTCACGCAAGATTAGCCCTTCCTTCCCCCGGATGCTGGCACAGGCTTCCCTCTGGCACCCAGGACCTGACTGCTTCCCTCCTCTGGCTGCCTGCAGGCACCCAGGACCCTGGCTTTGTCAGGAAGGATGTCAGGAATGACATCTGGAAGATGTCCTGTCTAATAAGCATATTACCCTTTTATTATTATAGACTAGAGGCCCAGTGCACAGATTCATGTACCAGTGGGGTCGCTTAGCCTGGCTTGGGAGGATCAGGCCAAAACTAGCCTGGTGCATGGATTCGTCCAGGGCATGTGTGGTCCATCTCACCCAGTCCTGATCAGCCCAAACCCAGCAGCAAGCTAACCTACCAGTCGGGTGTCTGCCCCCTGGTGGTCAGTGCACATCATAGCAACTGGTCAAACAGTTGAATGAACAGTCGAACACTTCTCATATTAGGCTTTTATTATATAGAATAAGGAAAGGGTATTTCATAAGCTCTAATTATGTATTTATGATTATTATACTTTTATATTGTATTCTTTGTGAATCAAGCAGATTTTAAACCACCAATTATTTCTTGTCTTACGTAAAGAAAAAATCAGAGCACTTAATGGCAAAAAGCTTCTATATTATCTCATTTTCTCCCCCACTCCCTCCCCCGCCCCCCACCTTAATGATCTTGGACTCAGATCTACTCTCTTCAGTGATGTGCAGGGGGCACTGGATCAAACTTACAAGAACTTGTTGAGTGCACCTCTCATTCAAACTTCTCGATCTATAACATCATGGCCATAGCTTGAAATCAATCATGATGCATTTATATAACAGAAACTCACAGATAGAAAAACCACTGCTTTTCTTCCTTTCCTCCTTCCCTCCCATTCCCCCTCCCTTCCTCCCTTCATCTCTCCTTTCCTTCCTTCTTCCCCTCCTTCCTTCCTTCCTTCCTTCCTTTTGAGTCATCTTACTAGCAGCACCATTGCTTTACTTTCTTCTAACCACACTGGAGTTTTACTGTTTCTTGCTATTACAGGCAACCTCTTATATTAGCACCTTTGCATTTACTGTATTCTTCCTGGTCTGCTCTTTACTGAAATTTCATAAGACTCATCTTTATACTTTAAGGTCTCACCCATAGCTTACTACCTTAGTCAAGCCTTCCTTATTTGGAATTTCAATGTTCTTTTGCCCTCCCTTCATCTCTCCATCTCTCTCTCTCTCTCTCTCTCTCTCTCTCTCTCTCTCTCTCTCCTCTCCCTCTCTCACACATACACACACATACAAAATCCATAATACATTATCCTACATTTTCTTTCACTATCTCTGTAGCATTTATGACCATCTAATATACTGATTTTTTTAATTGTTTATATTGCTTTCTCTGATCCATCTAATATGTTTTACATTGTTTTAAAAAATGCTCAATGCACAGCTTCCAGAAAAGTACCATTCAGTAATTGCTTGTTAAATGAATGAACAGTATTACTGACACATATAAGTGTATTTAACAACCTTTCTGATCATTTTTTGTTTTTATTTTGCTTAATATTTATAACAATACCAATAAGTTATTGTGCTTAAAAACAATAAAGAACACAGTTTTTTTATTGTTGTTATCACTTTGAAATAATCACAGAAAGATTTTAAAATTATAAAACATTTTGTGATCATGTAAGCAATTAGAAAAGGCTAAAGGTTATATCTATTCATTTAAATGATGATGTAATAACTCAGAATGAATTTAAGTCAAATAAATGTATAAAATTATATTTAATATTTTGGAAAATGCATTCTGTATTCTCTTGCTGTCTTTAGTGAGGCCATATGCAGTTTTGTAAGATGTGGGATGGAGCCAGTGAGCCGTGACTGTGTGTTCATTGGTGCACTTCCATCAAAAGGATCTGATGTGAGCAGTGAGCAGTTCTCCTATCGTGCAAGTGCTCAGTGCAGGTGGTTATTGTCATGAATTCATATAAAATAATTCCCTTGAAGAACTATCTCAATTGAAAGCCAAAACATATTTCAAATGTACTTCTTTACTCGTAACCATTATCCTTGACTATAGTACACTTTTTTTTTCCATGACTATGAATTAGAAACCAAAATTTACTTGAGAGCAATTTTATGCTTGCTTCAGTAATAATGAATTGGAATCAGTGCCATTCAGTACTTGAATAAATTTTTGATGTTGCTGTGTAAGAAGAGAAAAGTGTGTATAGCTAGATTATCTTCTAAAATTTGGTACTGTTTAGATAGATAGATAGATAGATAGATAGATAGATAGGATATGGTTATAATATGAAAGCAATAAGTATACACAGGCTCTATGGCAAAGAGAAAAGAACACAGTACTATAGAGTAAAAGAACCAATCTGATTCCATATTAGACTCACTATCCAAAGGGTCAATTGGATCTCATTTTAATCTATACTTTATTGATATCATTCACAAGTAAAAATGAATACCTTAATATGTGTATGCTCACTAGAAGCATTCTATTAAAACTGTTTAATTTTTTTCATATTACCTTTAGGCCCTCATTTATCTAATCTATACTGCATAACACTGCTCTAATGATTGAAACACACACACACACACACACACACACACACACACACACCTCTTGTTTTATAGATTTATGACCACGTCCATTGTTTCTTCAGAGCCTCTTAGCAATGATACTCGAGATATTTACTTTCACAAACTTATTTCTTTTCTCTCTCAATTTTCCACTCTTACTTACAGTCACACTCACAGATAAATGGCTCCTACCATTTTGTAAGTATAGTATGCTTTCTCACAACTCACAGTTCTGCAACTACTTCTTACTGGAATCTTAATTCCTCTTTTCTCCATCCTTAACTCACACATCTTTTTGAAAACAATAAAAATAAAAAAAATCCAACCTGATATCTGCTGGAAAGATTTTTCTCACTCTGAACCTCCCAACAGTTGAAGAGCCATATTGCTCCTTCCATGGAACTTTGTCTTGTGGACAAAATTAGTTCTGGGGAAAGAAGCTTCACAGAGTGATCCGATCATCAATTCCTAACTGGGCAGGTGTTAGTGGGTAGTCCTGCCCCAGGACTATAACCTCTCTAGGGAAAGGTTCTAAGCCAGCCCTGACCCTTGTTTTTATGCAGCCAGGTTAACCTACCTTTGAAATACCAGAAGTAATGCCCATCCAAGGGAGCATGAACTCTCAAGGGAGCACTGTAATCTTGTTAAATGTTTTGTCATCCCTGCCTTGCTTTCTCCTCTCTTCTTTACTTTTATTCAGGATTCAGGCTCATGTATTTACCCTGGTAACAGGGTTTCTGGAGTTGTTTTCTTTGTTAAATCGATTGTACACTTTTCTTTTTATTAAGTCCCTGTGGTATTTTCAGTGTTATTTTGAGAAATTAGATTACCTAATCGGGGAAAAAGCACAATATAATCTTGTTATTGAGGTTTTATTTTCTTTAGATTTATTTTTCTAAGTAATTTTGCAACAACTGCCATGTGTTCAAATATGGGATTTGATTTTCTTAAATTTCTTTTAATCCTATTTTGTCAGCCCTTTTTCTTCAAAATCCAGATATCAAGTAGTTGACTAAACTTTTCTTAAATCAGATGCAGATCCTTTAATTTCCTCTCTGCATTTTATTTTAACCTCTAATCACTGTATTTCTTTCAGTGTAAATGATGTCATATATTTTACTGTTTTCTGCCTCTAACGTATGAGAGTTTAAGTGATTTACACATCCCTGTGACATATTGCACCCAGTCTTCTCTATCCTTTTAGCAATTATGTTCTCCATTCTTCTTCAATCATCAGACCCCAGGAATATATTCTTGGACTTTAATTACTCTGAGATAAATTCAAATACAAAGGAATCACTTTCTTGTAGATAAAAATGAAGAAATATGGGCAATGTTTCTATTTCAATTTAATGCTACCAGTATGTTAGTTATGGAACATATCAGGACATTCTGTTCATTAACTTTCTTCCTTATTTACCATACTAGAGGACTGATGCATGATATTTGTGTACTGTGGGGGTGAGGGAGTCCCTCAGCCCAGCCTGCACTCTCTCAAAGTCACCAGTCTGACATCCCCCCCACCAGGGGTCCTTAGTGCTGTTTCGGAGGCGGGAGAGGCTCCTGCCACTACTGCTGTGCTCGCCAGCTATGAGCCCAGCTTCTGGCTGAGCAGCACTCCCTCTGTAGGAGTGCCCCGACCACCAGGTGGCAACTCCTGCATTGAGTGTCTGCCCCTTGGTGGTCAGTGTGCATCATAGCAACCAGTCGCTCTGCTGTTCAGTCAATTTGCATATTAGCCTTATACTATATAGGATGTTCAGTCTCATATGTTATGCTTTCCTCCTTGCTTATAATGTTTAGATTCCCTCATATAATATTTAGGTATTCTTTCAACAATACCTTTATTACAATTTTCTAGCGTCTTTCAGCTAAGTAATCTGACAATTGCATACCTGACAGATTTTAGACTTTAAGTATCTATGCCTTTGTGAAAGTCCCTTCTCTTAGATATAGACTTTCTTTTGCTTCTTAGAAATAGATTACAGCAAAGGTAATGAGGTCTATATGACTGCATGCACATGATTTATATGTGTAGCTCCCATCTTACTAGGTTCTCTCTCTTCCCACTTGCTGGCTTTGAAGAAGCAAACTGCCCTGAATCCTACAACTGCAAAAAGATAATGATACCAAGCATGTTCTTGGGTGAGCAGATTCTTCCCTAGTGGAGACTTCATCTGAGATCTCATTTCTGTGTACAGCACTATGAGCACAGCTTTGTGAGACACAGAACAGCACATCCACTTAAGATCTGCCTGAATTTCTGGCCCACAATAGCTGTGAGTTGATAAATTGCCATCCAATCCATATTTGTGGGAATCTGTGCCACAGCAATAGAAAATGAATGCGTTATCCCATCATTTGTGCTGAACTGATCTGTGTCTTTATATTTTTGGTGATCTATAGATAGCAAAAACCTGGAGGTTGTTTGTTATCCATTATGAAGCATTTATTAAGTGGTGAACCCAATTCAAAACAAAAGTTCTAAGATTTCAGTGGCAGAGAAAGAGAGGGATAAAACACTGGCTTTTAACCATTTCTGGGTAGAAGTCAGATCTGCAGAGTGCCTTAGCCAGAAAGTCACATGAGGCTGCGGATTGCAGGGAATTATAGAAAACACATATAAAGCCATATCTATGCCAAAATGTTCACCAGGGAATAATATTAGGATTAACAATTTCACAATTTTTATTGTGTATTTTTGGAAGTTCTAGTGGATATAATTAAGCAATAATGAAAACAATTATATTTATTCCAAATAAAAGAATAACAATCTTTAAACTATTTGAAAAGAATAAGTTCATACAAGAGTAAAACAAATGAAAATTAATTATTTCACAGTGATTACTTGATTCAATATAATCCCCAATAATCCAGTCAAACTAGTGAAGTAGGAACTTTAGGGGAATAGAGGCAGGCTTAGGGAATTTTTAGAATTGGGGTCCATAGGGCTATATACTGGGAGAAGGTATATTTTCATAGCACAAGGAAGCCAGATGCAGTTACATTTCCATAAAACAAGGGAACTGGAAGTAGCCAAGAAAGATCTATATTTATAAAATAAAGGAAGAAGGAAGCCCAGAAGGAATGGAAGGACTATGAGGAAGAAGGGCCTCAGGAATCGCTATAGTAACCCATTTGAAAGGAAATATTGTCCAATCAGGGTGGCTATCAGGACACAGGAACTGCAGCCTTTATAAACCATGGAAACGGGAAGTCTGTTTCCATGGTTTATACATACATGAGCCTGAATCTTGAATAAAAGGAAGTAAAGAAGATAGGAGAAAGCAAGGCAGGGATGACAAAACAGTCAACAAGATTACAGTGCTCCCTTGAGAGTTAACGCTCCCTTGGATGGGTATTACTTCTGGTATTTCAAAGGTAGGTTAACCTGGCTGCATAAAAACTGCCTTTAATTAAGATCCTTCCTCCCGCTCATATGGGAGTCCATTCTGTGGGACTCTTTCCTTCTCCCCACAGAGGAGTCTGTACTTGTTCTTCAATAAATATCCACCTTTGCTATACTACCCTCTGTCGGTGGATTCATTCTTTGACTCCAATGGACAAAGAATCCGGGTTCCAGTCCAAAAATTCTCTATCACTAGCTTTGTCTGGTTGTTCATTCTTTCTTTCAATATATATTGATTGCTACTGTAACATATCTATGTGTGTGTGTGTGTGTGTGTGTGTGTGTGCGTGTATTTCTTTATATTTTTATATGTGTATCATTCTTTAATTGTATATTCACACACACACACTGAATATATAATTTTGGGTTTACTTTCTACATTACTTAGCAATTTTCTTGGATTGTTTGTTTTAAACAATTTATTTTTGATATTATATATTTTCAACCTTTGAATTTAAGAGCTCACACATGGACTTGGTTCTTTCTCTATAATATCTCTAGATGATCTTATCCACTCTTTTGGCATTAAATGGCATCTAAAAATAAGTCGTTTTGAAGTTTATATCTCACACTTGAAGCCTTTACCCTGGGAGATTTTAGGATTTCCTCTTTACTATAATTGCTCAAAATTTCACCAACATGTCTCTTGGTATGAATCTTTTTAAAAAATTTTACTGCTCAGTAACATGAGATTTATAGAACATGAAGACTCCTTTCTCCAGATTTGAAAAATTGTATTACATTTCTAAATGAAATTCTTCTTTTCCATTAACTTTGTTTTCTAAATTTAAAGTTGCTATTGTAATGCAAATATGGTAATATACATTTTAAAAGCTTTTATAACATCTTTTGTTTTTCCTTCATTTTTATACAAGATTCTATTCTGTTTTTAAGATGTATATTTTATTGGATCTGGTGATACTAGTTAGAATAACTGTGTGTGTGTCCTGATAACAACAGTGTGGGCAGTTGATATTTTAGGATGAAATGCTCTGTTGTATATTATATGTAGCTGTTACAGATTTCATCCAAAGCTTATCCAAGATTGCTCAATAAATCCCAAATAGGTTGTTTTTAATAAATCACAGTGATGAATGGAATTTCACACGAGAAAGTGAAGTAAATTACCCAGCTAGAGGTGGGACATCCTACAGGCAAAGAAGCTGGCATTGCTGCACTAAGCAAGGTTTTCCTCTGGCTTTGGAAGATATTCCTGTAATACCTTCCTAGACAGCCCTGTCTTTCCCTTATTTCATCTTTCATCTGGTATCATGAGAGGTTCTAGATTCTCCTCACATTTCTGCCATGATTACCTTCCAGGTCACAATACTTTACTAATAGCTCTCATATTCCTGCGGAACTTAGGAAAAGGAGTTATGATGCTTAATGACAGTAATTTACACGGATTTGTGACTGCTTAGTGTCTATAGAAATATGGAAAGTTCTCTTCATAAACACTGATAACCATGTATAAAACTAGTGATGTGGTTACTCACAAAAATGAATTGTAGTACCTATGCCCTTGACAATAAGAGTGATGTACCCACTATCCCTTTGCTGTATATGTCCTACATACAGTGAGTATTATTTATGTGTTGGCTTTGTATGGTATAAAGCTGGTAAAATATGTGCTTTCCTTAGGCAGTAAGTTACAAGAAAAAGTAGAAACTAAATTCAAACAGAATCTGCTCTATGAATTACTTAAATATTTTTACCTGATAACATTCTCATTAAAGGTCTAAATAGTTATTGTAGATTCAACTTTGCTAACCAGAAAGACACTTTAAAGTATTAAACTACATTTAAAATCTTTCAGTTTTATTTAATATAAAATAAGAAATATTTACTTGTTGGCATGAATAAAGACATCATTTATCACAGAATATGCTTTTGCCAAAACAAAACACACACACACACACACACACACACAAAAAAAAAAAAAAAAAACACAGTCTCCCATATATCAAAGATAAACTTCTAGAAAACGGGCACAGGATAAAAATATAATGTTGAAAATATAATGATTTTGCTATGTGCCACATAGAAAATAAAACAATTTTCATGCATAGGTCATCTAATAAAGCTAGAAAATGTTCAAATTAGTTCATTTCCTATATATTCATGTAAATAGCATTTGCAAGTTTTACTCTACGTCTGACAAACAATTGATGATGAGGATCAGTTAATCACATCTTTGCTTGGGACAGAATTCATGTGTCAGTAGCCGAAAGTGTTTAGATCTGTGTAACTCAGAACCAGCATCAATTACATATCAATACATTAAAAATATATATCAATATAAGTCACCTTGTTTATAATACTGGTAAAAAGCTGGTAAAATATGTGCTTATCAGCAATATCTTTGAGCTTATATTTCACATAGGATATTATACAATTAGCAATTTCACATAGGATATTATACAATTTCTGTTGAACTTTCCAGAAGACTTATGACATGTTTTTGTCACTAGGATAACAGAAGAAAAGTAGGGAAGAATATTTAGAATCCTTAGACTGTATAATTTTCTTGAAAATAGAGGCTTAGACTTAGAAGATGCTCATGTTCTAATCTTTTCCCCCTTGACTATTTCCTTCTCAGTTTCTATAATATTACTGGTTGGCAGAGATGACCTCACAGATTTCTTTCATTCTCATCTAAGATTTTCTGATTTATAGCAATATTATGCAAGATCTAGACAATCAGGTGTAGTAATTAGCAGCTGCGCTAATGGGTATGATGTTTGTCTTACATTATGATATCCCAACAAGAACGTTCCTGTTAAAACTATAGTTCTTGCCGAAACCGGTTTGGCTCAGTGAAGAGAGCATTGGCCTGCGGACTGAAGGGTCCTGGGTTCGATTCTGGTCAAGGGCATGTGTCCTGGTTGCGGGCACATCCCCTGTAGGGGGGCGTGCAGGAGGCGGCTGATTGAAGTCTCTCTCTCATCGATGTTTCTAGCTCTCTGTTCCTCTCCCTTACTCTGTAAAAAAAATCAATAAAATATATTAAAAAAAAACAAAAAACAAAAAACTATAGTTCTTAGTGTTTGGTCATTACAGAACTATGACCACCTACTGGAAGATGCTGAGTTCATAGAGGTGGAAGAGACACATGGCCCTATTTAGTACTAGGAAAGTTAAAACAGAGCCTTACACTTTCATTGTATTAATAATTAAGATTTTAAAGATTGCAAGTGGAACGAAAAACGCTGAAACAACAGATATGGTGACAATATACTAGCAACCTGACATGGGTCCAATAAATCAAAGCTTTTATTTCTTAACAGTTGTATTACTGAAACAAAGAAATTTTCTTAAAAAATGTTTGAGTAAGGATATCAGGCAGGATACTATGAGGAAAACTATATGATTGTGTGTGTGTGTATATATATATATACACACACATGTATGAATACAAATAATTCATGTATGAATACAAAATTATAACACTTGGTAATAAAAAAAAACATAATTTGGGCACTTATGCAAATATGGCTTCGTGGTAAAATAAACTAGAATTGAAGAGTAGGGACTATTTTTAGTATAGTTTTCTAAAAATGGTGACTGCATTCTACCATTAACCTAGTCTCCCAGAAAGGACACCTGTGAGTATTCCTATAGCACCACTATCCCCTAACGATCAATATCTAATTTTTAATTAGGTCTTTCTTTTGTGTTTTTTTTAAAGTTTTCACTGTTCATTTTTTAATATATATAATTTTTACCTCAGCAAGAAAGGGAGATGGAGAGATAGATAGAAACATCAATGAGAGAGAATCATTGATGGGCTGCCTCCTGAATGCCCCCCACCTCCCACTGGGAATCGAGCCCACAATGGAAGCATGTGCCCTGACAGGGAATAGAATCCTGACCTCCTGATTCATACATAGACTCTCAACCACTGAGCCACACCAGCTGAGCACTCGTGCTTTCCATTAGAGTTCTGCTATATCTCTTCTAACTATCTTAGACCCACAACATAGAGGATTTGTTTCATTCCTTGCCCCAGAGAGTAGAGCATTGATTAATTACTATTGTTCATGGCAATAAAATATGAACAGTTAAACTAATCTAATCTAAATCTAAACTTAAACTGTTTCCTAGAAAGTCTAAATCTATATAATAATGATTTTCTATGGCACTTCAAAATACCATTGCAAAGGTAAAACGGTATCATGTTTTTGTTTACATATTTCTATTTCCCTTTTTCTATAGAGCTCTTTTTGTAAGTAAAGCATTTCTCTTTCTCTTTTATGAGGCAGAATGTTTCAGAATTTCTGATCTCTCAACAACATGGAACACCATTGCTGCTTTTGACCCCCATAAGTAAAGCTATTATCCATGATGGGAGAGCAGCAAGTTAGCATTTTTGATGTAATTCTTTGAGTTGATACGTATTGTATTTTACTTAGAGGCATTTTCTTTCTTGGTATTTTATGCAATTACCAGCAGGAAAAAACCCATAAAATTACCAGCAGTAAAGCATCACTGCTGAGGATCTGCCTTGAGGTAGCGTGACAAACAATTTCCCTTTGACACGGATGTCATGTAGCATTAGCAAAACGACCTGAAGTGACTTATTATTTTATTAGAGTAATGCGAGATAAGATAGACATTAAAAACAAGTACTCAAAATTACCATATCATCTTTGAAATACATGTATTTCAATGATTATAGATGAGTGTTGATAGCGGCAAAAACTCATTACTAGTTTACTAGTCATGGATTACATTTTTTTTCATTTCATGCATTATTGCTTTTTTATTTTTGGATAATTTTACTGTTATTAAATGGAAATATAATAATCACTAAAATTAACATATGAAGGACTATCAACTTGCCTATAGGAAGAGGGTCCCTACCCTTAAATAAGCTAATGGTTATCTTTAAAGATTCTTATAATCACTTTACCATTATATACTTAAATATTCTATAGTGTATAACATAATGTAAATTTATATATTTAAATTTTCTAGTTTAGTATTCAAATGGATATTTTTTTTACTTTAGGCATTTGTTTAATAAATAAAAGAACTGTATCTTGATGATGTGAGTGTGGTTGTAAGATATGAAAGTGATATTGCAGCCGTGAGAAAATAAAGAATAAATTAGCTTGCTCTCCAACTCAATTAAATAAGTTAGAACTTTATCAATTCAATACTATAAAGACATTTAAAAAAGTGACATAAACAAGGAAAAAAGGTAAAGCTGTAAGCATCTATGTTCTTCAAAAGCCTAGTTGGATAGTTTTCACATACTTATAACAAATTATTTTCTCCTTTACTAGTTCACAACAGATATTGCTTTCATAATAATAAAAATAAAACAAGGGATAATTTATGAAAAGGTTTTATTTGACCACAAACAGATTTTCCTGATATGAATTCAATGAAAGCAAAAATAAAAATTGTCTTCCTTGCCTATGAGAGTCTAAAAATTAAGCTTTTCTGCCATAAATTTGGCTTATTGGGCAGACATATGTGCCCCATTGTTCAAACTCTAACATAGAAAGCACGTACTCAGAACTCGTCAAGGAGAAAACCAATTAGTCTGTATTAAAAACAAATGAGCTGTGAAGCTGTTCCTGAAGGAAAGAGGAAAAGTGACAGAAAATAGGGATGCATGGAAGATAAGAATGCTCCGGAATATGGGGTATAATGGCTAATTCACGGATCTCAGTTACCCATTAAAAACACTTAAATGTATGTTGGCCCAAGAAGATAGCCTAATTTTAAAGATAATTGCCTTTTGTTTCATTAGTAGAAACAATTCAGTTTTATTTCTTCTAAATTCTGGGGAGCCAGAAATATGGAGTATTTCTGTCTGTTTCATTGTCTTTCTCTTCTTCCCTCCCTGCTTTTTCCTCCCTATTCCTCTCCCTCTTTATTTTTGCTTTCAGATCAGTGACTCACAAGAAAGGCATCACTTTATCTTCCTTTTTCTTATGTTCCAGATAAAATTCAGATAGTGTAAAATGTTACTAATTAAGACCCAGACTCAAAAACGTCACAAACTGAATAGGTGTGAGATTTTGGTCCACTTTCTGATTTTAGAGAAGTACTAGTAAAAGAAAAAAAGCAGCTCTATTTTTAATATTTAAAGCAAACTTCATGATATTTTCCACAGTGGCTGAAAAAATTTACATTGCCACCAACAGTGCACAGACATTTCCTCTCCTTCCCATCCTTGCCAATATCGATTGCTTGTCTTTTTTCTGACAGCCATTCTAACAAGTGGGATGTGATATCTCATTGCAGTTTTGATTTTTTTCCCCTAGTAATCAGTGATATTGAGTCCTTTTTGCATGTACCTGTTGACCACTTGTGAAACTTCTTTGGGAAAAAAAAATGTCTATTTAGTAACTAGTACCTCCACTCATTTTTAAATCAGATTGTTTGAGTTCATTTTTGTGCGTGTGTAGGATAGGGTTCCAATTTCATTCTTCTGCCTGTTACAAGCCTATGGGTTTGATGGGAAATTTCTCTCACATTCAGGCTTCAAATGAGTCCACAGCCCTGGCCAATCTCTTGTATGGATGTTTGTGAGAGAGCCTGAAACAGAGAACTTAGCTCAGCTATCTTTAGATGAAACTTGGTAGGCAAAAACACCAAGGATGTGACTATACAACCATTTTCCAAAACCTCAAAAACCAATTAAGAACTTAGTCACAAAACTGGTCCCTCGGAGACCCTCACATACTTTATATAGCTAAGCTTGTAGCAATTTCTTATGCGGCAAAAATTACAGATTTTGGCATCTGGAAGTGAGAATAACTGCATTATAAGAGTGGCTTTGGAACTGGGCACTAGATAGAGGGCAGGAAATTTTTGAAAAACATGGTAAAGTCTAAACTTCCTTGCACAATTATAAATCAGAACTTTGAGGGCATTGCCAGTGATGGCACAAAAGGAAGTGAGGACCAGTTTATTAGAAAGTGGAGGGGGATCCTTGCCAGGTACCAGCAGAGAGCTTAGCGAAGCTCTCTCCAGCTATTACGTGGAAAGTAAAACACATTGTATGCATGAACTTGGTTATTTGGCCAGGGAAATTCCCAAGCACAATGTTCTTGATGCCACCTGGTTTATTTTTTTCTGGTTACAGTAAAATGTGAGAGGAAAAAAATAATTTGAGGAAAGTACTACGAAAAAGAATTTTATATTTTTGAAAATCCTGAGCTTTTCCAGATGAAAAAGCTGCTAAGATTAAGAGATCATGTCTAAGAACTGACAGGAAAGGATGATCTTTAGATAAAACTTGGTAGGCAAAAACACCGAGGATGTGACTATACAACCATTTTCCAAAACCTCAAAAACCAATTAAGAACTTAGTCACAAAACTGGTCCCTCGGAGAGCCTGAGTTTTTGTCTCAGATCCTCCCAATCTAGCAATAGGGATTCTGGGAACCTTAATGGCTTTGCTTCTGTCCCTCTCAGCATCCAGTCCTAGAGAGGACTCTAGAAGGGATTTGTGGATAGAGCTTTTGTCTAATGAAGTAAATTTCTGTGAAATCCACTGAAGATCAGCACAGTTTTTGAGAAAATTATTTCAGCAAAAACTGCCAGCTGAGACTGAAAGGAGCAGGGAGAGTGGGAAATGAGAAGAGGCTGAAACTCCACAGGCAGTTAGCAGGCTGGTACAGCTACCGACTCACCCACGCATGCTAGTTTCACAGAAGAGGAAGTGTGCCTTGGAGCTGGAATACAGAACACAGAAATTAGAGGGAGAGCCCTGGAGAATTATTCCCAGGTTTAGAAATTTAATCGAGAAACATCTAACATTTCCCTGGCCCCATTTAAAAGTCACTCTGGGCGGGTGAATGCTGTGTACCTCCATTGTTACCCTTTTGTGCACCTGTTATCCTGACGGTTCCACCACCACGTGTGGTTGCGTGTGGAACAGACAATTGGTCTCTTTAATGTTACAGATTGAGAAGAACTTCACCAGGGGCCTTACCCTCATCTGGATCTGGTCAGATGATGAATATCTGAACTTAGAACAGACAATTAATAGAATAGACTCTTAGGGAGGAGATAAATGCTTTTTTTTTCTTCTTCTTTGGAAGGAGGATATGGATCATTGGAAGCTAGAAGATAGACACTGAGACACCACCAGGGCCCAGATCCCTACATCTTGGTATTCACAACCTTATGCAATCCTCTCCCTTTAAATGGGGGCAAAACTTGTAAATTATTTCTAACAGAAAGTGGAAAAACAATTAGATGTCACTTCTCTAAGTTATATAAATTCTTCATAATATAGTTTCTTCATTTGTTGATTGTGAATGGTTATTGGGATGATTAAATAAACACTTACGTAAGAACTTTATAAGTAAATTTCCCAGACTTCCCAAGATACACAGGATAATGTATTCGCTAAAGATCAGCTGGTTCTTACACTTAAACAGCATCTGTCCTATTCTGCCGCCCCTCATTCCCTGGTAACCACCATTTTACTTTCTGTTTTTAGGAGTTTGGCTTTTTTTTTTTTTAGATTCTACATATAAATGATAACCTTTCAGAGCTTTTCTTTCTGCTCAATTTATTTCACTTTGCATAATGTGCTCAAGGTCATTCCATGTTGTCACAAATGGGAAGATGTTCATATTTCTCATGGCTCAATGATATTCTTGTATCTCTTTTACCCATCCATTTGTTGAAGAAGACTTGTTTCTAGATCCTGGCTACTGTAGATAATGCTGCAATATAAATGAGAGTACAGCTATTTCTTTGATATCCTGTTTTCATTTCCTTTGGGTATACACTCAGAAACTGAATTGCTGATCTTATGGTAGATCTATTTTTAAGTTTTTGAGAAACCTCTACATTATAGAAGTTGAATCAATTTACATTTCTACCAAGACTTGAGAGATTGAGCGCACAGTATCATGAATGCAGACAATAGTGCATAATCATCAAACTTGCTAAGAGACTCAAATTTAATGACTGCTACTAGGGAAAGGAAAGTATAGTTTAAGGTTATTGAGGAGCTTACTATTGCTACAAGGGCAATGATATTAGAATATAAATGTACCAAATTAACATGCTGTATGCCTTAATTTATACAAACTTATATGTCAATATATTTTAATCAAAGAAAATATTAACTGGAATTTTTTAAGGCTGAGGCTATTATTATTATTATTATTGTTATTATTATATTTAACTAATTTATGCCATGTTAGACATATTAAAATATAGATGGAAAATTGTAATTAAACAAGGATAATGTAAATTTTAAGAGAGAAACATAGCTAAATCTAGCAGAGGTATTTTGTCAGCAATTGGTAGTATTAGAAAAGACTCCAAGAAAAGTTACCAGAGCCAATGGAAAGAACTTCACTTAGAAACATGTTAACATCAGGGGTGGGTGTTCCATTGAAAGGATGTAGAGAACAGTGGTCCATTGTTGGTTATACAAAAAGATATATGCAGCGAAATGTTGCAAAATTGTATGGGAAAGGTAATTTTTGAGAAGACTGAAGAGAAATCCTGAAATAGAGGACTCAGTGTATGGATGGTTATTTTGTATTTAAAAAAATGGAGCATTTAATTTCTTTAGTTCACATAGGAAATTCAAAACAGCCTATAAATGATTGCTTGCAGTAATTTGAAGAGAGGATCAGGTTTATGCGTCCTTGCGTACCTCCTTTCTAGGAGTCTCAGCACAATATTTTAATTTTATAGTCTCTGTCTCTTTTAATAAATGGTGAGTGGCGATGCTTTCTTTTCATCACTATATCCCAAGGTTACAAAATTGTTTGGCTCTGAAATGCCTTTTGCAAAATTAGTTAATATTGAATGAAATTAGTATGCCTTGTTATGAGCCTAACTATCAAGGATGATAATGATGCTATGGATCACTTAGCCTGCCAATCTGTTGCAGCACACTAACAAAAAAAGCAAAAAACAAAACAAAACAAAATCCTCTACTTGCATAAAATATATATCTGCATTATTTGGGGAAATGAAACAAGTATCAAAGAATTAGAAGATGAGAAATATGTGCAGAGGACTAGTAGATAAGAGAAAATGGTCTGTTAAGAGTTAGCTTTGACCATACTGGGATTGGAGCTCAATCTGGTGATACAAAGTTTACAAAGATAGTGAAGAAACTGGTTAAGTTAAAACAACAAATCTATAAATAGAAAGAAGTGGGATTAAACAACATGCGTCCACCCACAGAAAGGTATTAGAGATACGCTATAGGGATTCAAAGCAACACAGCTATTTCTCAAAGAAAAACAATTGGCATAAATGACCTACTTTAGCCTCATTTAGAAGAAGTCTGGCTTAGCATCTGGTCTATCAATTTTCTAGTCTATTGATTTTACCTAGTCATTTTTCTCATTACTAAAATACATTCATGGAAGTTAGGTACCTTAAAGGCATTGAGATAGAGACAGTGATTCTTTGAATGTTATGACGGGTTATGTTCCAGTGGAACTAATTTTACCTGATTTCCCAGTGCCCTCATCATATTAACACTATCCATCACCATTATATAAAATCCTAGACAGAGATTTTATTTTTTACCAATATGACCTGCAGGCAACATTGACTTCTTATCACTGCAAACGTTCACCTTCTGTCTCATGAACTTAACTTCACGTTGGCTTTTGCCCAAGTTGCCCTTGATTAATATTCTTCATGTTCCACTTGGCTCTAATTATCTTTATGGTCGAATACTTCACCTGAAACAACTACTTGTTTTCCTGGTTAAATCTTCATGACTTCTTGCTTACTATACTAATAGTAATAAATGACAGTGGCGATTTTACATCAGAAGGTGCTATTGAGTGTGGCTTGTCTCTTGGCCCATTGTGACTACCTTATCCTTTCTTCAAATGATGAAATGGCAAACTTGAAAGATGCTGGCATATATCACTTATATGATGGTGTTCCAAAGGGCTTTGAATATTTATATTTGCCTTTCTAAATAATATTTAACATTATGCAGTGTAACTGAGAAAGTAAACACATTCCTCAATAATGCATCTAAAAGGAATACGTGTTAGTTGCTATTGCCAACCTACACATTGACATAAATACTAAATAATTAAAAACCATCACAAATCATCTCTATCATAAATATTGAAAATGGCTGAAACCGGTTTGGCTCAGTGGATAGAGCGTCCACCTGTGGACTGAAAGGTCCCAGGTTTGATTCTGGTCAAGGGGCATGTACCTTGGTTGCGGGCACATCCCCAGTAGGGGGCGTGCAGGAGGCAGCTGATCCATGTCTCTCATCGATGTTTCTAACTCTCTATCCCTCTCCCTTCCTCTCTGTAAAAAATCAATAAAATATATTTAAAAAACAAAACAAGAAAAGAAAATTGAAAATGCTCAAAATATCTACTTAAATTATTTCAAATAAATATATAGATTTTTAATTTTCCCTCAGAAAATGATCTGTTATTAACTTGAGTGAATTGAGTATCATTCATACTTGTTGTTTTAAATTTTAACCAGTGAGACCCAGGAATAAGTGGTAAGTAAAGAGTTGGATTAGGAGAGCAACCAAAAGTTTGCTTTATTAAAGCAAATTATTGTGGCTCACTGGTTGGGCATTGAACTATGAACCAGGAGGTCACAGTTCAATTCTTGTTAAGGGCATATGCCCTGGTTGCAGGCTAGGTCCCTAGTGTGGGGTGTGCAGCAGGCAGTCAATCAATGATTCTCTCTCATCAATGATGTGTCTATCTCTCTTTTCCTCTCCCTTACTCTCTTAAATCAATGAAATATATTGAAATATGTGTAACTATGAATGGGAATGTTGGAATTTTAATAGATTTACTAGTACACTTAATTTCTTTTTAAACATATATATGATAAAAATATATTTGATGGGTATTGGTATGGCAAGTGTGCCTGGCTTTAGTTGTGACATGAGGAGAATAGGACACTGAGTTGATATCTCTTGAGTATGAAGTCAATAATACATCTAATACAAAAGAATAATACAAGCATGTAATTGAGGCTGATGGGAGAAAGTGCTAATATATTAAGACAAAAAGGGCTGAAGTTAACTTCCTTTTGAGAGAGAAATTATGACTAAGGAGAAGGGGAGGACAAAAGATATTTCTAAAATTATTTAATTATTTTATTTATTTATTTTTCTTTATTGATTAAGGTATTACATATGTGTCCTTACCCCCCTTTTGTTACTCCCCCCCCCCGAATCCCTCACCCCCTTGGTGTCTGTGTCCATTGGTTAGGCCTACATGCATGCATACAAGTCCTTTAGTTGATCTCTCCATCTTACCCCCGCCCTCCTCTACCTTCCCTCTGAGGTTTGACAGTCTGATTGATGCTTTTCAGTCTCTGGATCTGTTTTCATTCATCAGTTCATATTATTCATTATACTCCACAAATGAGCAAGATCGTGTGATATTTATCTTTCTCTGAATGGCTTACTTTGCTTAGCATAATGTTCTCTCAAAATGACAATGCGGTACCTTCTCACATCTGTCAGAATGGCTATTATCAACAAAGGATAAGTGCTGGCGAGAATGTGGAGAAAATGGAAACTTCGTGCTCTGCTGGTAGGAATGCAGACTGGTGCAGCCACTGTGGAGAACAGTATAGACTTTCCTCAAAAAACTAAAAATGAAACTCCCATTTGACCCAGTAATCCCACTCCTAGAAATATATCCCAAGAAACTAGAAACACCAGTCAGAAAGGATATGTGCACCCCTATGTTCATGGCAGCACAATTTACCATAGCTAAGATTTGGAAACAGCCTAAGTGCCCATCAGCATATGAGTGGATTACAAAACAGTGGTACATCTATCTACACAATGGAATACTATTTTGCAGTAAAATTACACCCATATGATTGTCAGCTGATTTCTCAACAGAAACTATGCAGGCCAGATGGGAGTGGCAAGAAATATTCAAAGTGATGAATAGCAAGAACATACAACCAAGATTACTCTACCCAGTAAAACTATCATTCAGAATTGAAGGTCAGATAAAGAGCTTCACAGATAAGAAAAAGCTAAAGAAGTTTATCACCACCAAACCAGTATTATATGAAATGCTGAAAGGTATTCTTTAAGAAGAGGAAGAAGAAAAAGGTAAAGATAAAAATTATGAGCAACAAATATGTGTCTATCAACAAGTGAATCTAAAAATCAAGTGAATAAAAAATCTGATGAACAGAATAAACTGGTGAATATAACAGAGTCAGAGGCATAGAAAGAGAGTGGACTGACAACTCTTTGGAGGAAAGGGGTGTGTGGGGGGGGTGCGGGAAGAGACTGAAAAAAAATTGTACACCTATAGATGAGGACAGTGTGGGGAGGTAAGAGCAGAGGGTGGGGTGGGAACTGGGTGGAGGGAAACTATGGAGGGCAAAAAAGAGGAACAACTGTAATAATCTGAACAGTAAAGGTTTATTAAATTTTAAAAAATAACTAATATATATATATATACTAGTCTGTACAAGCCCTAATCAGATTGAGGAGGAGCCTGCAACCAAGGTACATGGCCTTTACTGGAATGGAACCCGGACTCTTTGGTTCACAGGCTGACATTCTATTCACTGAGTCAAACTGGCTATGTCCTGGTGATAATATTTAATTAAATAATATATAAGAGGGAAATGTATTCATAACAGAAACAGCTTTTAGTGCTTTCTAAATAAGAATATGAACATTTTAAAAATCACAGAAATAGTAACATTTACAAAGTCTGGTTCATACATAATTTAAAGCTTCATAAAGCATAGAGATATAGAATGACAGATAAACATAATGTTTGATAGTTAATGTTATAACTGTTTAATCTTAGATTACTGCAGAGATAATTAATGTCAAAGAAGATATATTTCCACAAATAAATGCCAAGCATTTATTTGTACTCATCTTCTCTTTGAAGCTGTAAGCTTCCTATACAGTATTTGAAGTTCTCAGCAATAAACTAAAACTTCATTAAAATACTGGAGGCTCGGTGCACGAAATCATGCTCGGGTACAGTCCCTACTCCCACCCTGTGATGAGGGCCATCTTCCCCGGCTGCCAGCAGCCTGCCCTGCTCCCCCGCCACCACCCACCCTTGTTCACAGTTTGCCATCGGGTGAGCAATCAGAGCCTGCTGGCCAGGGGGGAGGGACCGAGAGGTCAACTGGTCCCACCCACTCATGGCACTGCCCCCACCGCAGGTCACCTGGTGTGTGTGGGGTGACTGGCAGGGCGGGGGCTTTGACCTGGCACCACCTGCATCTCCACCACCCACACCTGGGAGCCTGTTCACCATTGGGCAATCGGAACCTGATGGCTAGGGGGAAGGAGAGAGAGATTGGCCATTTTGCCCACTTGCTGACTCTGCCGCCTGCCACCACCCACCTTGGTTCCCTGTTCACCATCAGGCAATGGCAGCCTGCTGTCTGGAAGGAGGAATTAAGAGGTGGTCAGTGCACCTTCTAGTGACTGGTTGAGTGGTTATTCTGCCATTATGGTTGCTGGGCTTTTATTATATAGGATACACATATTAAGAAAGATCACATTACTTAACAATAATTCAAATTATGTCTCATTGCCCAAAAGTATGAATTGCATTAAATAATAAAATATTATCATTTAATACAAATAGCATTCAATATTTGTGTGAAGCATATCTGTGGTCATGTATCAAGGTTGGAGTTAATAAATATTAGCATTGAAATAATAAATCTGAAATCTAAAAATATATACCAAAGCTTATATATAGTGTTTGTCTTCTTTTGGGATTCTAGTTAATATAATTAAACTGCCACAATTTATATTCCTTAGTGGTAGCTATAATTTCTCATAGGCAACAAGAGAGCTAGGTTACTTATCCAATAATATTACATTTAATTTAATTAATTGCATAAATTATGTTGAATGCTAAATATGGAGAGAAGAGTGAATAAAGCAAAAGTTGTTTTTTTTTATCTAGCATGTGTGATGGGAAAGAGATACTGATGGAAATGCTTTTCAAAATTGCATTATTCTGAATATCTTTAATTCACTTTGAAATGTCCTAATAAAAATTTTTAATAATCATGTTTGTTGGTAAAAGATGTTGTGAGGTTTCACTTTGCTTATATCAATTGTAAGGCCACTAAAAGTAATATCTTAGCTCTCAGAAGGAAAAAGCCTGTTCTGTATAATGTCCTAATTAACCCTTTACTCTCAAACATACACCTTCATTCTCAGTCACTCTCAATCTTCCTAAAAGACAAGTGTTTTTATCTAATTTCTCTCCTGAATATCCTTCATTATTTCCTGTTATTTCCACTTTGAAATCCAAAGTATTGAGTGCTGTTTCTAGTTTTTCTATCACCTAACAAGTTTGCACATTTGAATGTTTTATCTCACTTCTTGTGGAAAACTGTGTGATGGTCTTAATTGATCGGGTCTTCATCATCTTTATAATTTGCCTCTCTTGCTGCTTCTATGAGGAAGGGTACTTGTGCTCTTATCACTCCATCCTCTTTTAAGAGATACATATTACTCATCACTTATACTTATTTCTTAGACCATCATTCCTCTCACTCTTGATACTTCCTTCATTTCTTGGCAACAATTGACCACTGCCTCCTTTGAGCGTTTGCAGATGTTTATATCAGAATAATGTTGTATTGCATTGTGTAGTATCTGACTTACTCTACTATACACTCAGTAAGGTAGACTCTACATGATTTATTTTTGTATCCCAAATACCTATAAAAGAGAGGTGCAAAGCAAATGCTCAATGAATACTGAACAAACAAAATAATACTATAAAATTAAGAAACCTGTCCCTACTTGATAGGAGTGCTATTTGATGCACTGATATAGCTTTGAAAAAGAATCGCAAACAATCATTAAGCATTCATCACTATTATTGAGGGGGTTGAGAAGCTAAAAATCTAAGAACTGCAAAGTCATATAAAAATGTGTGGCACAGTTTGAGTTAATAAGGTTTTCTCATATCTTTTGGTTGTAAATAGCTCTGAAAGTAACATTAATATATTATTTCGGAATCCTAAATGAATTTTTAAATTCCATTCATATTGCCAAACTCAGTAAATCAAGATATTTGCTATTTATTGAAGAAGACCAAAGCAATCAAACAAACAAAATACTAGTTGAATATATGTTATGAATGTAAGAGAAAACATATTAGGTCTGTTGTTACCATACTTGAGGCCATATAAATATGTGTACTTCTCAGGAAGTCTATTTTACTTATTCAATGCAATCTTCTGAGGGGTGTAAAGCAATAATAGCTTTAAAATGTTTAAAATAGCAGATATCAGTCTGAACATTACTGTATATTCTCACATTGCTGTATATTCTGGTTATGTATGAGTACAAAAAAACTAGAACAATATTTCTGATTATTGTATTGGTTACTTAAGATCATTATTTTTTTATGAGTATAACTAAAAACAAACCAATTATTTGGTAAAATACATGTAAGAACTTCTGTAGTACTTTGGGAATAATTTGGATTTTCAAATAATGATGCCAATATGTCTTTTTTTTTAGATTTCACGCTCTATGATCATCTTAGATCCTCAGTTGTGTGATTATAGCAACCATGAAGGCGCCTGACAGTAGCTTCTTATTATGAAGAGGTCTGAGGCAAGGACACATTCTGAGAAGTTGGCTATCTTGGAGAATATTAGCATAGCTCACAACAGAAATTCCCCACTGCCATCAGCAAAAATCAAGAGAGCAAGCATCGTCTTATTTTTGACTATCAACCATCAGGCCCAGTCCACTTTCTCTTGAGCTGATAATCTAATTTAGACTCTCCTGACCCTTCACCATTGCTAGTAATTCTGGGAATTGAGAAGTTGTTTCATTCTCATGTATATTGAAAGCTGCTTCTTTTCTTCAATTTTCCCAGTTCTTTCCTCTTACCTAGCAAAGGGCTCTGCCATTTACACAACCAGTTATGGGCTTAGTAATGCATGACTAGTTACTGAGGCAAATCTCACTAAGGCAATAGGATTATTCACAGATGTGGCCTCTCAGTCAGAAGCTGTGAGGTGGATTTAGCACTATTCCTATTCCTTACTGTGTAACCTGAGATCAGTCACCTAACTCAGTGGTCAGCAAACTCAGTCAACAGAGCCAAATATCAACAGTATAACCACTGAAATTTTTTTTGAGAGTCAAATTTTTTAAACTTAAACTTCTTCTAACGCCATTTCTTCAAAATAGACTCGTCTAGGCTGTGGTATTTTGTGGAAGAGCCACATGCAAGGGGCCAAAGAGCCACATGTGGCTCGCAAGCCACGGTTTGCGAACTGCTAACCTAACTCATTGAAATGCAGATACATTAAAGTGCAGACAGACACACTTCAATCACCCACATAAACAAACAAACAACAAACCCCCCTAAAATAGAAGAATCCTTTCTAATAAAAGAGTAATATGAAAATTGACTGTACCTCTGCTACTCCATAAGCCACACCCACCAGCTACGCCCACCAACCAATCAGCAGTAAGTGTGCAAATCAACCCCAAAAAAGATGGCTATAGCCACAGAGAGAACAGGAGGGAGGCTTGGGTTTCCCTGGAGATGGAGGAAGCCAAGTTTTCCACACACCCTGGTGGGCCCAGGCCTACACTCAATGCTACAAAGTTTCAATGATAGAAGATAAATAAATTCCAACAAAAATGGTGGCAGCCACAGAGTTTTAGAGAGCAGAAGGCTAAGGTTGCCCCAGGTAATGGAGGAAGCCAAGCAGTTCTGGCCTGCCTTGGCCTCCACTTGGGTTGCCAGAGGGGGGAAGAATTGGGGGGAGGGACCTGGCAGGCCTGCAAACCACTATAGGCCCCTCTCCCAGGCTCCCCCATGCTCCAAGATAACCCCGACCCTGATCTGGGATACCCTTCAAGGCAAACCAGCCGGCCCCCACCCATGCACCAGGCCTCTATCCTATCTAATAAAAGAGTAATATGCAGATTGACCATCACTCCAACACACAAGATTGCTGTCCCCATGTGGTCAAAGATCCTGCTCCCATGTGGACACAAGATGGCCACCACAAGATGGCCAGCAGGGGAAGGCAATTGGGAGAGACCAGCCCTGCAAAGGAGAGCGGTTGGGGGCAATCAAGCCTTCAGGGGAGGGCAATTAGGGGTGACTAGACTGCAGAAGAGGGAAGTTGGGGTGACCAGGCCTGCAAGAAAGGGTAGTTGGGGGGGACCCAGGCCTGAAGGGGAGAGCAGTTAGGGATGACCAGGCCCAAAGGGGAGAGTGGTTAGGGGCAAACAGGCTGGCAGAGGAGCAGTTAGGCATCAATCAGGCTGGCAGGGGAGTGGTTAGGGGTGATCAGGCTAGAAGGCAAAACCAGTTAGGGGCAATCAGGAAGGCAGGCAGGCAAGCAGTTCGGAGCCAGCAGTCCTGGATTGTGAGAGGGATGTCTGATTTCCCTTTTAGGAATGGGCCTAAAAGGGAAGTTGGACATCCCTCTAAGGGTCCTATATTGGAGAGGGTACAAGCTGGGCTGAGGGACACCCTCATACCCCCTGTGCACAAATTTCATGCACCGGGCATCTAGTAAGAATATAAGCTCCAGTATAAAGTCCACGTCATATTCTTTTTTCTTATCCACTCTGGATCATATATAGCACATCATTAATTGTTGTACTGGGTGATCCATTCTTATTTTCACTACACAATGATTAAACCATTGTAAAAACTTAATACTAATATTTTTGTAACATCAGATGGTGTAGTTAGGGGTTTAAGTAAAAAAATATTATTATTTAAATAATGGACCTGATTTTTAGAATTACATAAATATATATTAATCTCAATATATATGCCACATTGTGGCATTTTTGATTCCCAAATGTTATTTAATCCTGGTTCTTTCATGCTTTGTTTTGTCTATTTGTTCTATGCAGCTGTCAAACAAACTATCTTAAAACTTACTAGCTTAACATATGATCATTTTATTATAGCTCATGGTTCCATGAGGGCTTGGCTGGGTGAGTCTTCAGCTCTGTGTGGTATTGGTGGGGTCACCCAACAGTCTTTATCTGGCACCTGAATTGTGCTGAAAAGTCAAAGGTGGCTGTACTCACTTGCCTGGCATTTTGGCAGGGATAGCTGGACATTTGGTCCTCGGTATCACCCTAAATGCCCATGTAGTCTCCGTTTTCTCTACATTGCCCTGCAGCACAGCAGCTGAGTTTCATAATTGAGGGCTCAGCTGCAAGAACCCAAGGCAGAGCTGCTGATTCTGTTTCTTCTATTTGTCAAAGCTGTCACAGGGTCAGAGACAGAGGAAATGGACAGTTTCTAAATGGGGATCATGTCAAAGAATTTGTGGCCATTTTGACCACCACATACATCTTTCTTAACTTTCTTGACTACTGTGGCAATATTTAGTCAACTTTCTAGTACCTATTAGTTTCTCCCCCAAACAAATAATTAAACTTGAAATTTGCATTATATATTTTGAATGCCAGACAATTAAAGACACATTTCCTTGACTTTCATGTGAATTTATTTTGGCTGTGATTCTCTTACACTTATATTCATCACAGTTAATTTAGTTCATCTGCTTGGGCATCCACATGTTTCTTTCTTCCCTTATGCTGCATAAATAGACCTCCAGCATTTTAGCATCTGTCAAAGTTATTGACATACCTCTAAAATAGATGGAGCATGTTATCAGTCATAGATGTCCAAGTTGCTCTTCCGTAAGCTGGAACCTAATAACAAGCTTCTAAATAGTGTGTGTGTGTTGCGGGGTGGGGGGAATGGGAGTGAGTGTGTGCATGTGTGGTTTGAGACAGATATGTGTCAGCAAAATGATATGTATTCCTTGCTTTTTTTTCCCTTAGCTATAATCACATGCTTTGCACTTCTAATTTCGAATGAATATTCAACCTGGCACGGTAATATGATATCATACCTATTACTGAACTTCCTTAAATTTCTGACACTTGTTTAATCTTCAGGTACAGATCAAAAATTTTACAATTCTATCCTCTTTAATGACAAATTTGCCTGAATTCTGAACACCTCTACACACTACTTACTATATGCATGAGAGACATTCAATGTCCATTGTTTGAACTGGTTCCTGCAGATACAACAGAGACAATTTTCAACACACACATATTGAGTGAAAGCAGAAGTAGGTCAGGCACTGTACTCAAGAGAAGAAACCATTACAATGGAATGCACATTCAAAATGAACAGTTTTGATTGAAATTTCTATCAGCTCAGTATATGCTTGATTTATTATAAGGCAAACTTCAGGAATTGAAGTTTGATTTCTGGGCCCTGAGGAAATGTGGAAACAAATATCTCTAAAAGTAGTGCAGAAGATTTGTCAGGAGGAAGAGGGAAAGAAGATTCACAGCCTATAATATTAGGATTGAATAATTATTCTGTAGGATTTAGCCAAGAACTTGGGGAGAATGGGAATAAGAACAGAAAAGACAGGAATGCTAACTGAATTCTAGCAGATAGAGCTCATGATGCTTTGTGCCTTGGCAGTGAGAGGAAAGAGAGAGTCGTTAGCTAGAGTAGGAGCCTCAGGACTGAGAAAAAAGTGTGTTAGAAAGGAAATTCTCAGCATTAACTCCCAGAAAGTATGATTCTAGGAGCAGTGGGGAGATGCAAATGATTGCAGAAGCATCCACCTAATCATCTTTCACAGCTTCTGCCGTATGTGTCACTGTTCTGATTGCCTCCTATTCATCTCATTGGTGAGGGGGGGGGATTCCTCACCCTAAGTTGTACAAGATTTCCTAACATATGATATTCTACAGGGATGGATGAGCACGACAGTAGTTGATCAGTCACATACACCCACAGCCGAGGTCCACGTGCTGTTTCCCTCGGGAATACAGAGAACAAGAAGGAGTTATGAGAGGCAGCTTCATAGTAACAATAAGGTGAGGTATTTCTGGTCTCTGCAAGGAGGTGGTTGGCTTGTTGAAATAGTTTTAGGGACTTTTCTTGGTCTTCCAAGTTTCTAGAAGTGACATTCTCCTACTCAATTTACTGCTAATGAACACAAGCTGCTGTTTCATATTCTCCTATATGAGTTTTTTTTTTAAACATGCCACATATTTCCAAAGCTAATATTGCATGTCTTAAGTTTTCCTAAGAAATGAATATTCCACTTCTAATGTTTGTATATTGTTCAACCATATTGTGAAACAAACCACTTTAATGTTCAGTGTCTAAAAATAAGTATTATTTAATCTTCAGGCATGCACCGTGGATCCTTGGCTTGGCTAGGCTAGCTTTTGGTTCTAGACTCTGAGTTCAGGTCTGCTCTACATGTTATTCACTCTCACTGGGCTAGCAATTACAGTGGTACCTCAAGATACAAGTTTAATTCGTTCCATAACCTTGAGGCGTGGGAAACTATGAGACACTCGAGTCGCGGTAACTGGTCATGTGCAGCCGGCTGATCCAAGCGATTACTCGTATCTCAACTGTTGCTCGTATTTCAAAGCAAAAATCACTCGCTCAACGGCTCGTATCTCAAACATCTCGTATGTTAGGGCACTCGTATCTCGAGGTACCACTGTACTTATACTATTATGTTCTGCCAGTAGAGAACAGCATGAGCACAGTTAGGCAAGTAAGAACCCAGGATGCCTCTAGAATGTTTTCCTGGTGAACTATCACATTGTCACTCTTCCCACAGTCTATTGACTAAACAAGCCTCATGGACCATATCTTGATGAGTAGAACAGAACTACATAATCCACCAAAATGGAAAGAAGTATGATTCACAAGAAAAGGGAGTGCATATTTAATTCCAATGCATGGAAGGCAAGGAGAATGACAAGAAGTAATTCAATACAACATCATAATTATGTGCATTAATTTGAAATTTTTAAATTTTAAATTTTTACTGCACCCAGAGTAACATGTGCACGCCTGGGAGCATGGGGGAAATTGGATTTTAATCCTAAAAAGGCTGGTAAGAAAACAAAAGCATGACAATGTTATAAAATATAGAATGTATCCAGGGAGGGAAGATTCAAGAAATCATGTTTAATTTGAAGAAAATAGTAATTTCAAATAAACACATGAACAGCAGTTTTTGTCTATCATCTAACTTTCATTATCTTTTTGATGTACATTTACAATATTGCTTCACCAGGATTTGGGGCTGCTCAAGATCATCCTAGAACAGAGTTCTCAACCTTGGCTCTATTGACATTCCTCCCACTCTCCTCTCTCCTCTAGCTCCCTCATGCTTCCTCGCCAGGGTAGAATTTCCTGTGCACTGGGAATGTTTAACAACATTCCCGACTCTACTCACCAGTAGCTAGATGTACCCTCTAAGTCTTGATAATAAAAAGTATCCCTGGATTTTTGTCAAGTGCCTCTTAAGGGGCAAACAAAGTAATCCAACAAAAATAAATGATCCTATATAATAAAGAGGTAATATGCAAATTGACCCTCATGCCCTCACAAGATGGCTGCCTGTGACCAGGCTGGCAGGGAGGTTAGTGAGGGATGATCAAAAGACTGAAGAGCCGAGACTGGTTTGGCTCAGTGGATAGAGCATCGGCCTGTGGACTGAAAGGTCCCAGGTTCAATTCCGGTTGGGGGCATGTACCTTGCTTGCGGGCACAACTCCAGTAGGGGGTGTGCAGGAGGCGGCTGATCGATATCTCTCTCTCATCGATATTTCTGACTTTCTATCCCTCTCTCTTCCTCTCTGTAAAAAAATCAATACAATATATTAAAAAAAAAAAAGACTGAACAAGCAGGCTGCTTGGGGCAACCAGGCCAGCAGGGGGAGAGGCAGTTAGGGGCGACCAGGCTGGCAGAGGGGGGCAGTTGTGGGTAACCAGGCTGGCAGGGGTGACCAGGCAGACAGGAAGATGAACAATTAGGAGCCAGTGGTCCAGGATTGCG
Organism: Lasiurus cinereus; assembly: GCA_011751065.1. Lineage (NCBI taxonomy): Eukaryota > Metazoa > Chordata > Mammalia > Chiroptera > Vespertilionidae > Lasiurus > Lasiurus cinereus. The sequence goes on from JAAGEH010002531.1 coordinate 69,059,044, forward strand.
AGAGGGATGTCCAACTGTCAGTTTAGGCCTAATCCACGAGATCAGGCCTAACCGGCAGTCAGATATCCCCCAAGGGGTCCTGTATTGGAGAGTGTAGGCTGGGCTGAGGGGACCCCCTCACAAGCATGAATTTTGTGCACCAGGCCTCTAGTAAATTTATAAATATGAAACATATATAGCCATGAATTTATATATGTCAATGTATAGATATAGACACCTACATACATGTATATGTTTATGTATGCAAACAATACATATATATGTGTGTGTGCGTGTTTATGTAAGTATATAGATGCATCAAGCACATACATACATATAGATAACATTTGTGTATGTATGCTGGACTAAAAGTTTGTCGTTATTTTGTCATTATTATTAGTTTTTGTAATAATAGTGACACTACTTTGCTACTATTAGAGCTACTAAAAATCAGAAAATGATGATGATAAATAGCAGGAAGTATTTCTTTTAGAAAAGGATATTAATCAAATACAAGCTTGATATTGGTTAATTATGGATAATAAATTTGAAGTATTCAAATGTGTTTCCAAAATAGGAAACAAAAGAATTAAAATATATAAAAGTGTCATTAAAATCTTTTTTTATAATCCATACTATAACCATCAAAAGAGAAAAATAGTTCACTACTACAATTTAAATATAACAGATACTCAATATAAACAAATCACTCATTACTGGGGAGTGGAGGCTTCAGATAAGTTACTGCCCTTGAAATATATGAATCCTTTTGGAATTTTTCTTTTTAAAATCCTCATACAAATCCTCATGACTTTAAAGAGAGGAAATGAGAGAGAGAGAGAACAAAATAAAGAGAGAGATGAGAAAGAAATATCAATCAGTTGCCTCCTGTATATGCCCGAAAAGGGAACTGAACCACAACCTAGGTATGTGCCTGACCAATTATTGAACTGCAACCATCGGTGACACTCCAAACAACTGAACTACCCAGCCAGGGGTTGGACAATTCTTTAATAGATGCATTAAAAATAAGTTTATGAGAAACACCACAGATATTATTAAATGAAGTTTAAAATCTATATATGATATAGCTGGTTTGAGAGAATGTAAATTAAAATGAAAAATATGCCTTCAACTATTAACAAAGATGTAACAGTAGCTAGAGAGTATAATATATTAAATGTTATATTAAATGCTATATTAAACACTAAAGTTTACCTATGGATGTATATCTCTGTATTAGTCAGGGTTCTCTAGGCAAACATAGGCAATATCTCTTACAATAGAAAGAGATCTGTTATTTTTTTTAAATATATTTTATTGATTTGTTACAGAGAGGAAGGGAGAGGGATAGAGAGTTAGAAACATCGATGGGAGAGAAACATTGATCCGCTGCCTCCTGCACACCTCCTACTGGGGATGTGCCTGCAACCAAGGTTCATGCCCTTGACTGAAATCAAACCTGGGACTTTTGAGCCTGCAGGCCAACACTCTATCCACTGAGCCAAACCAGACAGGGCAGAAAGAGATCTATTATAATGAATTGGTTCACATGATTATGTCACTGAAAAGTCTCAGGATCTGCAATTGGTTAGTGGGAGACACGGGAGAGTTGATGCTGTGCTTCCTGTGAGTGTCAGCGAGACCCAGGAATGTGGATGGCGTGGTTCCCGTGGGAGTCAGTGAGACTCAGAAGAACCAATGTGACACCAGTGGAAGTCAGTGAGATGCAGGAGAGCTGATGCTGTGCTTCCTGTGAATGTCTGCAAGACCCCAGAGAGCTGACACTCTAGTTCCCGTCCAAAGGCCTTCAGACTCCAGATCAGGAAAAGCCAAAGTTCTAGTCCAAAGGCAAGAAAACCTAATGTTCCACTTCAAAGGGAGTTAAGCTGGAGAAATTCCTTCTCATAAGGCAACTTCTATTTTTATCCTGCAAGCTCTCTAACCTATATAATAAAAGGCCAGTGACCATGACAGTGTCACGACCAGAATGACCAATCAACCAGTCGCTATGAGGTGCATTGGCCACCTCTCAGTCCCTCCTCTCAGCCCACAGGCTCTGATTGCTGGATGGCCAATGGGGAACCAGGGTGGGTAGTAGCTGGGCAAGACTGGGGACTGGCGAATGGGCAGAAGATGGCCCTGATCACAGGCTAGGCCTAGGGACCCTACCCGTGCATGATTCCATGTGCTGGGCCTCTAGCCTATAATAATAAAAGCATAATATGCTAATTAGACAGGACGACCTTCCCGATGAAGCCAGAGCTATAAGGGAAGCCCAAGTCTTGGGTGTCAGATGGAAGCCGGTGCAGGCAGCAGGGGGAAGAAAGGCCTATTCTTGCAGGAATTTTGTGCATTTGGCCTCTAGTTATCGATAAATGGTAACAGCTTATCAGTTGCTTTGACCAAATATATTAGTCATTTTACTCACATCTCATAGTTTGTCAGCCCAACTTCTTTGCAACAAAATACTTTTAAATATATATTCAGAATTCAGCTCCTTTTAACTGTCCACTCAAACATTCATCCACTCAATATTTGCTCACATGCACTTTCTCAATTAGATCAATGCAGTTCAGAATAACTAAATTTGAAATCCCACCTCCCACCTAGACACCTTCTTATTTTCCTTTTCCATTTCACAATATCACTGATTGACTTTTAATATAGTATATATTTTATAATTTTGAGGCAGGGCATGTTGTATCAGTTTGACACAGTTGCTACAGCATTTTAACAAATTAATAGTGTAGTCCCTATTTTAGTTATAAAATATTTATGATTTAATTGTTGAACAAATAAACAAACTTCTATGGAAAGGTATAATTATAACTACATAGTGAATTTCAATATTTGTGAATAATTTGAAGTTTTTTCTCAAAATTTGGTTTTCTAAATCAGTTAGAAAATAAATATTGAATGTTTGAAAGCTAAATTGAAAATTAAATATTTCAATTTGTCTTTAAACTAGACAAGTCATCCAGGGGTTTTTGAAATGTTAAGCAATGTGGAAAGAGCACTATCTCTCTAGAAAAAAAATGACTTTATTACAATGTTTAGATTTTTTTTCTATTAGAATAGTGATTAATTGCAACAAAGCCTACAAATGTACACATATACTTTAATCCAAATAATTGCTAATCAACACACCTTCCTTTTTAATTCATACAAACTATTTAAATTCTTTGGTTATAGAAAGCCAATTACAAATCTGCAGACTTTTTCTATGGGAAATCACTTTCTAAGTAAGGAACTAACTGAAGTAACTAAACCATCCTATCCTTATGTTATGTTTATATTAATCTTACTTTTAAACATAACAGCATTTTGGGAACAATGCTAATGAATTAAGCCGTTTCACCCATATATTACTTGTCAAGGGAAAATGAATGTGTACCCTGAAGCTGTCTGCAATAATAAATGCCTTATTTACAAATTACTCTGTCTCAAAAAGTGTTAGTCTTCTAGAATTGCATGTCAAAGTGACCAACTTTTCAATTATTAAGGCTCATTTTTACGAGATCATATTTCAAAGGAAATGCTTGCACCTGTCTGACCTATCATGAAGGTGACAGCAGATGAGCCTATTTCTAGTGCAAGGTGGTTCATGTGTTTATAAGATCACGATGTGGCACGAGCCCTCTCCTGCCTACAAGGGAATGCTAAAGTAGGTTGATGGATGATGGGCTGAGGAAGGCAGCTGATTTCAAAACAGGTGTTTGATCTATCTATCTATCTATCTATCTATCTATCTATCTATCTATCTACCTACCTACACACACACACACACACATACTAGGGAGTCCCTCAGCCAGCCAACCTGCCCCCTCTCACTGGGAGCCCTCAGGGGATGTCCTACTGATGGCTTAGGCCTGCTCCCTGTTGGAACAGTCTGGCCTCCCTTTGTGGGAGGTGACCCGGCTAATCAGGGAAATGGGTCAACCCCATCACCCAGCTACTGCAGCCACTGCCAGTCACCGCAGCCACCAAGATATTTTCATCAACATTGATTCTAGTCCCTTCTCCATGAAAAAAATGACAACTTCCTTTAGGCATTTTCAAGATGTGCCTTTCATAAGATATGACATTTCTTTCTTTATTATTCTTTTTATCCTCACCTGAGGATATGTTTCCACTGATTTTTCCCCTTCCCTCAGATCCCAGGATCAGCCCCTGCCTAAGACTACAGCTGCCACAACAGGCTGCAGGCTTGGGAAGCAGGCACCCCCGCCCCTCCGATCCCAGGCTTGGTCCCTTCCCAAGCCTATTGCTGCTGCCCCAGGCTGCAGGCTTGGGAAGCTGTAACCGCAGTCCCCCAAGTCTAAAGCCTCTGTGGGATGGCCTGCTGGGAGTGACCTGGGTGCCTAGGAGGTCCCCAGGACCCAGGTAAGTATGCAAACTAACCGCCATCTTTATTGGGTTAATTTGCATACTCATTCTAATTGGCTGTGGGTCTAACAGAGGTATGGTCAATTTACATGTTTCTTATTATTAGGAAATACAGTACAGTGGTACCTCGAGATACGAGTGCCCTAACATACGAGATTTTTGAGATACGAGCCGTGGAGCGAGCGATTTTTGCTTTGAAATACGAGCAACAGTTGAAATATGAGTAATCGTGTGGATCGGCCAGCTGCACACGACCCACCAGTTTACCGAGACTCGAGCATCTCATAGTTTCCCACGCCTCAAGGTTACGGAACGAATTAAACTCATATCTCGAGGTACCACTGTATATGCATATATTATATATATATAAAGTATACATACATCTATGTATACATATGACATATCTGTATATATCTATATACAAAGTAAAATATTCATATAATATTCAGTCATTTTAAATTTAATATTTCAGATATAAAGATTACAATTCCCATTATGAAAATTTTACTTGTGCATTTTAAAGCATTTCAAAATCTCAGATAAAGTGCTATTAATGAAGTACAAGGTTCAGATATCATTTGTATCTCAGATAATCCCTTCCACAGGTCAATACAACATTAATAAATACTAGCCAAAAACAATAGTTTGTGAATTTTGCTTATGTTTAAAAATAAATTTCTGTAAATATAATTTATTTTTATTTGATGTTATGTGTTATGTAATTAATATGAAAAAAATTGGATTCTTAGGAACATGGTAAAAATAATATGTACATAATAAAATATATTTAAAAGGCCAATTTGGAACTGTGATAAAAGATAGTAAATGAAATCAGCTATCTTTTATTAGATAGGATAGAGGCCTGATGTATGGGTGGAAGTCAGCAGGTTTGCCCTAAAGTGTGTCCTGGATCAGGTGGTGGTTCCCTTGGGGCATGGGATGGCCTGGGTGAGGGGTCTGTGGTGGTTTGTAGGCTGGCTATGCCCCTTGGTGACCCAAGTTGAGGCCCTGGTATCTGGGATTTATTTATCTTCTACAATTGAAAATTTGTAGCCTGGAGCAGAGCCAAGCCTCAAGCTTGCTCCATGGTGGCAGCCATTTCTGTTGGGATTTATTTATCTTCTATAATTGAAACTTTGTAGTCTTAAGTGGAGGCCAAGACAGGCCAGGGCTCCAGAAGCTTGGCTTCTTCTATTGCCGGGGGGAACCCTAACCTCCTGCTCTCTCCATCTCTGTGGCTGCCACCATTTTTGTTGGGATTTATTTATCTTCCATAATTGAAACTTTAAAGACTTGAATGGAGGCCTGGGCCTGCCAAGGTGTGTGGAAAGCTTGGCTTCGTCCGTCACTGGGGAAACCCAAGTCTTCCTCCTGTTTGCTCCATGGCTGCAGCCATCTTGGTTGGGGTCAATTTGCATACTCACTCCTGATTGGCTGGTGGGCATGGCTTGTGGTTGTAGCAGAGTGAAGGCTAATTTGCATATATTCTTTTATTAGATAGGATACGGTCTTTAACAAAACAAAATTAATTAGTCCAGCCTTTTACATTATTATACACTAGTGACCTGGTGTACAGATTCATACACATTGAAAGAAAATTAATTAGAAGAAATATTTTAATATTGCTATTCACCTTTTCTCTATAACAGAAGTGACAGCCGAGACCGGTTTGGCTCAGTGGATAGAGCGTCGGTCTGCGGACTAAAGGGTCCCAGGTTCGATTCCAGTCGGGGGCATGTACCTTGCTTGCAGGCACATCTCCAGTGTGGAGCGTGCAGGAGACGGCTGATCGATGTCTCTCTCTCATTGATGTTCCTGACTTTCTCTCCCTCTCCCTTCCTCTCTGTAGAAAATCAATAAAATATATATTAAAAAAAAAGAAGTGACAGAGATGAAAAAAAAAAATCAGTCAAATTTACATGAAAATAATATACTAATTGATTAGCAAGTAAACAATAACAACATGATATAACAACAAAGACATTATATAAAATCAACAAAAACATGATATAAAGACATTAATAAAAAAAATGTCTGATAAGTTTATTAACTAATATCTCCCTGTATATGGCATTAAGTATAAAAACACTTTGAGAGTGCTTGACTAATTTTCCTTGCATTGAAGTATTTACAACTTTAACATCACATGCTCTTCGAACTTGAGAGAAAGCAACATATAACTGACTAATTTTCCTTGTGTTGAAGTATTTACAACTTTAACATCACATGCTCTTCGAACTTGAGAGAAAGCAACATATAACTGACCATGTTCAAAAATGGGGTCAGGTAGGAATATTCCTACTCTTTCTAGAGTTTGTCTTTGTGATTTACCAGAATTAGTAGTCATTGCAAATGCTGGCATCATGGGAAACTATCTTCAAATTAATTTAAATGGAAGGCCAGTGTCAGACAGAGTCAAATCCATTGATGGAATCAGAATGTTTCCTTCCATAGATGCTGTTAATACATCAACTTTGATTGGTTAGGTCACAATCTTTTGATAATAAATCTAGTACCATTACAAAGATCTCATTTTCCATTAAGATTTTTTAGTAGCATGATGATTGTACCTATTTTCAATTTTAATTTATGAACGGCATTCCTGAATGACAGATCAAAACACATGCATGTGACTGGCACCATCAAGAGTTTTATATGAATTGCACACACTGGACAGTCATTCAGGCAGATTTTTGGACAGTCACTCAGCCTTTTATATATAGAGATCATACCTAGGTAATTAATTACTATTGAATCTCAAAGAGAGTACTAGACCAATAATTATTTTAGTGGTGTCAGTTTTGCACACTTTTTAGACTTGAAACTGAAACTGGTCCAAGTAGAAATGTGAAAATCAAGTTAAGACCACTTTCAATATTGTCAACATCATCCTTTATTATAAAAATAAAAATGAAATAAAAAATAATATACTAACTATGCCAAATTTCTTATATGTTAATCTTTAGATATAACGAGGAAGAATGATTTGAGTTGTATTTTAAATTGCATTACCTTGCTATTAATTGTTTAAGCTTTGATTAATTTTGTTGTAGGTAAGAAAAGGCTATGAAGACAAGACAATTAAAATTGGCTACTTTAGAGAGAAACCAAGATGTTGGTGTAGGTGAACAGTTAAACTGCTGCTTCACACAACAATTTCAAAACTATAGCTAAAGACAGAACGGACATCATCCAGAACCACAGGAAAGCTGGCTGAGTGGAAATTCTACAACTAGACTGAAAGAGAGGGGCTCACGAAGGCTCAGAGAAGCTGCAAAAAGCTGATGTATAGAGACATGCATGTAGAGAGTATGAGTGGTAGAGTACCTGGCTGGCACCCTCTAGCAGGAGGGAGATGGAATCTCTGGACTGCATTGATCCCCAGTTCAAACTGCACTGAACCCAAATTCTGGGTGAGACTCATATAGGGGGAGTCTGGACTATTGTGAAAGGGAGGAGGGCACAGAAACTTAAGGGAGTGAAAGGCAGAGTTCTGGAGGCACATGAGCATGAATGCACACACAGAGGGCTGACTGCTGACTGTGCTGCTGGCTTTCTCTAGGGGGAGGAAGACAGAACGTCCCAAGTGCACTAAACTCCACTTCTGACTGCACTGACCCCCAGTTTCAGGTGAGACCTTGGGGACTCAAACTCATATAGGTCCCTGGAGCACACAGAAACTCAGGGGAGCTGGCAAGGCAGAGGTCTGGAGGTGCTTTAGTGAGAGTGTGCAGAGAGGACTGCAGTGATTACAGAGGGACAGTGAGACCCAGGGGCTGCATAAGACAGGGCTGATGGGAAGCCAAGGCTGTCTGCTCACCCTGAGACTCAGCCCCATCCAAGCTGAAAACAGAGGCTGTTGCAATTTTGCAAGTCTTGTATCATAAGGCTGACTCTAGCACAGAAGTTCTCCTGGCGTAGACACAACTGATCTTCACAACTAATTGGCTTGGAGGTCAATTCCCCACAGTGATACCAACAACAATCAAGACTTAACTATGAAAAGGCTGTACAAACAGTCCACAAAGGGGTGCACTAAGAGAGTCCACTGCAGATAACTGGGGAGGCAGAGCTACTGAACCATATATGACACCTAGCACACAAAGCTACTCTACCAACTCAGGGAAGCAGCAAAAATATGGAGACAAAGGAACAGATCACAAATGAAGGAAATGGAGAAAAAAAAATGACTTGATATAGAGTTCAAAACCATGGTTATAAGGTTTTTCAAGAATTTCCTAGAAAAGATGGATAAATTTAGTGAGACCCAAGAGGAGATGATAAAGGACCAACTAGAAATTAAACATACACTGATTGTAATAAAAAATATTATACAGAGACCTAACAGCAGACTAGAGGAACACAAGAATCAAGTCAAAGATTTGAAATACAAAGAAGCAGAAAACACTCCACTAGAAAATCAAAAAGCAAAAAAGAATCCAAAAATATGAAGATAGTATAAGGAGCCTCTGGGACAACTTTAAGCATACCAACATCTGAATTATGGGGTGGCAGAAGAAGAGAGAGAGCAAGATACTGAAAACCTATTTGAAGAAATAATGACTGAAAACTTCCCCCACTTGGTGAAAAAAATAGACTTATAAGTCCATCAAGCACATGAAACCCCAAAGAAAAGGCATCCAAAGAGGACCACACCAAGACACATCATCATTAAAATGCCAAGATCAAAAGACAAAGAGAGAATATTAAAAGCAGCAAAAGAAAAACAGTTAATTACATACAAGGGAGCATCCATAAGACTGTCAGCTGATTTCTCAACAGAAACTATGCAGGCCAGATGGATTGGCAAGAAGTATTCAAAGTGATGAATAGTAAGAACCTACAACCAAGATTACTCTACCCAGCAAAGCTGTCATTCAGAATTGAAGATCAGATAAAGAGCTTCACAGATAAGAAAAAACTAAAGGAGTTCATCAACACTAAACCAGTATTATATGAAATGCTGAAAGGTACTCCAAA
>JAAGEH010002531.1:69068491-69267022 GCA_011751065.1 Lasiurus cinereus
GAAGAAGAAAAAGGTGAAGATAAAAATTATGAACAACAAATACATAACTATCAACAAATGAATCTAAAAATCAAGGGAATTAAAAATCTGATGAACAGAATAAACTGGTGAATATAATAGAATCAGGGGCATAGAGAGGGAGTGGACTGACAATTCTCAGGGGGAAAGGGGTGCAGGGAGAAACTGTACAAAAATCATACACTTATGGATGAGGACAATGTGGGGGTGTAGGTAATGGCAGAGGGAGGGGTGGGAGCCAGATGGAGGGGAGCTATAGAAGGAAAAAAAAGAACAATTGTAAAAATCTGAACAATAAATATTTATTAAATCAAAAGAAGTTTGGCCACTTTACAATCTCAAAAGCATACTGAGAGAAGTCCTAATTTCTAAAGAAATATCAGACTTTCTATATAATGATTTGCAAAAATGTAATTAATAAAACTATGAAAACAAATTAGAAAAACAAAAGATGACATGCTTTAAATGAATTGATGCCATATGAACCATCTGGATATGTGAAGTGTGGATCAGCTTCACTATTATTATGTGTTTCATTATAGGCAAATTATAAAATATTTTTGTATCTCTTTATGAAAAAGGAAAATATTATTACTTATTTCCAAATATTTTTACAAGAATCAAATCCTATTATACATACTTTATTCTTTCATTGAGTATGTATTAAATCACAATAACTGTCATTTGAAATATATACAAAAATATATATAAAAGTTTTTTTTTATAATGGCTCATAACTCAAAACAGCTGGAGTGTATGTTTACATGTGAATGGATAAATTAAATTGTGGGATAGCCTTACAATAAGATTTTACTTATGAGTTCAAATTAATGAATTACATACATGTAAGGTAGAGCTAGGCTTAACCTTAAAAATACTGTGCTGAGGAAAATAAGGAAGTAACAAAGGAGAACATACAAAACAATTCCACTTATATAAAATTTGATAAAAGACAAAAATAATCAATGGTTATAGCAATAAAAATATTGGTTACTATAAACAAATTGAGAGACAAAAATTAAATAAGCATTTGACAAAATCCAACACTCTTTCTTAATAAAAATTCTCAGCAAAGTAGAATAACAGGGATCATACTTCAATATAATAAAAGCCTTATATGACAAACCTATAGCGAAGATCATATTCAATGGGCAAAAACTAAAACCATTTCCACTAAGAACAGGAACATGACAGGGATGCCCACATCCTGCTGCCCCTCACTCCCGCTGGTCTGCCCCTTAGAGGAATCTTCCACCACCCCCCAACAATGGCAGGAGTAGCAATCCAGCCTCCTGCAGCCCCACCCCTTATCCTGCCTGGTACCCAATGGGCCTCCACCACCCAGATCGCACCACAGCCCCTCTCCCCAGCCACCCAGACTGTCCCTAAACATCCCCCCTACCCCAATAGGGGTTGGGGCTGGTCATCCGACCACCTGCAGCCTCTTTCCCCAGCCAGCCTCCCCCAGCCAGCCCCACCCCTGATGGGCCCCCACCACCCCAATTGATCCGGGACCCCTCCCTGCAGCCAGCTCTATCCCAGATCAGCCCCCCACTGGATCAGTGACAGGGCTGGTCAGCCAACCCCCCATGGCTCATCCCCCAGACCACTGATTTCCCATCAGACCCCCAACCCATTTGGGGGTGGGACCAGCTGGCCCATTGCCTACAACCCCTCCCCATGGCCAGCCCCAACCCCAATGAGCCCCCACCACCCCTATTGGCCTGTGGCCACTCATCCCAACCAGCTCTACCCCCATCAGCTCCCACCACACCGATTGGGGGTGGGGCAGGTCGGCCAACCTCTCACAGGCCCTCCACTAGCCACTGACCTCTGATCAGTCCCTCACCCTATTTGGGAGCAGGGTCAGCCGGCCCATCACCCACAGCACCTCCTCACAGACAGCCTGGCCCCCAATCAGTCGCCCAACCCCAATGGGGGCGAGACCCACCAGTCAATCACCTTGGGAGGCTGGGAGTGGCCAGAGTGGGTCAATGGGGGGGAAAAGGAGACATATATAATACTTTAATATATTTTTATTAATTTTTTACAGAGAGGAAGAGAGAGAGACAGAAAGTCAGAAACATTGATGAGAGAGAGACATTGATCAGCCGCCTCTTGCACGCCCCACAGTGGAGATGTGCCCACAAGCAAGGTACATGCCCCCAACCGGATCGAACCCGGGACCTTTCAGTCCGCAGGCTGATGCTCTATCCACTGAGCCAAACCAGTCTCGGCAGATATATAATATTTTAAACAATAAAAACATACACATACACATAGATAGATAGATAGATAATAGATGGATAGGTAGGTAGGTAGGTAGAGGTAGGTAGGTAGATAGATAGATAGATAGATAGATAGATAGATAGATAGATAGATAGAGATTATTTAGACCAAGCTGGCACGGCTCAGTGCTTGAGCAGCGACCCAGGAACCAGGATGTCATGGTTTGATTACTGGTGGTCAGGGCACATGCCCTGGTGTCAGTCTGGATCCCCAGAGCGGGGTGTGCTGGCAGCAGCTGATCAATGATTCTTTCACATTATTAACGTTTCTCTGTTTCTGTCTCTTCCTCATCGAAACCAATAAAAATGTATTCACAAATACTGGTTACTAGTACTTGGGATGGGCTTCGAAATACTGAGTGCATAATCTCCTGAGGGAACTTGACGGGTGATAGAAATGTTGTTCATGTTGAATGGGATGGTAATTACTTCAGTGTGTATATTTGTCAAAAATATTTGAATTGTACACTTAAGTGTGTACATTTTATTTAAGTAAATTATACCTCAATCAGTTGATTTAGAGAAACATTGACAAAAACCAAGTGTTGGCAAGGAGGTGGAGCAATTAGATACCTCGTACATGCAGATGGGAGCTTAAACTAGTACATGCATTGGAAAATGATTTGGCATGCACTGGTGGTAGATATCTTCATACTCTATGATCCAGAAATTCTCACCCTTGGCATATATGCAGTAAGTATACATGTATCCAAAAAACAGTTTTATACCATCATCTTCAAGGACAATCTCTTCCTGGAAACAACCATTAAAATGAGGTAAATTACTGCAAGGAAGGACTATACAAGAATTAAAATGCACAACCATTAGTACAAAAAACAGACACATGTAAGTCTCTCTAACATAATACCAAGAATAATAGTAAAATTGTATTCCAAAATAAAATTAAAACAAAACTATGCCACAAGAATGCAGGATAGTAGTCATCTTTGGGGAAGGTTGAGGTTAGCCAGTAGGGATCTTTCAGGGGCTGAAGATGTCTATCTCTTGATCTATGACACAGAAGAATTCATTTGGGAGTTACCTGTTCAGTTTCATATGTATGATTTGTGTTTTTCTGCATGAATGTTATATAGACTAAGAAAGACTTACCTGAAAAGTCACTGAAATGCATTTCTAATTTGTTACGGTTTTCTATTTTAAGCTTATATTGTTCACATTGTTTCACATTGGTCCAATAAGCCAGTAAAATTGCTTCAGTTTATTGTCCATATATCCATCAGTACACATTTAACATTTCTTTTTTCTCCCTCTATCACAAAATGCAACCAGGTAAAAAACTGACCAAACATAGGCCTGCAGATAACAGGTCACTGAACTAGTTTTAGGATAATAATGCTACACATCCCTCTCCTTAATTACCTGCTGCTACCTGCTTTTACTAACTCATGAAAAAAAATGAGGTACATTCAGAGATAAAGAAAATAACTAAAAATTTAAAGAATGCATTATTAAAATAATTTCTGCTTATATGATCTAAGCTCAGAAAATCTAAAAATAGTAAGTTTATTTGTTTTTCATGAATAAAAAGCACAAGTTATAATATTTGATTTCTATATCCATTTTAAATTATACTGCTGGTCTCCTTTAACACTGCACATTTTGTACATGGTATACAGTGATGTCAGGTGTACACTTTTTAAAAATATATTTTATTGATTTTTTACAGAGAGGAAGGGAGAGATATAGAAAGTCAGAAACATCGATGAGAGAGAGACATCGATCAGCCACCTCCTGCTCGCCCCACAGTGGAGATGTGCCCGCAAGCAAGGTACATGCCCCCAACAGGAATCAAACCTGGACCTTTCAGTCCGCAGGCCAACGCTCTATCCACTGAGCCAAACCAGTCTCGGCAAGTGTACATTTTTAAGGTATTTTTTTTATGAATGTTTCATCCATGTGTTTACACATAGAGCTTTTAAGTAAACATTTCAGCATATATCTTTATAGCTTTAGAACTTGTAGACACTTTAAAATAAATGATTTCATCAAAATAATGTAAATTCAGTTATAACTTCCCTTTTAATTTCAATTTGTGGATATAACATAGAAGTGAATTTATTGAATCAATAATAAATTATGATAAATACTCCCATATAAGTTTTAGCTATATTTAAAGAAAATTCATGTATATTCTTAAAGAGTTGCTTTTGTAGGAATAATAAAATTTTCAAGTTTTCTGATAAAAATTGTGCTCTGAAATGCAAGAAACTGGATACTTTGCTTTGTGTATTAGGTTCTGATTTGAATTTTGACCAGAGTTTTAAGCACACATTTGTAAACAGACCAAGGCAAAAATAAGGATGCACTAGAGGTTTTAAAGTTCATGTTTGATTACATAAGGTTGTAAATAACTGAGTGCTGTTTGGGGGTATCAACATGTGAAATTCAGCTGTAGAAATTACACCATGTTGGGTGTTTTTAAGGCTTCACAGTCCCTTTTAATGTTTTATTTTTGACTCTTCACTCTATGGTGTACCTTTCCCCCTTTTCCTTCTGTTCTCAGTTTCTATAACTAGCAAAGCTTATTTTTTCACACCCCTCCTGACAGCTGAATGTTTCCTATGGATAAGATGGCATATGGGATTCTCAATAAAACATCTAAGTATGTTTATTATTAAATAAAATTTAATGTGTTTTTATACCATTTCTAGAGGCCCAGTGCACAAATTTATGCACAGGATTGTGTGTGTGTCTCAGTCCAGCCTGCACTCTCTTCAATCTGGGACATCCCTCTCACATTCCAGGACTGCTGGCTCCCAACTGCTCACCTGCCTGCCTTCCTGATTGCCCCTAACTACTTCTGCCTGACATGGCCTGAGTTCCCCTGTCAAGCCCTCTGGAGGTGGGGGAAGGCATAGCTTCAGGTCCCTGCTGATTGCTAGTTAAGGCTCCTTATAGGAACTTGGCTTCAGCTATGGGTGCAGCCATCGTTGTGATGGAGTGATGGTCAATTAGCATATTTCCTCTTTATTAGATAAGATTAGAGGCCAGGTGCACGAAATTCATGCACATGGGAGAGGGTCCTTCAGCCAAGCCCGCATCTTCTTGCAATCTGGGACCCCTTGGGGGATATCAGAAATCCCTCTCTCAATGCAGGACCACTGGCTCCTAACCCCTCACTTGCCTGCCTGTCTGATCACCACTAACCACTCACCTGCCTGCTTGGTTGTTCCTAACCACTCTGCTTCAGCCCCTACCTCCATGGCTTCATCCCAAAAGTCATCTGGAATGACATCTGGAAGGTCATTTAGCTGTCTGGTCTAATTAGCATATTACACTTTTATTCTTATAGATTATTTCAGAGTTTATATTTAGGCCTTTGATCCATTTTGAATTCATTTTTGTACATGGAGAAAAACTGCAGTCCAGTTTCATTCTTTTGCCTATGACTTTGCAATTTTCCCAGCAACATTTATTAAAGAGGCTTCTTTTCTCCATTGTATGTTTTTGAATCCTTTGTCAAAAATTTTTGTTGTTAACATGCAGCTTTATTTTTGGGCTCTCAGTTCTGTTCCATTTATCTTCCTGTCATTTTTTTCTGCCAGTATCATGCTGTTTTGATTATTATAGCTTTGTAGTATAGTTTGAAGTCAGGTAGTGTGTTATGTTTGGTTTCATTCTTTCTTCTCAGCATTGCTTTGGCCAGTCAAAGTCTTTTGTTGTTCCATACAAATCTGATGAGGTTTTCTTTGGTGTTTTTTTAAAATGTCAAGGATTTTGATGTGGATTGCATTACACCTGCATATTTCTTTGGGTGATATAGATACTTATTCTATGTTGACTCTTCCAATTCATGAACAAGAGATGTATTGGCTAAGATACCTACTTTTATTTTTTTTAAATATATTTTATTGATTTTTTTACAGAGAGAAAGGGAGAGGGATAGAAAGATATTTTATTGATTTTTTTACAGAGAGAAAGGGAGAGGGATAGAAAGTTAGAAACATCGATGAGAGAGAGACATCGACCAGCTGCCTCTTGCACGCCCCCTACTGGGGATGTGCCCGAAACCAAGTACATGCTCTTGACCGGAATCAAAGCTGGGACCTTTCAGTCCGAACGCTCTATCCACTGAGCCAAACCAGTTTTGGCTAAGATTCCTACTTTTAATTAATTAATATGTAGTATTCCCCATGAAAGTGATATGAGAGTTCAAATGCACAGATGTCAATTTCCTAAAGGGTTGATGATTGATCATGGTGCATTTGCAATCAGAATAAGGGGGTATGTAAACCTTCATTTTCTCAAATCAAGAAAATATTGTCACTCATGCAGAGCCCGTGTATAAACACATTTAAGAAATGATGCAAGTTGTTTGTCCTTTTAATACTTCATAAGTCTGAATTTTATTAGAAGAGTCAAACTGACCAAAAACAAATATTGCTAGCTGCTAAAAGAAATTTAATTGCATGTTCAGGATATTCCTGTGATCTTGGAATGTAAATTAGGTAAGATAAAATGAGCTCTCCACAATATTCCATCACAATGTTTAATAAGAAAAGGGAAATACTATGGCATTGCTCAACAGAATTTGACTTCCACATAAGGGTTACATTAAATTAGTCTGCCTATAAATCCAAAGCATCCAGTGAGAGCATAAAATCATTGGGTGACTCTCACCCCTAAAATCAGCAATACTTTTACATTAATCGTATAACTACTTTGGCAAGCCTGTCTGAGTTCCAGATTTGGCTAATATCATAGCATAGCAATAATATACTTTTGGAAAGTTTTATATTTTGTAATCAGAGTTGAGGGCTCTCATGGATCAGTGATGAGGAGCCTCAGCCACTGGCAAATTCATTGTTCCATGACCAGAGATAACATTAACATTTATATGCACGGAATTAGAACAGCTTCATTCGTCATTGTAGTTATAAATTATAGTCACCAAACAACACTTCCCCACAGAAATGCCTCCGTGAGACTTGTCCTGCTTTGCATTCTGGAGGCCTGACTACATGTCTCTGTCTCCATACAAATGCATTGCTAGACTAAGAGATCAAATGCTCTAAACATCACAATTTCTCAGATAATTGAACTTTTATTTCGCTCAGAAGATGAAATGCTTTGCATGATATTCAATGATAGAGGTTCAGAACAGAATCCAGCCCTCTCCAGTTTGGCTAAGTGGTTAGAGCATCAGCCCACAGACCCAAGGGTCATGGGTTCAATTCCTGGTCAAAGGTACATACCTCAGTCGTAAGATTCCATCGTTGGGAATCATGCAGGAGGTAATCAATTTATGAGTCTCTCTCACATCAATGTTTCTCTCTCTCACTCACCTCTGTCCTTCCCTTCCGCTATCTCTAAAAATCAATGGGGAAAATTATCCTCTGGTGATAATTAAAAAAAAAAGGAATAAATCTATAAAGATGCAAACATTGTGTAGAAAACTGGTAGCAAATGCTCAGACTTTGAGATAAAAGAAGCCAGAGTTTAAGCTCTGTGAAATCAAGGGTTTCCTTCCCTGAAAGACATGGCCTCTGCTATTTTACTGCTAATCTCTGTGAGTTGACTTAACTTTAAAAAATGCTTTGAGGGGTCTGGACAAAAGAGACCTTGAAATTGGTGTGCTATGTTTCTGCAGGGCTGTCCTGAAGACTTTAGATATTTGTTTAACTGCTGTAATTGACCTCTGGGTTGACACACATTTGAAATAACTTAAGTACCTATCATTTACACAGAAACAGATGAAACACTAGGGCGGTCAGAACTTTGAGAGAGAGAACCCGGAAAGAAAATCTTGGAAAACTCTCTGGGAATCTCAGATCTGTGCACCAAGGGGACTGGGCACATGTGGTAGGCTGCACTCACACTCACACATTCCCCAACCTCAACACAAATCCATCAACATAGCACAACACTACGGGTACGAGAAAAACCTCGGACCAAACATTGAAAATAAGCTGCAGTGATCCAGCCAGGGGGAATTCCTAGGAACACGGGTTTAAAATCACACGCACCCGAGGCAGCCTGAAATACCGTGTGCGAGACCGAGGTTGCACCTAACTGGAGAGACAGCATCCAAGCTACTAGTCTCTGGCTGCGGATAAGTGTTATGAGTTGGGTTTTGTTCTTGATCCATATTGAAATCTTAAATCCTGGCAGCTTAGAAGGTGACCATGTTTGGTGTTAGGAATTTTCCAGGGTTAATCAAGTTAAAGTGAGGTCATTAGGATGTAATTTAATCCAATTTGACTGGTGACATTTTGAGAAAGGGCAGTTGGGCACACACACACACACACACATATATATATATATGTAAGTTTTATATATATGTAAGTAAAGGGAAAAATGAGACATAATAAAAAGACAGCCACCTACAAGTCAAGGAGAAAGAACTGTGAAAGAATCCTCTCTTAGAGTCCTCAGAAGGCTCTTACCCTGCCAATACTTTGTGTGGCTTCCAGAAACTGTAAGTGAATTTCTGCTGTACAGACCACCCAGTTTCTGTCACTTCATATGGTATTCTTAGCAAACCAATACAATCGGGTGACAGTCTGCAGAGAGTCTGAACTTTGATGGTGGCCTCCCAGGCATGCACACATTCAATGATAAAGGAGAGAAATCTTAATTGAACAAGAGGGCTTACAGAAAGGCACATTTTTGTGAATGGCATATATTGATCTAGGAGTGATCTTTAGCTAGGCCAATGATAAGGCAAATTAAAGAATGGGAAAAATATTTGCCAAAGAGACATGTATTAAGGACTATTATTTTAAATGTGCAAAGAAATCTTAAAACTGAACAAGGAGAAAACAAACAACCTGATTAAAAAATAATTCAAAGACCTTAAAAATCATCTCACACACACAAAGAAAGCTACACAGATGGCAAATAAGAAACGATGTACCTCATCATATTTCATCAAGGAAATATAAAATAAATAACAAGCGGATGTCATAACACACCTACCAGACTGGTCAAAATTGAGAACAACTGAAACACGAGCTGGATGGTGAGTATATGAACGATGGGAATTTTCACTCATTGCTAGTGGGAATGCAAACTGGTGCAGACACTGCAGAAGACAGTTTGGCTGTTCTTTACAACACTAAACATGCTATTCTCATATGATCCACCAAGCTCAAGCTTCAGTCTTTACAAAAAGGAGCTGAAAACTTATGCTTACACAAAAAAAAAACCCTACACCTAAATGTTTATAGTGGCTTTATTTATAATCATGAGGACTTAAAAGCAACCAAGATGTCCTTCATGGATAAATACACTGCGGTACATCCAGACAGTGAAATATTATTCCATTTTAAGAAATAGAAAGCTGTCAAGCCATGAAAAGACAGAGAGTAAACTTAAGTGATTATTTATAAGGAAATCAAGTCACTCCAACAAGACTGTATACTGTAGATTTCCAAAAGTTTGACGTACTGAAATAAAGCAAAACTATGCAGATAGCGAAAGTCTTGGTGAGTGTCAGTGATCGCAAGAGAAAGAGATAAAAGGGCCTAACAAGATTTTTAGGTCAGTGCAACTATTTTCTATGCATCATCATAATGTAAACCAGGGGCCTTTGGTAATTATCGTGTGTTGATGTAGGTTTCTTAATTGTAAACAAATATACTACACTGGCAGGGATAATGCAGGTGTTGATAATGAGGGACGCTATGCACATGTGGGGACAAGGGTCGTATGAGAAATCTCTGAACCTTCCATTCAATTTAGCGGCAAATATAAAGCTGTTTTAAAATAAACATAACCTTAAAAAGGGAGATCAGTGATTGCTTAGGTCTGGTTGGAGGGAAGTGGATAATGAGTGTTGTTAATGGGTGTGGAGTTTCCTGTTGGACTAATGAGTGTTTTCTAAAATTAGATTATGGGGACGATTGCAAAACTCTGTGAATATACTTTGAAATGCTGAATTCTACACTTAAAATGGGTGTATAGAATTATATGTCCATAGGGTGTTAAAGTGCAATGCATCTAATCAAAGTTAAGAAATGAAACAAGTCTAGTTAATATAATTTTATTTAGCAATACAATACAGACAGCCATAAACGTGTGATTTTTTTCAGAACTATTGGATATTGAAATTGGGACTCAAACATCTTTTGTTCTTATAGGTTTATTTCTAGCCTGCAAGGGCAAGATGTTTCTAAAGAAAAGAATCAGGGGAAAAACAAAACAAAACAAAACACAAACGGGATACAGAGGGAAAGAAGCAAAGAACAGACTGCCATATTACAGCGGGAAGGCAGGGGAGGTTGCAGGTGGGGGGGTGGTGTCTGCATGAGATCAACCTAAGGACTTGTATGCATGTATTTAAGGGTAAGCAATGGATACAGGACACTGGGGTCGCCCCCCCCCGCGCCCCCCCCAAAGTCTTGGTTGACCACGTCGGGAGTTCAATAGGGGAGGAAAAAAGGAGATATATGTACTACTATTTGTAATACTTTAAACAAAATATATATATATATTTGTGATGGTGCCAAAGCCATATGCATTCGCTATAGATGATACTTCAAATTTTAAATGTTGACCTTTTCCCTTGTTAGGGTATGTGTTAGATACTCTCTCATGAGTTTGGGCCACAATAATGAGCTGCAGCCACAGGATCACAAGGATTAAAGAGTTGATAATCCATAGTGTACTGCATTACCATCATTTTTATGGATATAATGTTCTAAGCACAGTTAAGGTAGGCCATGCTAAGCTCTGATGTTCAGTGGTTAGGGTGTTAAATGCATTTTTGACTTACGATGTAATGGTTGTGTTGGGATATAACTCCATCATAAGTGAAGGGGCACCTATACTGTGAAAAGCCCTATACTATGGTTTTTGTTATTGCCTTTCTTTTCTTTTCTTTTTTCTTTTCTTTTCTTTTCCAGGAAGTCAGAAGAGATAAAATAGAACAGAACCACCTCTTCAAACAGACTGTCAAAGATTTTTCAAATATGTTGGAAGACAGCTCATTTATTTATGAAAAACTATGGATGCCAAGCAGACTACAGAGAAAGAAAACATAACCCAGAAATATCACACTGCTAAACACTGAAGCAAAATCAAAATTTGTGAGATTTTTCCCCCTAGAAAAATCATATAATTGTCAGAGAAAAAAAATACGTATAACAACTGAATGTTAATTTTTGATTACAATTCGAATGAATTTTACTTTCTCTTCTTAGAGTTCAACTGTGAATACATTTGAATTTCCAAGTCTTGTTAAATAATAAGGTAAATGGTATTCTATACTACACAAATTAGCTTTTTAGTATTTCAGTGATTTATCTGAGGCATCACCTAGAAAGATGTCTCCTCCTTTTAAAACAAATATATAATCACCTGTAAAGCTAATTTATCTCTTATATAATGTATTCTTATACATTCAGCTCCTGTCCTGTGAACGAAGATAGGGTTTTTTAATAAAATTTTATGGAATTAGTCTTGTAGCTACCTTAGGAATTGAACAGCTGTGCATGATCAATGTCATTATAATAAATACTATGAAAATTTTATAACCAATTGTCAACTGCTATTATCTGCTACCAAAATAATTTATCACTTTTTAATTTCATAATTCATAATGAACAATTACCAACCTAATTAATCCCTCTTAAGATTATTGAATTCATTAGCTTGTTTATTTGGTTCATTGCTCGGCTCCAATAGGCTTTCAAAAACTATATTTTAAGTTTGTAAATCACCTGCTTTCATTTGGAACAATGGACTTATGACTTCATATGATATTCGTGTGAACATTTTATGTATATTCTTATGAATTTTAATTAACCTTAGTAAACTTTAGGAATAAAAATTAGCAATGCTTTAATATCTAATAAGTGTGCAATACAGACATTTTTGTACAGGATGCCAGGAGGCATGTTTTACACATTTCTTACCTATTTTTTTTTCCTTCTCATAATTCATAGAAATTACCTTTTCTAGCTTATGTGAAAGGTTGTAGTGGAAAGAAGCACACTTGCATTGTTACCTCTTTGAGACATTATGTTGTTACTTGACTATTAGTCCTCATATTAAAATCCAAATAACTATAATCAAAGTATTAGGCTAATCCATTTTCTTTTTTTGTTTCCTCCTTTCTTTTTCTCATTCTTTCTTTTTAAAGTTATCTTTATATTTTATTTATTTATTTTTAATCCTCATCCGAGGATATTTTTCCATTGCTTTTTAGAGAGAGTGGAAGAGAGAGGGGAAGATGGAGAGAAATATCTGGTTGCCTCCTGCACGTGCTCTGACTAGCGCCCAGGCCAGGGAGGAGCCTGCACTGGAGATACATGCCCTTGACTGGAGTCAAACCTGGAATCTTTTGTTTCACAGGCTGATGCTCTATCCACTGACCCAAACAGGCTAGGGCCATTTTCTTTTTATTTTCCCCTGAGGATATTTTCCCCATTGGTCTCTAGAGAGAGTGGAAGGGAGGGAGGAGGGGGAGAGAGAGAAACATTGATGTGAGAGAGATACATCCATTGGTTGCCTCTTGTACCCACCCTTACTAGAGCTGAGGAACTTGCAAGCCAGGTACATACCCTTGACAGGGAATCAAACATGTGACCCTTTGGTCCTTGGGCTGATGCTCTAACCACTGAGAAAAACTGGCCAAGGCTAGGCTAGTACATTCTAAATGTTTAAGCCTTTTTTCATACATTTTCACAAAAATATTAATTTAACAAGTTGTACACAGTTGCTGTTCCCCGTCCTCACAAATGATATATGTTTTGGGCCAGAGCAGTTTTGGAGGTGTGTGTGTGTGTGTGTGATTACAGAGAGAGAGAAAGAGAGGTGTGTGTGTGTGTGTGATTACAAAGAGAGAGAAAGAGAAAGAGAGAGAGAGAGAGAGAGAGAGAGAAGCAACAATTGGTACAAGTTTATATAGAAATGAAGTACAGAAAATATTTCCAAACTTATTTTATGTGAGAGTGGCAAAACTGCTGTAGAGTGTAAAGAAAATATGCAAAATTAGGGAAGGAAAATAAATAATTCTCCATTTCTCTGTGTCTACAACGTTTGAACTATACTGTAAAGTCCCTGACATTTAAGAATGATCCTATTGCTTCTGGGCTCTTTATTTCTGACTATTCTGTATGTTCCTGAATCCTCCACATATCACATTTTGAGGATTTCTAATTTAGTTTTAATTATGGCAAGTAATTGCACTATGTGCACACGTGTTACTCCAGGATGAGAGGTTGGCAAACTGTGGGGCACTGCCCAGTTCACTAAAACAATACCATTAATTCTTTCCTTTAATTTCCCAACAAGTTTGCATTGCATCTAGAAATGCACAATCTTCAGAAAGTTCCAAAATAGATGAATAACTCTCCTTGCTACGCATCAGATGTTCACTGGTTGGGTTTAAAACAGTAAAACCTGGACACTAGAGTCTGATCAGCCCTCTTTACCTGTTGAAACATCTGGCAGGGTATCAGGTCCTGGTAAGAAAACCTGGGTCACCTCCGGGCAGCCACCACTCTTCCTCCCCACCATGTCCCACGGTACTCTTCAGGATTTTCTTAAGACTAACAGAAGTATCTGTTGCACTCCAGTGATATCTTCTATTTAATACTTACCCGCTATAATCTACACTAATAATAGAGTAACATGCTAATTGACTCTACCTTTGTGACACCCTCCAGCCAATCAGGAGTGAGTATGCAAATTAACTCAACAAAGATGGTGGGTTGATTTGCATACACAGGATGATGCAAGTGTCCCAGCTGGGGGTGAAGCGGGATGCTTGTATCATCATCATGGTGACGATGCAAGTGTTCCACACCACCCCAGCCACTCAGGGTTTCTGGGCAGTGTGGGAAGGCAAAAAAGCAGCTTCACCAGAGCAAAGGCAATGCCAGCAGCCAGGGGAAAGAAAGCCCATTCTTGCACAAATCTTTGTGCATTGGGCCTTTAGTTTTCCTTATAATTTGATTTATTCTAGTCTAGCTTCCTAACGTTATGCAGAGAGAAATGTTTAATAAAAGCATATTCTTCATCTATATGAAAATTGTAAATGGTGAGTGGGAACATTAAAAGTAGTATTCACACTTCCTGTGACTCTACCATTTAAATGTATGCAAAAATGACAGTTTTCTTTTTCAGATCTGTACTCTATATTTTGTCAGAGTGTTGCTTTGCTTAAACCACATTTTTAAAAATAGCATCTGAGATCTTCTTTCCCAGACGTTAAATTGTGTCAGTTCACAGAGCCAACTATCCCTTGGTATGCATTTTGAGGACTTTTAAGGAGTTAGAGACAATGAGAAAAATGAATTTAAAAACAGAGTGAAGTGATATAAAACTGATTAGGAAGTGTTATGATTAATCTAATGAAAAAAACATTTTCTCTGCTTTGAATTTGGTTATGAATTGGCATATACCATAAATCAGGCCTTAGATAGGTAATGTTTGCACAACGTTTTTGGAAAAATCTTTATTATTTTCAGGAAAGGCATTTGGGAAGCCAGATATTAATTTCTTACTAGATGAAAAGGCTGAAGTTGTATGCCTTGACTACTACTGGCCACCATACTACAGATTCAGGTGAATTTGTCTTAGAATGAAACTGGCAATGTGGCTGATGGTTCCAACAATATTATGAACAGAGTTAGTCATAGATCCTTAGTAAAATACGACACTCTACAGCTATTAACAATGGCCAAACTATGAAGTTTAATTCTTAAAATGAGTTTAATAACCACTTACCTAGGAAGTGACTTGCCTAATTTAGCTCTAATTTTCCCGAGACTGGTAAATCTATTCCCAATGCTTTTATGTAAAGACTAGAGGCCTGGTGCATGAAAATTCATGCACTGGAGGTGGGTCCTCAGCCCGGTCTGCCTCCTCTCACAGTCTGTGAGCCCTCAGGGGTGGGAGGTGACCCAGCAATCAGGGGAAGGTGATGTCCCCATCACACCTCTGCTGCTCCCACTGCTGGCAGCTGAAGCCTCAGCTGGCCCTGGTTACCTGAGCCTTTGGTGGCTCTCAGTTGCTGGGCAGCCACCATCCAAATCTTTCCTGCACCTCCGGCCAGCTCTGGACAGCTGGGGGACTGAGGGCAGGTCAGGCTGCATTGTTCATCTGCCACCCTCCTGTGGGGCTGAAAGGACTGGGGGACTCAGGCAGGGCTGAGCGGACTGGGCACCACCATCATCTTGTGGATATGGGTACCCACATCTTTGTGATGGTGTGATGGTCAATTTGCATATACCCTCTTTATTAGATAGGATCCTTGTATTATGTTCCAATTGTTATTTTGTACTAGAAAATAGATATTTTTTTACATAAAATTGGTTTTATTTTTCTTTATATTAGAAAAATGGAGTTACAGTGGGAAAAGGAATAAAAAAAATCACTGAATCTTTTAACTTTTCAGGGTCTTTACAATATCCTCACAATGATACTTATCTAAGTTATCAACTCTGATTTACTAATGAGGAAAATGAATTTTTCCAAGTCATGCATCAAGTTAGTAGCATTAATGCAGATATAGAGCTTATTTACATTTTTATCTTGTTTTCCCTCATAGATCTCTTTGAAGATCTAATGCAAGTGGTAACACTTTTTCCCCAGAGGCTGTTTTAAAATATTGCAGTGGCCAAAAATTGTCATAACTGCCAGCACCAATGATTTCTAATTTAAAAATAAATGTGCCATGCTATCTAAAAGAAAGATTAAATGAATACAGCAGTGACATCAGGGTCATTAACATGTTTATTTATTTACTCAGCAAAAAATAACTTAGGTCTGATATATGTCTGAATCCATTCTCTTAACGTTGTCCAACATCTTTACAAATAAATTCATCCAAACTTCAGCATGCATACGGGTTATTCTGAGGGTCTGTTACAACAGAGATTTCTGGACCTTGCCTCTAGAGATTTTATTTGGTAGTTCTAGCAGCGACTTCAAAGTTTTTCTAAAAGTCATAATACAATAATACTCGTTCATTGATGATATTTTGAGTCTCTGCTCTAGACAATTACTCCCTTCCATCTACACACACACATGATCACTCCCTTCAAAAATCCAACAACTCCTTCCTTATGCTGAAGTACCCTGTATAATCTCTGACAATATCTATGCCCTTTGACCCTCACCAATAATGGTCCGTTTAGCCTCAATTCAAATGCTCCTTATCAACTCACTATCCCTTTTTAAGAGTTATTAATAGTTTTTGTAAAACTAAAATGATTGCCATAGGTTTGAAACCTAAGAGCAATATAGTTTTCAAGAATAATTTCATCAACCAAAAAAGAGTATGGAAGCCTGAAAACCATAGAGCACTGAAGAAAAAGATAACTGTAACATAGACTCAAAACCAGAGATTTTTCTTACTAAAGTCCACTTGAAATGAATAATTAGATACCCTGGGGTTAATCAAATAACTTTCAAAATCTGGAAGACTGCTTCAAACTGGGAGAAAACAGGGAATCAGAGACTAGATTGTCTAATGCAGTTTGATTGCATTTAATTACACAAAGTAATTATTAATATTTAACTAAGTATAAATTAGGAAATTTAAATTATGCCAATATTAGCTACATCTAACTATGTTTAACATAATTTTATTCTTAGTCTTAAAATATTCTTTGATAATTTTAAATTGTTATATATTTATACTAAAAATTATATATTTAGATCTCTCAGAATGCTTATAACACTGATGTATACCAGATTTGAAAACCATGAAACATACTGTAATCTTGTGATTAATACTTTTTTTTCTAGCAGGTTCAGTTGTCCAATATTTATGAATATGCATTTGCCATTTTTTATCCTATTTATTTTTATAGCACACTATTTTTAAGTAAAAGTTAGTTATAATCAAAGTGTTATTTTATTGATAAGATGCTATATAATGTAAAATTCACTACCTGAAAAAAATACAAATGTAAATTGTAGTTATTGACACTAAGAAAATCATTAAAATACCAGTTTTATTTTAACTTTTATTTCAAAAATCATGTATGAACATTCTGTTTGATGGCAGTGGACTTCAGAGAGAGAAAAACAGAGTTGTATATGGATTGTCCCCAGCTCTGTCTTTATTTCTTTATTTTTTATAACATATTAAAATCATACAAAATCAAGTCTCATGATTTATATTTTCAAAAGTGAATCAAGATCAGGGAGCCAATTATTGATCATTGACTACTGAATTTATATAAAATAGGGTGTGCTATAACACATAGGACCAGTTGCATGTATTCTTCTAACAGACTTGTATTGCTATATTTATTTCTAGTATATCAATAAAAATTTAGTGCTCTGTACATCACTGCTCACAAAAGATAAGGAGACAAAAATTATTCAAGTATTTACCATTCTGTACCAAGCACTGAATGTTGAGGGTTCCATGAAATTCTAACTTTTTAAATAAACACAGGATATTTACTTCTACCATATGACATGGCATTAATATCACAGAAGAATCATGTCATTAGGCAAAATAATTTTTCTGAAAACTTGGTTTTGCTTTTTGTCGGAGAATATTTGTCATAACGTTTCATCACATTTTATGAGCCCCAGGATAACTGTGACTTTTGTAGTTTTCACAGAGGAAAGAACAACTTGGAATGATAGCTCCATAATTTTCTTCTAGTCCTCTTTAGCTATTAAACTGTATGCTTATAATGAAAATCATAATTTAACACATGTCTTAAGAAAATTCAATAAACTAGTGAAAGGGAAGCTTTGTTTAAGTGTTACATAAAAAATCTTAGGTTGTTTTTATAACATATTTTCATTATAGACATTTCATATGCTGGGGTCACTTTTCCAATAAAATTCATTGTTTTCACACATTCATAGTACTTGCATATTTTTTCTGCTGCTTTAATATCTTTTTTCTAGCAGGTTCAGTTGTCCAACATTTATGAATATGCATTTACCAATTTTTTATTCTATTTATTTTTATAGCACACTATTTTAAGTAAAAGT
Organism: Lasiurus cinereus; assembly: GCA_011751065.1. Taxonomy (NCBI): domain Eukaryota; kingdom Metazoa; phylum Chordata; class Mammalia; order Chiroptera; family Vespertilionidae; genus Lasiurus; species Lasiurus cinereus. The sequence continues at coordinate 69,086,731 of JAAGEH010002531.1, forward strand.
TAGTTATAAACAAAGTATTTTATTGATAAGATGCTACATAATGTAAAATTCACTACCTGAAAAAAATACAAATGTTTCCAATTAAACTTATGCCAAAAATGTTAACATAAAATATGTCATGCAACTCTTAAATTAGGCTAACTCTACTGTTTTGTGCCAGTGTGATAGGGTTTTTGATGAGGACTTTCCTAATCTATAAAGCAGCTAATCTCCAAGCTTTCAAGGGAAGAGATTATACCACTGCCATTTTTGTTGTACAAAAAAAAAAAAAGAACTGGACAACAAGAACAATTTTCCTACATTGATTTGATTTCATCAATACTTTGTCCCAGAGGTCATGGTATCTTCTAAAGTTCTTTTGATGTTGGACAATGCCCCTCAGAAACATATGAGTTCAACATCAAGGCATTGAAGTGGGTTGACTTGCATCCAAATACAATGTCTCTGATGCTCTAGAGTGGTGATCGTAAGAATCTTTAAGGCTCATTACAGAGGTTACTCTACAGAAAGGATGGTCAACATTATGAGAAAAACACCTTGACAGGGAGAACATCAGGAAAGTCTGGAAGGATTATCCCATTGAAGATGCCCTCACTGTTACAGAAAAAGCCATGAAGGTCATCAAGCCGGAAACAATAATATCCTGCTGAGGAAAACTGTGTCCAGATGTAGTGCATGACTTTAAGGGAGTAATGGCAGAGCTAATCAAGGAAATCAAGACAGAGGTTGTGGATATGGCAAAAAAAGGGTGAGGGCTGAAAGTTATCAAGAAATGTATCTCAAAGAAATTCAAAAGCTCATAGAAACCACAATGTTTCAATACTATATTATAAATATGTACCCCACATAAATTTTATAATGATTCATTCATCAATGATAGGCTAGGTTACCATGAAGCAATCATGCCAATTACACTAGCCTGTCAGAAAGCAATCATATCATTGCTTCATTATCCATGAGTGAATTGTTATGTCTGTATATAAATACTTCTTTTTGCACATTTTCTTTTCATTAGTGATGTTTAGTGTTAGTAATATATATAAAATCTACAGTGTTTTGTATTAGAAAAGACAATATTGATGTAGGTACTGACGGGATTCATCTTCTAAACAGACAATGTAAATTAATAATATCAATAAATACAGTACAGCACTATGAGCATATTTTCTCTTCCTCACAATTTTCCTAATAAGATTTTTCTCTGAATTACTATAGTGTAATAATGCAGTGTAGACTACATGAAACATGAAAAATATGAATTAATCAACTGTTAATATTATTAGCAAGGCTTTCAGTCAAAAGGAAGCTATTAGAAGTTAAGTTTTAGGAACGACTACAGTTATATTTAGATTTTCTTATACATTTTTTTATTAATGTATTACATGTAAACATATCTTCCCATTGCCCGCCCCCTTCCCAAGCATTGCCTAACCCCCCAGAGTCTTGTGTTAATTGATTATGCTTATATGCATGCATATAAGTCCTTTGGTTGATCTCTTATCTACTCCACCTCTCCCTAATTTTCCCACTGTAGTTTGACAATCTGTTTGATGCTTTATTGCCTCTGTATCTATCTTTTTGTTCATAAGTTTATAATGTTATTTATTATCCATAAATGAATGAGATCATGTGGTATTTTTCTTTCACTGACTGGCTTATTTCATTTAATATGATGCTCCCCTATATTTGGATTTTCTATGGTATAAGAGTCTACAGGCTCTGGTCCCTATGCTGCTCGAGAGTCTAGTGTCATTTGGAATACCTCAGAAGGAAAGCCTCATTAAACAAACCTATGAAGATTAACAGAAAAAAGCTCAGTGCTTCTAGAGCCTTTGCAAAATTGAACAAGGTGAAATTTACTGTGAATATTATGAGGTGTCTCTGTGAACATGTCAATTAATCATTTATTTCAAGTTTGTGAACTACATAGGAACAGAAATGCTAACTAGCTTGCAGACTGTTTAATAGTCCACCGGTAATATACAGCAACAGTGGATCCTAAACTTGAACCCCTAACAGTCTAGCTGGAAAGATACCTAGTTTTACTGAGCCGGTTATTTGTCATGCCCAGAAAGGTCAGTCTTTAGCTGGAAGAAATTTAAATTATGATAGAAATATTTAAAATAAAGGAATTCAACCTAGAGAAGCCATCTCCTCAATGATCAGCGTGTTTGTAGGTTGAATGGGCATATTCCATCCATCAGTTCAAACTTAGGGACCATATGCAAGGGCAGACATTTTAAGAGGTTTTGACGTGCTTTTGTCTAAAGGGATGAGAGGTTCAATGAGACAAGAAAACAAGTTGTGTGGTTTAGTTTTGAGAGATATGGAGCGAGAGTAGAAAGTTGGTGCAACATGAATGAACTAGGATTTTTATCTGTGACTATTATTAATAACAAAAATTTTTAAGGTGCATGATAGACATTTTTTCCCCTGCAGTTTAAATGCAGCATCTCCTCATTGCAATTAGTGCTTAGTTCAATTAGCCCCCCCAAATAATGGCTCTATTTTGTCCATTTCCAACACGCAATGGGTACAGTTGATCTAAGTGATCTTATAAAATAAGTCAGAGGTCCTTTCATCTCTGTGGTTCTTGGATGTTAGGATAAATATGCACGGGTAGATGTAAAAAGTATGACAGTTTAATATTTTCGATTTTCCGTGGCAGGTTCCCATTAAACCATTTCTAGAATTGCTTTTGAATGTTATTTTCTAAGTGTTTCTCATCTTTCCGGCAGTTATCTCAAAATAAATGGAAGTGCTGCATCCTGTTTTGTTCTTGTTATCAGCTCAGAATAAAGACCGTAAGTAATGTTGGGGAGCAGGGGGAGACTTACTCTAAGTAACAAGCTGGGCTTGTACCAGGAAAACGTTATAAGTAAACCTTTCTTTGCCATTTTGATAGATTAATAGGTCTACTCCTCTTTTCCATTCCTAATAACAAATTGAAGTTTCACAATGAATTTGTGTAGTGACAATTCTAAACTTGTCATTTTGGGAAAACATATGCTGGTAAAGAGACTTGGCTGAAAGTCAAATGGAAGCTTTTCCGAGGGATTGCAGCCCAGGGATCTGTTCTAACACATAAAATGCTGATGGGAAAAGCATTTAAAATAAACATCCCAAGAACTATGGGAAGGTTAAATGAGTCTCTTCTGGTGACCCATCCCCAGGAGTAGATCAGCCCCAGCTTTGAAGAACCTGCCAGGGCATCAAGAGGAAACCACAGAGCTGTAAAGAAATAAAGAAATCGGCACTTTTAATTCCAACATGAAGTCCAAGCTACTCACAGTATCAAAATTGCTTGTGCAGGAAGCGTCAACTTTATACATTTTATAGAAGTGTCATGATATATTAAAGGTATTGATTTTGTATGTTTGCTCAGTTACCAAGTGAAAACAGGCAAGAATTTTTTTCAGGTTATTATTTCTATTTTATGGACAGTTCATAATTAAATATCAACCTCTCATATACTGCCCATAGATAATAAATCACAAGTTTGTATTTAAATATATATGAACTATTTTAATGTATTTTTAGCCATACATTTCCAGAATTATAACTTTCTTTTTTTTAAATATATTTTATTGATTTTTTTAACAGAGAGGAAAGGAGAGGGATAGAGAGTTAGAAACATCGATGAGAGAGAGACATCCATCAGCCGCTTCCTGCACGCCCCCTACTGGGGATGTTCCCACAACCAAGATAAGTGCCCCCAACCGGAATCGAACCTGGGACCTTTCAGTCCACAGGCCGACGCTCTATCCACTGAGCCAAACCAGTTTCAGCCAGAATTATAACTTTCAAACATTTTTTTGCATACCCATTAATTCTTAACTTCACTTGCTACTGCCCTTCTCCGAGGATAGGGGCCAGCATCTAACTAACCAAAAAAGTCCTCATTTGTTAGAATGAAGAGATGACTTTAAGTCAAAGAAGTTATGGGGTCACTGAATTAATTGGCTAATAGTCATTTATATTCATGAAGACACTTTATATAAATAGTGGTCAAATAGTTATAATAAAAAATTGAGAAGGACACATTAGTGAGTATACATTTAAGTTAAAAAATGGCATAGCCATAACTGGTTTGGCTCAGTGGATAGAACATTAGCCTGCCGACTGCAGGGTACCAGGTTCAGTTTCGGTCAAGGGCACATGCCCTGGTTGCGGGCTCAGTCTCCAGTGGGGATGTGCAGGAGGCAGCTGATCAGTGATTCTCTCTCATCATTGATGTTTCTTTCTCTCTCCCTCTCCCTTTCTCTTTGAAATCAATAGAAACACAATTTTTATTTTATTTTATTTTTATATTTTATTGATTTTTTATAGAGAGAAAGGGAGAGAAATAGAAAGTCAGAAACATCGATGAGAGAGAGAGATATCGACCAGCTGCCTCCTGCACACCCCACACCAGAGATATGCCCGCAAGCAAGGCACATGCCCCCGACCGGAATCGAACCCGGGACCTTTCAGTCCACAGGCCGATGCTCTATCCACTGAGTCAAACCAGTCTCGGCAAAACACAATTTTTAAAATGATATAACAACTCAGGTAACATTCAAACTTGAAATCCCAATAGGTATTCAATAAATTTATGTGCCAAATAAAGATGGGAAGATATTGTAATTTGTGAATTTTATGAATATTGAAGAAGTATTGAGAACTGTTGTTTCATATGAGGTCACAGTGAAAAGGAAAAGTTCAATACTGTGAAGAAGGGGATGGAGATGGAGTCTCATCCTGCTTCTAGGTTACAAGGGGGGAAATTTACCTGTAATGATTACTGAGGATTCATAAATGTTTTTGCATGTAGACTGACCTATTTTTCCTATGAACCTAAAAATATGTGAACTATTCAAAAACCTAGACTTTAATCAATGAGCACCCATGATCACATTATACAAATAATATCTCAAAGAAAGCATCTAGTATATAAAACCAGCATAAGTCTTTGAGTGAAATAACAGGTGAAGTGTAAAAGAAAAATGTTGGAAATGTTAGAACAAAACAAAATCAATGTGTCTAGGTTGTGTCCTAGATACATCTATGTGGGCCATATATTTTTAAATAAATCTTTATTATTGAAAGTATTACATATGTCGCTTTGAAATCATATGCATATGAGTGGTGAAGGCTTGGGGGCGTAGGAGGACAGGAGAGGGCAATGGGGAAAAAGAGACATACGTGTGCTATATTTTTCTTATTGTAAAAGTTTTACCAAGTAGGTTTCACTGTCATTTCTTTTTACCAAGCCCCATAGAGATTGGTAACTTTGCTGACTGTACTGATATGCTGTTTTTTATAGAGTTTTAAACTATGTCTGCGATTTCTGACACACTCCTCCCATTGAGAATATCTGAGCCTGAAATCTGGATGGATTTGAAACTCGTGTAACCAATAGAGCATAGAGAAAATAACACCATGAGATTTCCAGGCCAGATCGGAAGAGACGGCTGTTTCAACCTTGTGCTATTTAGATATCTGGCCCAGAAAAATGTCAATTGGCATGTGAGAAACCTGATATTCCATGTTGGAAAGCTCATGTGTGACCTTTCTGATCACATCTCCCAGATGACAGCCAGCATCAATATCATCATGTAAGTAAGTCTCCTCAGGTACCCAGCAGATAGATGCCTGCAGATAGCTGACACCTGACTGCACTGTAAGAGAGACACAGGCAAGTGAGAACCATCCAGACAAGCTCTTTCCTAATTCCTGGCTCTCTCAGGCAAAATTCTAAGATTGTTCTAGAATAAAAACCTATATATTCCCCTCACCTTGAGTGTGGGCACACATTGTGAATATGATAAGATATTTACTCCCTTGGTTATGCCATGTTCTATCAGACAAAGATAACAGGATAGTTCCTCCTGTGATTACAGAACATTTCATAAGATTCTCTGATAGCATCATGGAGAGAGAGGTCTTCTGATGGCTTGGAAGCTGCCTTCTGTGTCCCTGAGCAGAGAACCTGCTTTATGCCCAGCCTCCTGATCCAAAAGAACTTTGTGATAATAAATGCTGTTGTTTTGTGTCCCTTAGTTTCTGGTGATTGCACAGTAATAAAAAGATAAATACTCTGGCTCACAAAATTATGAGAAAGGTAAACTAGATGTTTTAAGCTGCTATTTTTTTCTAATCTCATTCAGGTATTAAATAAAAGTACTGAATTGGGGCTGATTTGTAATACAGTAATAGTATAAAGAACAGTTCCATCTGTTTGTCCTTTCTTCTATTGAGAACGATAGAATACAGGTCATTCACCAGTTTCCAATACTATGGGAAAGGAGACAACTTTAGAGTATTGTTATAAGATTTAGATTGGTTCAGGGAAATATATCATAAAAGTTAGGTGAATAATGCATGCCATCTACTTTGTCCATGTGATTATTTATGCACTTGCCATTGAGACTCTTGAAAGTATCTTCTGCAAGTTTTTGACCGAGAAGGCACTAAGTTCCTTCACTCAGGAACTTACACGCTGTAGTTCCTTTAACTCTGCAGGTGTCTCTTGCACAGCTCCCCACACAATGTCAAGTCCCTATAAGGATATAGATGTCCTGTAGATGTGCTATTCCAAAAAGAGAGCAGCTTTCTTCATTTCTCATTCTGACATAATCTGATTCCTCTTCCTCTGTACTTGTCCCAGTAGGCTGCTTCCACACCTTCTGTGGTCAAAGCAGCCTTGTTTTTATTGTCACTATCCCAAAAGAGTATTTGGTTATCAAACAAAATCTCACTGACCTTTCCCCAATGACCTATTTAAAAAGTAGAATCTATATATATAAAAGGCTAAGTAACTATCCATCTGTCCAACCAACTGATCAGCTGATACATATGACACACACTGGCAATTTGAAAAGAAACGCTGACTCGCACATGTGCAATACATGTAAAGCTCTCATTGGTGCCAATCACATGTGTGTGTTTCAATCTGTCATTGTCGATCATGAATTTGGTTGACACTTCTATTATAGAGAAAGGGCAAATAGCAATATTAAAATATTTCTTCTAATTAGTTTCCTTTTAATGTGCAGGAATCCATGCACTGGGCCACTAGTTATTAATAATACATGAGGTTTAAATAGATGCATGGTTTAAGTAGATAAGGATTTTAGGGTATTTTAAAAAATATTGGAGTTAAATTAGCATATAACAATTTGTTTTTACCATATTCACTTTCTATGACAGTTACGACAAATTACCACAATTTGGATGGCTTTAGAAAAAAGAGAAATTTCTCTCCCATTTCTTATGCTAGAAGCTCCTACTCAAGATGGCTGGACCTTGTTCCCTTGCTGCAGTCTCCAAAAGAGAATCTGCTTCATGCCTTTCTCTCAGCTTCTGACATCCTTGGCAACCTTTGACCTGTAGGCACATTATCCAATCTCTGCCTCCCTTGCACAATGATATGTGTCCACATTGTGTCTTTCCCTTTATCACTCTCTTTATTTCTCTTCTCATCTTATAAAAACACTAGTCATATTAAGGGCCCACTCAATCCGGTATGTCCTTACCTTATTTGATATCTTAATTATACCTGCCATGATCCTATTTCCAAATAAGTTCACACTCATGGGTACCAGGGGTAAGGATTTGAACATGTCTTTCGTGGAGACATAATTCAATACCCAACATAACCATTAGATATGTTGGCAACTGAAGAACAGTGATAGGTTTAGAAAACATTTTGTATAAATAGTGTGCACATTCAAGTAGGGCAAATTGATAATTAGAGAACAGGCGATACCATCAGCATTTTAATGAAATCATTACTACACTCAGTCATATACACCTTCTCCCATCAGAGAGCCCTCCATGTCCCTCCTACCTCATCCTCATATGTTCATTTGTACGTACTAAATTCTGTTCTTATTACTGGTGTCATGAATAACTTCTTATTATAGTTTCCTGGATATACTTTTGAAATTTCTGCAATAAAGTAAGAAAAAGACAGTAGGGCAAGTAGTAAAATGTGACAAAAAAACTATAATAATACCTCAAAATGAAGAATTTCAAAATAATAAAAACATAAACATTTTTAATAAAAGTACATAAAATATGTGCATCCATGTGCTTATATTTAAATCCATGTGCTTATATTTGTATGTATGCACATACATACAAATATACAGATGTGCATACACATAATTTATAGAAAATGTATTTTGTGCATATAAGAGATATGCCAATTTTTATTAATAAGAAAAGTTTTGCACTATGCTCACTAGATCTACATAAATTTTAAGCTTTGTAATTATTCTCATCATTATTCGCCCAAATTCTCATTTATTGAATCAAAGTATTTAATTCATGAGAGCCTCATATTTAGTGAACATATAGACATGTCTTTAAAGTTTCTTACTTTGTGCATTTTATCTTAATAGTCTGTGAGTTTAAAATATTTGAAAATATGGACAGTATGATTCAGACCACTGGTATGTCTTAACTTCCATATGGTAGAGCTTTGTCAAGTCAAATCACTCCTATGGAGCCAGATAGAGGGAAATGGAGAAACAGCACAAATTAAATTCTAACCTTGCACTGAGGGGACAATTCCATGGACCAAATAAATGTGTTTCATGCACAAAATATTTCAGTATATTCAGGTCCATGTTATTTTTCTTATAAGAAACACCCCTGCTTATCTAAGGGATACTTGGCAAATATATACTCCGATGTTCCACAGCTAATTCTGGGTATGAAATATTTTTATTCCCAAGGAAAGAAATGCTAGCTGATGTCTGTTTATTTAAAGTAGAAACGTAGAAATACATAATTTAAGATAACTGAGACACTCATTTTTGTGTCCATAAATATTTGAGAGGCAAATGTCCTTCCCTTCAAGTACACAAACATGCACAAAAAAGCTCAATATGTAAATGACCTGCTAGAGGTTCTGCCACATTTATTGAATTGTTAATCATTTTACTCCCTGGTTTTTATAGTGTTAAAGTTTATCTTCACTTTACACCTTTCACAGGCATTCAGTCTGCCAACTTACATTATTGTTAATCAATAGCTGCAATCGTAATTGTTTTTGAAGCAATTTTTCCAATAAAAGTTATGAAGTAAAAATGAATGTTATTTACTTCACTTGTATTCCCTTTTTCTATTTGCATTCCAAGCTATTAAGTATACCTGATAGCACTTTCTAACTTTTAAAACCCACCAAAACCAGTATTTAATAACATGGCTTTTCCCTTCCACACTGCAACTATAGTATATTAAAGAACCAAACTCAGTTTCAGATAATTGAAATTTAAATGTTTAATGGAACCAGAATGTGTTTTTTTTTTTCTAGAGAAAAATGCTTTTTTCTTCTTCTTTTCTTCTTCCTCCCATAATGATTACTGCCCCATCTTTGTACAATTAAAGAGGTTTTACTTTGTGGCTCTTACATGTATTGATTTAAAAATCTTTAATGGACTCCTATTAAGAAAAACTGAGGAAATTTTGCTTTTCTCTTTCTTCCATGTCTTCTTATATCATTCCTAAATAGTGGCTTTTTTTTTTGTCAAAATAGTTTACCTCTTTGCTAATACTAGAACTATACAATATACTAGTTCAAACACAAAACATGATCCAGGATCAAATATAGAACTAGTTCTTACCTGCTTCCACAGATGCATTTTTCATGCTTGCTTTGTGACCTTTGTTGTTAGTAATGAAAGCATAAATATCTTATAGATTTATTATAGACAGGGAAAATCAAATGTTAGTAACATATTTTGCCAGAAACCAAACATTGTCTCACTAATAGAAAGATGTGGACAGGAGACCAGAAGGCTGGTCAACCTTAATTGCTCTGAAAGGTCAGAGCTAATCACTCACTCACTGTTTAGTTGAAATATTGTTAGCTAAAGCAGCCTCTACCTTTTTGTTTCATGTAAACTTCTCTTCTTGTAATTTCCTGCCAAAAGACTAGGGGTGTCCCAAAGCCTTAATAAAAGGGAGAAAAAGGCCAGAGCAAGGGGTAGTCTTTTCACTAGAGGATGGCTCCCACCTGGCCCCCCAATATCGACAAATTAATACTTTTCTAGTCTCTCTTTTTATTTGCGAGCGGCCTCCTCCAGAATCCAAACCCTGAACCTCGAGGGATGTAGAAAGGGGCTCCCACAATATTTTTCTTTTGCATTCCACTTACTTGGAAGAATGGAGTGGTGTAAGAAAACTAAACACTTATCAGTTTTTCTTTTGAGCATTTTAGAGAGAGAAAAACACCAAATCCCCTTGATAGTCCTGATCAGATAGTATTCCCCCCTTATCTTGTATCACAACTCTGTCAGTTACTATCCTCTGAATTTTAGGGACCTCATTCTATGCTTTACCTAATCATACTGCCAACAAGGGTGGCCAGAGAACTGTATTGATCATAGACCTACTCCTTCTCTTCATTTTGCTTTATATTTTAACTAATTAATTAATCAACTTAATGGTGATTGTGCAGGAAGGTACAATTTTTCCTCAGGCGCTTAGATATAAAAATTTAAAGTTCAAAAGTTCAAGGGCGTTACAGGACGGAATTTTACATTTGAGAGTGATCAGTAAAAATGGTAATTAATAATTACCAAAAATAAAAAATCAGGGTGGGGGGGAAGATGTTTAAAGACTTATACTGGACGGGGGGCCTTGAGGGAAACAGAGGAGGGTGTGCCAAGGATGAGTGTCACAGAAGCCACTTGAGTGAAGAACTCCAGAATGGAGACACTCCTTTTGAAATGTGGCAATATGGTGTTTCTTGCTGAAACTGTTAGAAAAAATTTCTGAGAAACTAAGAGGCGGAAGTCAGGATTTGGGAAGAAGAAAGGAGTAAAAGTTAGGAAAATCTACTATCAAGGACCAAGACTGTTAAAGCAGAAAACAGGATAGAGATAATCTCCAACGAAAAGAAGAATTCTTGAAAATATTAGGTGCTCTCTATATTTTAAAAGAAGAAATATCTGCTTGGCTGGCATGGCTCAGTGGTTGAGAGTCAAACTCAGAATCAGGAGGCCATGGTTCAACTCCTGGTCAGTCACATGCCAGGGTTGTAGGATTGATTCCCAGTGTGAGGTTTGCAGGAAGCAGCCTATCAACGATTCCTTCTCATCATTGATGTTTCTCTCTCTCTCTCCCTGAAATCAATCCTATCTAATAAAGAGGGAATATGATAATTGACCATCACTCCATCACAAAGATGGCTGCACGCATAGCTGAGGCCAAGTTCCCATAAGGACCTTAATGAGCAATCAGCAGGGACCTGAGGCTGTGCCCTTACCCACCCCTGCCCACTTGGGGCTTCACAGAGGATCTCAGGCCACACTCCCTGCCCTGGAATCAGGCTGGGGAACCTCAGGCTGCTCGCCCCCTGTCCCAGCACCTGGCTGAGGGACCTAAGGCTGCACCCCCACCAGGTGGGGCTTGACAGGGGACCTCAGCCTGTGCCCCCCCACCCAGCAAGGCTTGACAGGGGACTTCAAGGTACACCCCCAGAGCTGGGTTGGGGGAACTCAGGGTACACCCCCACCCAGCAGGATTTGATGGGGGACCTCAGGCCATGCCCCCCACCCAGAAGGGCTTGACAGGGAATCTCAGGCCATGTCTTCCACCTGGTGGGACTTAATGGAGAACCTCAAGGCACACTCCCTGCCCAGGCCATGCCCCCATCCTGGCACCAGGCCAGGGGACCTGAGGCTATACTCCCTGCCCAGCAGGGCTTGACAAGGGTGAGACTGGCCAGGTCTGGATCTAGTCCAAAGGGGGGGGGTGGTGTATAGCTGGGTCTAAGTCTCACGCAATTTTGAGATGAATGTGAGTGGGCAGAGACTTGACTCTGGATCCCATGGTGTGCCCCAGACTCTGACAGGAGGAAGGTTTTCATATACATTTTACTAATTTTCATCTCTGACACTTCTATTATAGAGAAAGGGCAAATAGCAATATTAAATTATTTCCTCTAATTAATCCCCTTTTAATGTGCATGAATTTCATGCACCAGGTCACTAGTATAAATATATTAAAAGAAGTATCTAGATCAGTTAATTGTTCAAAGACCCATCCTTCACTGAGAATCAGCTTCAACAATCTACATCTGATGCTGCATACACTTCCCTACTTATGGGGAATTTGCATGCAAAATACTTGAAACAATCAGCTTTCTGAGAAACTGGAATACATATGTTGTAAACACTAAACACTAGGGTAATTTTGGCACAGTCTGCAATAGATTTCTCTTAGATTTCATCCAATTAGGTTAAAACTAAATTGGTTTCTTTTTGCCTTGAGATTCTTCTGGAGTTATGCTATGGGAATTTTGATGATATTCTCTACATACCACTCTACCTCCAAAAGCTGATATATCAAGATGCCTCTGCTTGTCTTACAATTAACATAAAGATATATATTCTGTACATTTGATTACGACAATTTGTTCACCCTTCTTTAGCTCATATAAGCAAAATTGAGCAAGGTGACAGAGAGACTGAAAAGAAGTAGATCTAAATTACATTTATTTTTCTATGTATATTTTCAGTGGTTTGATTAAAGCAAAATTAGCTATTTGTACAATTGGATTTCTTTGTGTTACTTTTAGTTACTTTTATTGTTGCCCAAATCCTCAGGATCCTAAAAATTAATTATTAAGAGAGCAATCTGCACTTATGTTTTAATACCACCAGGTGTTACAGATACAGGTGTTTTGCTAATTCTGTCTGATCACCCTAGAGCAGTGGTTGGCAAACTCATTAGTCAGTAGAGTGACAAACTGAGGCTTGCAAGCCACGTGTGGCTCTCAAGCCGCAGTTTGCCAACCACTGCCCTAGAGGCACTAGGATTTGTTTCCCTCAGATGCAGGTAGATAATATAATTTAAGAATAAAATCATCAAAATCCTATGCAATTTATTGAGAAAACAATAAGCAATGTAAGAGATGTGTAACTTAGGCAGGATATTAAATCACAAGAGGATAAGCATGCTAATTTAATAACTTATTTTCCAATTCAATGACACTTATTAATTTTTTTTTCAATAATAGCATGTTCAGCCCAGTTAGTGTGGCTCCGAGTTTAAGCATTGTCCTGTGAACTAGGATGTCACTGTTCCATTCCCAGTCATGCACATACCCAGGTTGCAGGCTCTATCCTTGGTGTGGGGCACGCAGAAAGACAGCCAGATCAATGATTGTCTCTTATCATTGATGTTTCTATCTCTCTCTTTCTCTCCCTTCCTCTCTGAAATCAATACAAATGTAAGTAACATCATGTGCAATATATTTTAATTTACCTATGAAAATATTGTGAAGCCAATTTAGTGAATAACAACTGTTCAATAAAATATTAATATTATTTTAATCAGTGTCAAATGTGCATTGTGTTAAATTTGCACTGCTTCTATTTAAATTTTCTTTTGTGCTCAACTTGAAAAAAAGAACTGTGCAGCAAAATTATGTTTTGGAATTCTATTTAAAATAATCTAATGTTAATTTTTTTTCTGAAGATCTGAAATAGGATACCTGTTGACTGGCCATGGTGATATTCTAATAGATGAAAGGTTATTTGATTTTTTACTCTGAGCAATCCTCATAGTATTGAGTCTCAGGAATTGCAGAGAGATTATCTTAATGATAAAAAACATTTGACTTTGAGGAAATTTCTATTTTGTATAAATTTATAAAAAAAATTAGTAGAGGCAATACTAAGAAACATAAACTTAACCTGAATAATATTCTTAGTAAAATAATGAAGAATCCAGATAAACCTGACTCATTATTTATTAGACTGGTTAAGTCTTTATTATGTTATTTCACTTTGAGCCCTGTTCTACTCAATGCTTCATTTACAGAGATTTTAAAGTAAACACATTCCTTCCTTGCAGAGGACATTAGGGATTCAGTGGGGGGGGAAAGATTCCCTTTATCTTTTTCATGACAGTTTCATGATATTTGCAGTCTAGTAAAGAAAGACAGAATAGGAAATGCATAATCATCCAACAGTATAACACTCTGTTAGGGATAATCATGCAAAGGTATCTTAGCACATTAAAAAGGCTTTGTGATGTGTAGATTCCCAGGACTTAAAAGGCTCTGTGAACACAATAACTAACTCCCTTCTGCTCTAATCTAACAGTGCATTCAGAGGGTGATAAAATCAGGGCTGAACAGTGTGGGCTTGCCTAGTCCTTCTTGAGAGCTAGAGACACAAGGCTGGTTGGATGAATCATTTCCATGGAGTCTAAGCATCATCAAAGTCAGATGCATAGATTGTTCTGGAACATATTCACTCAGTGTTTGAAAAGAAAGGTTCCTTTCGGACCAACCCATTCATTTCACAGATAAGTGGATAGAACCAGATGAAAGATGAGATCCATAACTCAAACTCAGATCTTTTCATTCCAAACACAATGCTCTTTGTTTTTTTCTCATTCAGAATCCTGTTCTCACACTTCTGATTATCTCAAGAAGAAATTACTTCCCATTTCACGAAGTATTTTACTTTCGAACATTAATCATGACAAAGGAAAAATGTATTTCATTTCTTTCCTTTTAAAGAAATAGTAGGTGTTCCAGTTATTAATAGCAAATTTTGTAATCAAAGAAAACACGATAATTTCAAGAGAAATATGAAAAGTGCTTTATTCAAAGTAATGTCCATCACTAGCTACACATTTCCCCCATCTTTCAGGTAATTTGTGGATACCATCCCAATAGAAATTTTCTTGTTTTGAGGCAAAACATTCAGAGACTCAATTTTCCACTTCCTCATACATTTTGAAGTGCTGCTCAGAAAGTGTGTGTGCCATCAATCAGAACAAGTGGTAACCTGAAGAAGCAAGGTCTGGTGAATACAGCTGTTGGGGTAATACTTCCAAGGCAAGATCTTTTAACACATCTTTACTGGTTTTGAAGTGTGTACTGGTGCATCATCATGAAGCAAAATTACTTTGCCGTGTCTTCTGGAACATTCTGGTCATTTCATGATCAAAGCATAGTTCAAATTCATTATTTGTTGTCAGTAGAGATCAGTATTAATGGTTTCACCTGGTTTTAGAAGCTCATAATACACCACACCTTCCTGATCCCACCAAACGCAGAGCATTGTCTTCTTTCCGAAGCGATTTGGTCTTGCAGTTGATGTTACTGGTTGACCTAAATCAACCCATGTTTTTGTGTATTTGGGATTCTCAAAATAAATCCACTTTTCATCACCAGTCACAATTCAATGCAAAAAACTCTTTCTTTCATGCCACTGGAGCAACATTTTACTGATGACTTTTCGGTTTTCCATTTTGTCTTTCGTTCAGTTGATGTGGCACCCATTTTCCTTTCTTTAAAACCTTGCCCATTGCTTGTACATGATCAGAATTTTTTTTCTGAGCAACGTTTAATCTTTCTGCAAGTTTTTTTTTTTTTGAGTTTGACACACATCTTCAT
The DNA here is from genome assembly GCA_011751065.1 of Lasiurus cinereus. Lineage (NCBI taxonomy): Eukaryota > Metazoa > Chordata > Mammalia > Chiroptera > Vespertilionidae > Lasiurus > Lasiurus cinereus. Next base: position 69,102,140 of record JAAGEH010002531.1, read on the forward strand.
CCACTAATGCTTGTAATTGTTGGTCTTCAAACTTTTTCAGTTGACTTGGACATTCTTTATTTTTACATCAAAATCACCACTTTTAAAGTGTTTAAACCAGCATTCACAAGTATCTTGAGATGGAGCATGTTCACCATAAGCTTCCTGAAGCATTCAGCAGCACTTTCCTTCAAAATAAAGTAATGAATTGAAACTTTCCAGAAATGTTCTTTTTTTTGGTATGAAATTCAACATTTTTAAGTGTAAAAATATCTATGATGTTAACACCTTCAGAAAATTTGACATATGAAGTTTTGAACTTTGTTGTCAATACAACAAAATAGCATACATATCAAATAGCATATATGTCAACATATGTATAACTCCATCTATTGAAAAAAATCCACATTATTAACCGTAGACTTAGTATGTCATAACAACAATACTCTGAGTAGTCATACTAATATCATGCAACATAAGTTCGAGAAGGGTATTTTTCTGTAATATTCAGTCTAAACATAAAGTGAAATAAACAGAAAATTCTTTATATGTATGCAGCTACTACCAGTACTTACATTAGAATATTACCTTATTCAAAATGGAATTGCAAGTAGTCAGAATGTGCACTATGCTGTTTATATAGTTTACACAAACATTTTTATACCTGAGATGTGAATTTTATTTCTTTGCCTGTTTCTTTGTCAAATGTCTTAACACAGGACCTACTTGATATGTCTGTTCTTACAGTCATAGAAACATTCTACATTATTCATTTTGTATCTTAACACATATTTTCTTTCTCTACATAAGAAAAAAACCCACAGTAAATAAGTGTAATTGATTTATCATAAACACAGATTTATATTTATATTATTTTGTCATAGGCTAATTATAAATAGTTTATTTAAAAATAAATGTGGATGGAATAAATTTAATTAGTTGTTAAAATTACTGAAAGCAGCCCTAGCTGGTTTTGCTCAGTGGATAGAGCATTGGATTGAAGACTTAAAAGTTCCTAGTTTGATTGTGGTCAAGGGTATATATCCTGGTTGTGGGCTCATCCCCAATAGAGGGTGTGCAGGAGGCAACCAATCAATGATTCTCTTTCATCATTGATGTTTATATCTCTCTCTCCCTCTCTCTTCCTCTCTGAAATCAATAAAAATATATTCAAAAAATAATAAAACTATAAAATAATTCTATATCTGGTAATAGTAACATAAGGGGAGTCATATCACAATTCTAACAGATATTGTTATGATTGCTCACCAGATATCTTACTGTGTAGTGCATGTATCCTAACCCATGTGCTTATAACTTTTTCTAGGATCAATGAGCACATATTGAGACTTAAGTCCTGAAGCCAGCTGCTGCTGCCAAATTTCTATTCGATTAAGCAATTTCCTAAAGGCAAGTACATTTTCTATGATTTGCTTTTCCTCAGCTGGAATGTAATGCTAAAGAAATTTATGAACAGCTCTTGGCCCTTTGTCTATGTAACGCAAACACAGGAAAGCATCTAAATATAGAATTACCTTGTTCCTTTGTGGAGTTTTGTTGACTGAGATAAGCTTTGTTTCTAGCCAGTGTCCTTAAAGGTTAAGTGAGTCTGTATCTTACTACAGATTTTTAATGAACTACAGAAGAAAATTAAGGTATATCCAATAGAGAGTTTACTTTGCACCGTTCCTTTTACAGAAAGGTATTTGTAGTTCAGCAATCATTTGCTAAGTTCCTGTTGTGTTTTATGCACTGTGCTATGTGGTTGGATAATGCAAAGATGATTACAACACAATGTGTGCTCTAAACTGAAACCATAATATCATGTTAACCTGGAAAATTCTCAGCTAAATTATATACAGGGGTGAGCAAAAGTAGATATACAGTTGTGCGCACACAAAAGAGTTATTCTTATATTATTACTAAGGGCCCAATGCATGAATTCATGTACCTTGAAAGGAACTGTGGGCCGTGAGGCTGCAGTGGGCACAGGGCCAGGTCTCAGCCCATCCTCCATGCCACCACCTGGTCCCTTCCACCTCAGCTACCAGTTGGTCCCCTGTCTGCCAGCAGTCCGGCTCCTGCTGTTGCTGCTCACACACACTGAAGGTGTGAAGCAATTGGGGTCAGTGCCAGCAGTGGGTGGCAGCAGGGCTGGCACTGTCAGTGGGTGTGAGCGGTGGCTGTGGCACTGGCTCTGGGTGCAAGCAGGGCTGGTGTTGGCAGTGAGTATGAGAGGCAGATGCTGGCCCCAATCGCCCCTCAGGAGCAGGGAAGGTCGAGAAGCCCTGAGGGGTGATTGGGGCCAGCAGTCGCTGCTCACTCCTGCTGACAGTGCCAAGAGATCAGGGCCGGCACTGTGCACTGGCAGTGGATACGAGCGTCGGGTGGAACCATGGTGCTCAGGAAGAAAGAATTTTCAGTAACCACCAGAGGCTCACCCCAATGAAAGCTAACAGCAACTGGTGCCCCCCCTTGGTCTGGCACCCCATTCCTCCCCTGGCTCACCTGCTCCACCATTCTACCAGGGCCTATGCCCACCATGTTTCATGCGCACCCCCTGGTGGTCAGTGGACATCATAGTGACCGGTGGTTCTGTTGTTCTGCCATTCAGTCTATTTATATATTAGCCTTTTATTATAGATGATTTATTCTTGTATTATATATTTTTCCATACAAACAACTGTAACCCCACTTTGCCCACCCCTGAATATATAACAATCTCAGTAATAGTGTAGGTAATTTCAGAAACAGAAACACCATCTGTTAGCTTTCCTTTGCCAGGTAAATTATAGAATATATTGTATTTGTAATTTATGAAGCTTTTTGTTATATCTCTTAACTTAATCACATCATTAATCTTTGAAAATTTACGATGAATGAGTCACTGAAAGAATCTCTCTGGGCTTAGAAAGATATTATAATAATAATTGCTGGATTACTTAGGGACCTTGCATTCTTAAATAATTTAAGAAAATCTTAACCAATAAATACTTCATAAAAGCTCTTGAGTCACAGAAAGATAGGTTTTGTGTTAAGATTTGTTGGGCTTTGATGAAGAGACAGCATCACACTTTTTTCCATCTAGATTTTGAACCAATAGAGATGTAGAATACATAATAAGATATTGGACAAAATAGTACTTTTTTTTTACCAGCAGAGCTGACTAGGCAATATTGTTTGTACCAGAAATTAAAATGAACTTTCTATTCATTTCCATCTGAACTGAGCATGGCTTCAGCAGTTCTGCCTTAGGGATCTTAGGTCAAAGAATAGAAGAGAAGCTAGGCAGGTCCAAGGCAGGTAGATCCAGGGAACAGTAGGTCCTTTGTCTTGTCTTGGACAAAAGAGAACAATTTTCTTTAGCAAACAAACAAAATAAAAAGCTTTATGACAATAGAATAGGATTGGAAGAGAGGATTCTTTCTGGGGGGAAAAAAACCTATTCTATTATAGTAAGGTAAATCAGAAAACCCAAACCAAAGAAAATGTCTAAAATTGTACAAATAAAGCAGCAAGCAGTCATTGGAAACAAAATATTATGTTTTTTATTTGTTACTTTCATATAACTTCAATAAAATAAGTCCAAAAATTAGGGAAAGAACACGAAAATAGACTCTGAGAAAAAAACCAAGAGCATTAGTTCTCTGCATTGTAAGTACATGCTCTAAGGATGTGAATAATTCTTTTAATTTAAAAAGTCTTTTAACAATACCAAATAATCCAATCACTGAAAGGCATAAAAGCTCTTTTAAAAAAATAATTAGAATTCTATAACTTCACAACTAGAACTAAACACAAACCTACACATTTTATTGGTCTCCTTCATTTGAAATATGAAAAGAGACCTATCTGAAGAAGTTGAATCACCCAAAATGTTAGAGATCAGCTTACAGGAAATTTGGATGAGATCCCTGTTAATATCTTTTAGATAATGGCATACTTGGACATTTCATTTTAAGGTTGTAATAAAAATGCACTTAAAAGTCAGAAATGTGTATATATGTTATAAAATATATATGAAAATGTTGTAAAAATATAAAAAGGAAGAAAAGAATGAAGAAAAAGAAAGTAGAGACAAAAATTGAGATAACTAAATGGGCATGTGAGTTACTGAAGAAATAAATGTAAAAGACTTCTTAAAGAGGAAAAATAATACTATAAATCTCTTCTGCACCTGAAACATCAAATGAGAATTCATTTTCCATGAATTCATTTTCCATGTCTATCAGCTGAGCTCAGTCAAACAGAATCCCAGAATAGCTGGGACAGAGTTCTTCTCTAGGAGAACCTAGATATACTGATTTGTATGCAGTGGCTCAACTTTAAGAAACCATGAGTTGTATATGCAGGGAAGAAAATATCAAAATGACTTATGAAACCTAAGGAGCCCAGGATACTTGTTATTCTACCTTGTCAGAGCTATATTCCCTTCATAAGTAGAAAATAAAAGAACCGCTCCTTTAAAGATCAAGAAGGCAGGAAGAGAGTGTAAGAATCCAGTTGTAAGTTCTCAGTAGGGTGACCTATTGGGCAGGTCACACCAACTTTGAATGAACAATGCTTTGTCTTCATTATGGAGACAGTTATGATACTTAACACAAGGTTGCTATGGTAATTGGACAGGAAAATGTATGGGGAGCACTGGAGGGTGGACACAAATATAAAAGAGTTTAGTGTGAGAGATGAGTTTGTAAGGGGGTATGGTCCAATTTCTATGTGATGGGATGTGTCTTCATGAGGTTCTTGGCTTCTTACCATTAGAGCAACTAACATTCACTTACAAACTTTACATAGAATAATACAATGATTAATTGTGTGTTTTAGAGAGGTCCTCTGTAGTGTGTTGAATATTAGTAAAGTCAGAATAGAGAAAAATCAGGAAAGAGGCGATTGCAGTTATTTTGTGAAAATTTTAAGCCTATTTCCATTTTAGATTATTTTGATTTATAGATATTTACCAGTGTTTGTGTCTGGTACTTGTTTCAAATAAATTAAAATCAACAGAAAAATTAGCTTGTACTATCATGACCATGCCATGATTGTTGGTAATTGATTTTATTCCTCATAATTATTCTAATAACAATGTAAAAATGAGAGAGGGGATACTTATAGGGGGAAAAGGACAATACAGTATAAGTAATTTTGACAATTTTATAGTATACATTTAGCAACTGACTCTAATTACACCATATAAAATAATGAAAAGCCTTTAATTTAAAATTCTCACTAAAAATATTCAACATTACCTATCAACATTTATTATAAAAATAAACTGAAGGTAAGTATTCTGAACACTTTAATGTTTTTTAAACTTAAAGTATCCTATTTTAATTTTTTAATTTAAATAGGAGACAATTAATCAAGAATAGGTGATTATAGACCAGTACTTTAAAGACAAAATACCCCTTCAGAGGATGAATCAGAAAGGAGGCATTTCTGAGGCTTCTCTGATTTCCCCTCACTACATTCAGATCTCTGCTCAACTATAACCTCATCACGGAAAACATCTTTCTCCTATTCTCTTCCAATGCAAAAAGAACATTTCCTACTCAACCATCCTTAGGTATCATCTGCTATTTTTTTTTCTTACAGGACTTTTCAACATCTGACATTGTACAATGTATTTATTTGAGAAGCGTACTCCAAAATATAAACTTTGAGATAAGAGATTTTTGTCCCTGAAACATCCTCAGTGCTGTAGGTAAGTTTGAAAACATACTGAGTGTTCAATAAATACTTGTCAAGTCCATTTATGATGTTCCAATACTGATGGCACTATTACAGTAATTAAGATGCAAGGTGGATGCTTATTATACATACTATTTTGGTAAAACATCTTCTCTCTTCAATTCTAAACAAATTACACCCACAGGATCACATGGCATTTATTCAAAAAATTCCTTTTTACTCTACAAAGCTTTGCAGTTATCAGGCATGGTAATTAGGCTTTTCCATAGGTAATTTTCCCCAATAATAAAATAGTCTGCCTTGCTTTAACTCATCTGTTTAGGACTATCGTAGCTCATTCAAGTCTCTCCCAATGGTCCTTTGCTTTAATCTGTGTATGCATGTCTAACAGTATAAAAATTATTCAATACAATTATTCTAAAAGTATTCTAGTATAAAAAATCTTCTAATGAGTGACTGCAGTTCTCTGTCTTTCTAATGTAGGTTGGTATTCTCCTCAAGAGCTGCATTCTCTCTGTCTGATTCAGTGTTGTATGATATGGTGAAATTAAAGTCATTCAAAACGCCCTTGATGTGAAATAAGTCACTTCTACTGGGAGTTCCACCAGAAAACAGACTTATCAATTTTCTGTGAATAAGATCCTCAAAGCTAAAAATTATTTTTCTTAGTAGTAAGGGTCATTTTTTTTATTCAAATTATGTTCAAGCTCATCTAGTGACTCCCAAAATTGGTGGCATATGAGTTGATTTTTTATAAGTAACACTCCAAAGGCCCACCTAGACCTACTAAATTAAATTCTTAGTAGCGGTGCCTAGTAATATTATAACACACACACACACTCACAAACACACACCATCACATCAGTAAACTGTTCCAAAAAATTTTGACACCATATTCAGCAAAATTGGATTTGTTTGCCATGCACAATAGTAATTACCTGCAAAGCGTGCAATAAAATACAGATTTTCTTCAGAGAGAATGGCACACATGTGACCATTTTTTAAAATGCATAGTTATTACAATAGCCTAATGATGCTTGACACTCCCTTGTAACCAAACAACAATCTGCTATCTTCCCCAGGATTTCTCCTTAAAATCTCAAGGTCACTGTCCCTCGGTTACAGTATCCACAAGAGTCAGAATATCATTCTTACCATGTGCCAGTTACAATTCTTATCTCATTGGTACATACCAAGCACACATATTAAGACTATTCCTTAATTGGCTCACCAGAAGCACATAAACATTGGTTAGACATTTTTATTTTACAGAGTGCTGGTCTATAAAGCAAACTTTACTGAAGGTTCAGGAGGTGGAAGGGTTTACACTGCTGTTGATCAAACAGCCTAAAATTGAAGAATAGGAAGTGATATGATCAATGTACTAGCAGGAATCCTTTCCCACCACCTTTTGGCCACAGTCTAAGCCAGTGGTTCTCAACCTTCCTAAGGCCGCGACCCTTGCATACAGTTCCTCATGTGGTGGTGACCCCCAACCATGAAATTTTGCTACTGTTATGCATCGTGATGTAAATATCTGCATTTTCCGATGGTCTTAGGCGACCCCTGTGAAAGGGTAATTTGACCTCCAAAGGGGTGGTGACCCACAGGTTGAGAAGTGCTGGTCTAAGCCTCTTGTCTCATTGCCTAATATTGTTATCTCTGTCTCCCCTTCTCCCCAGCATACCCACAATTTTGTTGTTGTTGTTGCATATGAAGTAATTTACCCTTTCCTTCTGTCTCACAGTCTTCTTATAAACACTTGCTCATATGACTTCATTTAGAAACAGTGGTGGGTAAACTACAACCAGCATCTGTTTGTTTATTTGTTTGTCTACTTTAAAATAAAGTTTACTGGAAAATAGTCACATCCATTCATTTATGTATGACTACATTTGTTTTAAAAATCCAGAGTTAAGTTATTGCAACAGAGATGGCATGAATGGCAAGACTAAAATATGTACTCTGGACCCTTTACAGAAAATTCTCTCACTAAGAGAATTCCAGAAGAGTTTACTAAACAGAGACTCCCCGCTCCTTAACAAGTCTTCTGGGCCAGATGTTAGAATTACTTTCCCACCATTTCACTTTCTTTCTAGGGAAGTATTTGCAATTTCTGAGAGCAGTATCTGTCCTCCAAACTCTCCCTCTATGTGCCTTGTGAAGAAAAACATAACATTAAAGATGTATTTTAAACACAAAGAACTTTCTCCAGGCTGTTTTCGGAGGGTAAGATGACCACATGCTGAATAGTATTTCATGATGTTGGCAGATTTCTAATTTTGACTCTTAAGTGAAATATAAATAAATCCAGTATGCAATGAATGACTTAATCTCTTACAGAGAGCACCTTTCTCATCATTAATCTTTATTTTTTTTTTCTAGGAGTTTGGTCTTTAGTTCTTCATATTCTGCATTGGGTGTTGTGGCTGAAAAGAACCATAGTGAAATTCAGGGACGTTTAATGCCACGTCATTTCATGTTGTTGGCTACACTTTCTTCTTTGCTTCAACTCAATGGTCAATCACATCTTCATTTCTCTTGAAGGAAGGTGACTCCAAAAGTTCCACTTGAAAATGTTGCTCTCTGCCTATGCCTTATTGCCTGAATACATTGAGATTTTTATGCTCCCGTCAGGAAACCTGGTGCTCTACACCATATCTTCCATTACTGCTGAGTTTCCTCTAAGACCCAGGGACAGAAGTTTAGGTAGAATTCAGATAAAATCTTCTACAGATCTTGGATGACTGGGATATACATCAATGTTTTTTATTTAAAATTGCTAACATCAATATTTAATTTTCACTGAGAGGGAAGATGTACACAGCCTCTCAGTCTTCTTTCCCTCACAATCAGATTCTAACTCTGTATTTCTTAAACTCACCAATTAGAAAATAATATTACTAAGAAGTCTGAAGTAGAAGACTCCTAGAAATCTTCTATAAATTCTGAAATCCCCAGAAATAATTCATTATACGTAGCATATCTTCAATGCTCCAATTAAGCTTGGGTCATCCCCCTCTGCTGAACTGAATTACCCTTGTGTGAAAAGTTTCTCTCCTCTTAAATATGCAGAATTGTTCTTGCCTTCTCACTGGTTCACTGTCATACTGAGGCACAGAGAACAGACCATTATGAACTTATGGGCCACCAAAGATGAAGCACCTTTAGTTTTCTATTGTAAATGGGCACATGTAGAACTTTTGTGATGCCTTTCCCTTCCCTGGGTCACTCTCCATCACATACCCTTGATCAAGTGCTTCTGGCCATCCATAAGAGACCACAGAGAGGTCTGTGGAAACTGTCTTTTCTGAGGAAACTACTGTCAAGGGTGTAAGTTCTCCCTGTATAGGACTTCATACAACTCCTCAGGGTCAACTTTAAGCTGTTGTCTTCAGCGTCAGTAATAAAAGATGGACATAAAATACAAAAAAAGTGAGCTTGGAGCTCACCAAATACATTATATCTGTCCATCAACAAAACTGACAGCAATAATATGGCTCTCCTTCCCTCATTCCAAACATCATGCACATTTCTTTTGAGCCAACTCTCACTGAAACCACACCAGGAAGAGGTTACTGGGAGATGTACCTCCCAGACTCAACCAAATTGTCATCTGGCACATAAATAAACTAGAATACAAAAAAAGTGGAACAAAAGTACAATCACACTCATTATGGTTCTTTGGGTAGCAATTAACAAAATATACCTCAAACTGTTTCAAAGCAAACAACAACCACCCTCACAGCTTTTTGAAACCCCTGGAGGTTCAGAGTGCATTTTAGTTATCCTTCATAAAATGCTGAGTGTACCATTATCAAATTAAGTATTTGTTTCCTATCAGACATTTTATTTCCTTTGATTCACAAACTTGTTTTTTATTTATTGTAGTTGTGTTCTCATTTTGTCTTGGTTTAATTAAATTCATGTAACAATTAATTTACTAAAATATGTCAGCAACCTGTAAGGAACTTATTTCTTACATGTGAGCTATTGGAATGTCATATCTATTTTTATATATATTCCTAACCTTTTATGTATTTAGTCCAGTTCTTTTAGACAAATACATAAACAGTATTATGCCAATGTGTCACTTAGCACTATAATGTATTATTCCATATTTTCAGAGTGACTTGCCAACTAAGAAATATCTATGAAAATAACTAATATTAAATATTTCCATCATGCAAAAAGTATGCATTATCTTCAGCCACACTTTTGTGTTAAACAGCTTCTTCAAAACTAAAAGGCTGTTTGTAGATGCCTTGCTTAACTCAGCATTTCTTTCTCATCTATATTCATGGCTTTTTCAGGGTCTATCTAGTTAAATTTCAGAATCATGAGCACAACCTTATTTTAGAATCTTATTTCAATCCATTGGTGAATATTGAAGTATGAAGTGATAAAATTTAAGGGTATTGTAAGGTAAATTATTACTCAAAAAATATAGGGAATTTTGGACTCAGTACCCTGTTGAGAGTCACACCAAGAAGGAGTTGAAAAGATTTACCAGTCTATTCATTCATAAATATGAGAGGTCCTTTACAATTGATTTTTTAAACTGTAGGTAAACTGTCAAAATAGTATTCCTTTTCTTTTAAAAAAATATACAATTAGTTGTCAGCTAATTTATATGATATATTAAAGATTAGTAAAGTAATGAATAGGCATACAAATATGTATTTAGTAGTATATTAACTAATGTATTAAAGTCATCACTTCAACAAATATTTACAGACTTTCTATATTGTATGTAATTATAAATAGTTAACCAAAATAGTCTAAAAATAAAATATGTAAAATTAGTAATCAAGTTAGAAATTCCGTATTTAAGTAAAAAACAACTTAGTAAGTATACAGTGATCTAGATTTATTTCAATAAGAAACTTTATATTATTTGCATCAAAAGGATACATTTTTTATATTTGTAAGTATCATTTGGGTTTTAAAACATGGGTATTTTAATATCTAAACTGTCACTTTTATTGTATAAATAGTTCATGATACTATGCAATTATGAGGCCATGCTATGATCCAATATTTTGCTAACAATTTCCTATTTAATTTCTATAGTTTCTTTAGGGAAACAAATTATTAGTCTCAGATTCTACCTAGAGAGTATAAATTCAGCACAACTGAACCAAAAAGACATCTGAATGGAAGGCTTTCAAAACACAGTTGATTCATTGTATGATAATTTTCTGGATGACACATGTATTTCTATCATTGTAATAGACATCAACAAATGTATCTGAAAGAATAATTTCTCCTAAACTGGAAGAAATTAATTTTTTGTATATCTATACCAGACACATAAAATAAAAGTAACACAGGATCATCAGAAGCACTCTCTTTTAGATTCAAAATAATATACCCAAAATATAAACATTTCTTCTGTTTTATTCTACACTCCCAGCTGACACTTTCATCTCTTCTTAGTATATTTGCTACTGTATTTCATATTCTGAAAACTGCTTTACTGTTAACTGCACCCCTTCTTCAAAGAGTCATCACTAGTCAATCACAAGTGTTATTCACAGCCCATAAAGCTGACTATATAAGCGTAGCACTGCTTATCCAACCTTAAAATGGAACGTAAGAACTGAGAGCTTCTGGCAGTGCAGACTATGACACTGAGATCTGTCGTAATGAGAACTGTGTAAATTGACCACTTTCCATTCACCATGTTGAACGAAAGTCATAATATTTATCTTAGGACCCGTTTTTCAAGATCATATGAGGTTATCATTGGTTTGAATTTGTTATTCAGGGACATGTTTCTGGCCCTTAGACTAGTCATTCAGATACACAATTGAAATACATTTTAAAATCTACACTAATAAAAGAGAAGTATGCAAATTGACAGTACTTCTGAAATAACCACCAGCCAATCAGGAGTGAGTATGAAAATTAACCCAACAAAGATGGTGGCTTAATTTGCATATGCAGGAGCAAAGCAGATGGGTGGAGCAGGATGCCTGCTATGAGGGGCCGGGGAGGGGTTGAAGGGAGCTACAGGAGCGGCACTCTGGCTAGAGCAGAGAAGACTGAAGGCTCTGGCCGGAGTGAACACTGAAGGCTCTGGCTGGAGCAAAGATGGAAGGCAGCGGCCAGAGCAAAGGCCTGGGTCCTGGGTGCCAGAGGAAAACTGGTGCCGGCAGCCAGGGGGAGGAAGGCCTATTGCACAAATCTTCATGCAACGGGCCTCTAGTAAATATGTAAAAGCTATTCATAGAACTTCCTGTCAGTTCCCCTCTGCCTCACTATATGCAGCTAGACCTCCATATCTAGACAACGGAATGAATTAAGACATGGCCCTTTTCTCCCCCTAACAACCCACCACAGACCACCACAAATTCTCAACATTATATCAGAGTCCCTTCCCCACAAAAAACCTTTGCTTTATTTATCTTGGTGTTCCCTGTACCTGGGCATGACTAAATATATGTTGCCAAAGATAATTAATTGGAGTACAATTAAGTTGATATAGGAATCAGCTTTTAATTGGGGCAAATATGTACACCAAACTTTTTTTTATTTTTTATAAAAATAAATTCCAAATAATTTTCTGAGTCAGATTTTTTTATAAACAATTGTATCAAAATATTTTAACCTGCTCATTGCTTTTAATGATATATTCATCATTATATGGGTTAAAATAATATCAAAAACATTATATATGCTATAGTATGCTGCCATGTCTAACACTCCATACTTTCAATCACACAAAAAATTGTTCATATGTAGAATAAAAACATTTTTTAAAACAATGTTGTCATATAAGACTTTCTGCATTTATGGAAATATTTATAAATCAGTGCTTTTCAATAGAATAACAGTAGCCACCTGTGGCCATTAAATAATTGAACTATGACTAGGGAAACTAAGAAATTAATTTTTAAATTTTGTTATTATAATTAACTTTAAATTTAAATGTATATAGCTATAATAAACCACTGGCCACCCGTTAGACAATTCACTTTTAGAAGTGGGAGAGAAAAATAAAATATTTCAGCTAATTAAAATTTGGTAACTGAGAAAATAAGAAAGTGGAAATACAAGTTATAGAAAAGCTACCAATAAAAAATTTATAAAATAAAATAAAAAAATATTTTATTTATTGATTGAGGGCCAGATATGTAAATTTTGTCTTCATTATTCAGAAAGTCTTTTATTAAGTTCTGTATTAACTATCCAGAAGTTATTACATACCCATTGGCGAGTAATAAAAATAAAACCACCAACATAAATAAAAATAATTCAACATTCAAAATAGATAACTCAAAATAAGAACTAATTTACTGTTGGCCCTTGTTTAAAGCAACATATTTATTTAAATATTTTTTATCATCTAAATAATTGAAGTCATGATCATTAACTCAAGACATTAATTGGTCTTAATCAGAAGGATTAATTTAATAGGATTTTGTGAAATGATCTTGGTCACAGAAAATCCACTACTTGTGTATGTTTCTCAGTTTCATTCATTAAACTTAAAGCAACATAAATATCTTAATTAAAACTTAAGACCTAAAAACTGTAAGTAAATAATTTTAATATAGTAGTCATTTTCAGTGACTATGCACTGCTAATTACAGTGATGAAGTTTTGAGAGAGAATATTCCATTTAAAAAATAAAATGCTATCCCTAAGTGAATATAGTTAGGACATCTATAAAATGCTAAAGAAATATTTACCACTGTTGAATTCTGGAGTGCAAACATTAGATATAATAATTAGTATTCCAAACTCTCCATCTTGGATACAAAATTAAACAATCAAGCAAGCAAAACAAACAAAATCCTAAGGGTGGAATCTATTAAAAAATGGTCACAAGATACAGATAGGTATATCAGTATATCAATATGTCAGTCAATAGGAGGATGTAGTGATGGTAGAGTGAAAAAAATCTCTAGTCAAAGAGCTTTAGAATATGTTCTATGGACAGAAAACAGGGCGGTGGTTATGCAAAGGAAGGGGCGTGGGGAAATAGTAAAAGGGATCAAATAAATGGAGAAGAGAAGACTTACATTGTAAACACAATGCAATATACGGATGATGTGTCATAGAAATGTACACTTGAAGCCTATATAATTTTATTAGCCAATGTCACCCCAATAAATTTAATTAAAAAGTAAATTTAAAAAAAAAATCCTCCTTTTTTTAGCCACTCCCTTCACTCCTCCTTTCTGAGGTACCTGGTGCCACTAAATTTGAGTCTGGGAAATTCTAAAGTGAAAATCAGTCTGTTTTTCTGCTTTCCTCACAACCAATTTGGGGTATTTTTCTGTCTCACAACTCAAGCTTCCTTTGTTTTTGGTCCTTTGTTTAATGACTAAACCTTCCATCCTTCCACAAAGCATAATAATTGTGTTATAATCCAAGTATAGGCCCTTCAGAAAAAGCTGAGTAAATAAATATAAGCCGTAGAACACAATTTTATCAAGACAGAGTCATGGAATCTGCCACTTCCCCCTGAGGCCTACTCCTCTCATATCTGAGTCCTTTCCCCCCCAAAAAATCAAGATTGCAATATTAAAAAACCCCAGGACAACAGAGAAATCATATTATTAAGGATGGATCCAGAGAAACAGCAGCAGTAAATATATTTATGAGCTTAATTATGTGACAATAAATTAAGAATAATTTCCTCTTTAGCCTCTAGACAATTGGTAGTCTAACATTTCTCACAAGCATGGATTTATTTAATCAGTTTAATTAATTTAAATCCTGCCTCTCCTGTGGCTTCATTATAAAAGAAACGCAAATTTTCACTTAATAGTAAGTTTCAATGTTCAGCACTGATTTTTCCTAAGTAGAAACTTTCTATACTTCCATGTATATGTGCTAATGCATGAGCAAATATAATGAGTCTAAAATTTAATGATTTATAATACTGAAATGCTTTTTTTCTAGTGTAACAATGAAATTTGACAGTTAATATATATATATATATATAACATATATATATATAACATAAGATATATATATTATGTTATATATATATAAAACATATAACATATATATGTTATATATATATAAAACATATAATATCAAGGCTTTTTTTCCTTTTGCTATTCAGTGAAAAGAAAAAAGGATTTGAAAATATAGGCAGCAAATGACTACAGAACAATATGTATTTTTCTTTCCTTTTGGCTGAAAACTATTATTTCTTCCTCAAATTTCCAGAGTTGTAAAAGCAGCCACTAGAAGGGCTCATTGAAGAGATTTGTTGCTGCATGTAAGAACTTATTGAACCTGTGACTATGGAAGTCATGGTGCTGGGGACCTGGGTTGATCTATATTTTCAATTACATAAATATTGATGGATAATCAGAGATTTATTTTACTGCAGAGGCCCCAGCATAATATGAAGTATCTGTGAAAGGAGAGTGGTGAGCTTTCCTCACTCCAACCAACAAATCACTGCTGTGCAATGCAATTCATGAATATGTAAAAGCAAAACAATGCAGTTGATTGAGAAGTAATATAATACAAGTGGTGAGATAGCAGAAATTGGAGCCAAAAATGAGTCATGTACAGAGAGTTTAGAAATTCAGCATTTGTAAATGTAAAGTGAATATGGGCAGTACTCTCAGTTCACGTGCATTAAGACATACCTGTCAATTGGAGAAGATGAACGTAAGTGTGAAATGATCTTGAAAGCCCAAGGAGAACAATCCAGAACGTGGCCAAAATTAGCTTTAGCATCTTTCATTTGCTCACACGATTTGCCAGCCCTCACTGAAAGTAATTTACCAAGAACCACATTTGTGAAAACTTTTATAATTTTACATATTATATAATGCTGCCCAAAGTTTATTTTAATTTAAAAGAATTTTGGAGGGTTCTAAGTTAGACACTTAAAAAACAATGTTCTATGAAGTGACATATTTAAGTAGACTTGCTCCTTCTCTAAAATTAGGCTAGGTGCTCCCTTTTCAAATGTCTGCCTAGAGAAAAGTGCATGAAACTATACGCCTTGGTATTTACATTGAAACTGTTTAATAAATGTATCCGCTTGCATGTACTGCTATAGCTGATTTCTATCCTTATCTCTGGGAGCCCCATAATTATCATTTATACTAGAGGCCCGGTGCACGAAATTCATGCATGGAGGGAAGGATTGGCCTTCAGTCCACCCTGCTCCCTCTCCAATCTGGAACCCATCAAGGGATGTCCAACTGCCTGTTTAGGCCCGATCTCCTACACGAGCACAGTCAGATATCTCTCTTTCTTGCCATTTTATATGTCATTAGGGGCCACTGCAGGAAGATTCCTGCAAGAATAGGGCTTCCTGAGGCAGTCTCTGCCGCCCCTCCTGCTTCCCTCCCTTCTCTGCCATCCTGCTTGCTTCTCTGCAGCTTTGCTCCTTTCTGCAGCTCTTGGCTTCCTTCTATGCTGTGTTCAGTCTTTGCTCTGTGCCTGGATATGCAAATTAATCGCTATCTTGGTTGGGTTAATTTGCATACTTGTTCCCGATTGACTGTTGGGTGTGGCTTGTGGGAGTAGCAAAGGTTTGGTCAATTTGCATTTTTCTCTTTTATTACATAGGATTTGTTATGCCTGCTTCTTTAATAGATCAGTTAATTTTTCCATACAAAATAAATAATTATTTAAAAACAGGATCCAGTCTTTTTTCTATGTAAAGTGAACATTTTTTTTCTATTTCATCACAAAATCAGCCAGATGTTGAAATGTATTAATAACAAAAAATTTATTTACTGGTTTAATGAGGTTTTTTTTTTGTATTTGGGATTCTTTGTTGATTTTTATATTGAGATCATTAGATATCTTTTTTAAATTTAAAATTAATAAATATTACAATTACATTACTAGACCTAATTTTGAATTCCATTTGCATACATAAAAAATGTCACTTGCTCTTGGTCTGTCCTACAAGTCAAATAGTACTTGGGTTAAAATGCTACTGAGTTATTCAAGATTTTTACCTTGATATCATAATGCATTCATAGAAGATTATTTCTAACTGTCAAAAACTGGAAACAACCCAAGTGTACATAATTGTAGAATGCATAAATTATTATATACATATTCAATTGAATACTACAAAGGGATGAAAACCAATAAAGCACAATCTCAATAACATAACAATTAGACAAACCAGAAATAAAATATGCATTTTACATAATTTCACTAATTATATATTACTTAAATAAACAAAACCAAACAATAGGGTTTAGAGATGTTAAAGAATGCCTACTTAGATGGTATTACAAGAGAAAATGGAAAATAATAGAGTGAATGATTATTTTAAACTTCAGGCAAAATAAGTCAGCTAAAAGCAATACTGTTCATGAAGATTTTGACAATTTTTTATTCTTTCTTGGGTGGTTCCACCAGTTTTTACTTTATAATAACCTTTTAACCAGAACACTTTTATTTATGAACATTTTTGTATTTGGGTAAAATTTCACAATTAAAAATAAAATAAAATGATGATCATGCTTATAAAAAAATAAACAAGGAAATATGTCCAATACACTGGATAAAACTCCAAACAAGTTAAAAAAAAAGATTAAAAAATCATTTGAGCTGACAAATTATAGAAAAGTTTTGCTTCTCCCACGCTTAACGTATTAAAAAAAAAAACTTTTTAGGAAATGGTTGGAAGTGAGACTTCTTCAAACTAAATATATTGAATGTAACATAGCTTCCAAAAGGAAAAATAACACCAAAAGGATTAGCACCCCTATAATACTATATAGCGATTCAATCAATATCAACTATAGTCAGATAGAAAAAAATTATATTCCTTTTCATATTACTGTCTACTAATTTAAAATGCAAAAGAACATTTCCTCCAAAATACAGTAGCAATAAACACAGCTACTGTAAATTCATTCTGAAAATTGTTAAGAGTATATCCTCTATGCCAAGACTGGTTTGGCTCAGTGGATAGAGTGTTGGCTCGCAGACTAAAAAGGTCCCAGGTTCGATTCTGGTCAAGAGCATGTACCTTGGTTGCTGGCACATCCCCAATGTGGGTGTGCAGGAGGCAGCTGATTGATGTTTCTAACTCTGTCCCTCTCCCTTCCTCTCTGTAAAAAATCAATAAAAATTTGAAAAAAAAATAGTATATCCTCCAAGTTCCACTTCATTCTGACAATCCTGCAATATGATTTTTAAATAGTGCATCCGAATTATGGAGTGCATAATATTGTCAAAGATGGAATGAGTAAGTGACTGGTGTATTAACAGAAAATAGGCAGAACTGGATTGCCCTATGCATCTTATTTCTTGAAAATCAACCCAGAGGGAATTTTTAGTTAAATATAAAATATTAAATGTGCAACATTTTTTCAATAGAAAGTTGCTCAGAATTCCAGATACAAGTCTGTGTTTTCAAGATTCCCCTAATTCAGGATTAATAGCAAATATAAAATAACATCACTGGATAAGGTTGGACAACATTCTCATATGTGCATAATTATCATATCAATTTTTTTATAATCACTTAAATACTTTCATTTACTAAGAGTAAATTATCATTTTTTGTTATATTGATAAGCCCAAATACAGGGTTTGGGACTCTTAAAACATGATGCTTTGAAAAGAGAAACCAAAAATGTCATGCCTCTTTACATTTACTTTTTCTCTTTTATTTTTTTGCTTACAGTCTTGGTATATATTTGCTACATCAAAACTTTTAAAAGTTCATACTCCTTTATTTTTCATAGCATGTTAGATATTTTACTAATATCTTGTGAGTCTGTGTTTCTTATTTCATTGAATTTACATTTCCAAATGATTTTTCCAGGTTTTTAATAGCCATCTGTTCCATGATTTTTTAAAGACTGAAATCTAAGCATGAAAACCTTAAAATGGAAATGCTCCCACTCAGTACAATGCAGATAAATTTGCTACCTTTGTCATATATATGCCAACCACAAAGGGGATGGAGAGTATGAATTCCCCTCATTTTCCATACCTGGCCATTTGAGTTTTGAAGACTGTGTCTAAGGGGGTGTTAATGATATTCCCCGTGACTTTCAAATGGGGCAGATCACTGAATTTAGCACATTTCAAGAAGAAAAGTCCCATCTAAAAAAAAATGATTGCTTCTGTGGGTGACTTTTCGGGAAAGTGGAGCCGTGTGAAGCATTATAAATCATAGGAAATCATTCATTATTTCTGAACTGCTATAACCACTTTCCTTATGTCACCACTGTGTGATGCTGCATGGAGAGTCATTTCTCTTATTCAAGTACATTCCTGGATTCATCAATTCCTTGGCACATTACGGACTACAGCGACATCACAGGTAACCCAGGGCCCAGGTCAAAGGAGGGTCCCTGTGCCTGGGTGTCTGTAGCCCTTCCAGGAGGCACCATTTAGCACAGCTGTGAATTTTTCTTTCCCATCAGGTTTAATCCATAACGTTTTACAAGGGACTTCCAACCAAGTGAAAAAATCGTTCACTTGCTTTCATGTCTTCCTACTACACAGGGGCGGAGTCCTTTGGAACTAATTTACAGCAAAGTTCTTTCCTGTGAGGCCCGAGTAATCCCTGCAGGGGAGTGAGTGACGTATGTATGTAATATTAGAGTTCATTTTCCCAAAATGATGGGAGGGAAAGAAAAGTCAGTATATTTCTCCCTTCTCTAGAACTGCAGGGCTGGACTAAAATACATTTGGACCACTAGTCAAAGACCTTTATCTTCCTCCCCTCCTCCCTGTCATCAATAGCGGCTGCCATGGCTGCCCAGTTATGACAAATGGAGCGCAAACCCAGTTATTGTCGTGTATTTGTTGCTTCTTTTCAAGTGTGAGGAAGATACTTCTGTTCTTCCTCCATCTTTTGAGAGGTTACATAATGATATGTCCTGGATGGGAAAGATATTTTCTTCTGAGACAAATGCAACTACACTATTATGTCAGAATGTTCCAAGTGAAATCCTTTTTTTTTTTTTTCCAGATGAGGTTGGGATATATGTATTTGTTTTACGTTGTCTTTTAAAAACATAAATTATTTGGCTTTCATGGGATAAAAGTGAATTCCTTGAAAATTAATTTCGAATAGATATTCATATTGTCTTCTGGTCATTAGTTTCATTTAATTTGTAGCACCCCTAAAAAGAGAGATGGGCCCAAACCAGTTTGGTTCAGTGGATAGAGCATCGGCCTGAGGACTGAAGGGTCCCAGGTTTGATTCTGGTCAAGGGCAAGTACCTTGGTTGTGGGCACATCTCCAGTAGGGGTGTGCGAGAGGCAGCTGGTTGATATTTCTAATTCTCTCTCTTTTCCTCTCTGTAAAAAACTAAATATTTTTTTAAGAAAAATGGAAATCTTTTTTAATATTATAGATATGGCTGTACTTTAAAAACTTGTAAATTTTTATTGTGAATTATGTGTATTCAGCCCTCTCTTGAGTCTACCTAGTAAAAAAATGTCATTTTCCTTGGTCTTTCTCATGAATGTCACTATGCTCTAAATTTCTATTCTACCAAATGATTAAGAATATTTTTAAGTCAATTATTTGAAATGGCTATTTTGTTTATGATTTCATTTGTATAATCTACTGGCCTTTTTCTGTATGGCAAATTTTAAGAAAATAAACATTATTTTGAAATAATTTTAGGTGAACAGAGAAGTTGTACACAAGGAAAGAGAGATCCCATATACGCCACACCTAGTTTCCCCTGTTAACTTTTTACATCACTAAGGTACATTGGTCAGAACTAAGAAAATAACTGGCACACTTATTAGCTAACCTGCACAGTTTAATTGGGGGTCATTCCACCTTCTGTACTTTTCCTGGTGTAGGATCCAATCCAGGATAACGCCCTACATTGAGGAATCATGTTTTCTTAGCCTCATATGGTCTGTGATTATTTTTTTCTCATTCTTTCTTATTCTTGATGATCTTTACAATTTTGAGGGATCCTGCTGTGGCATTTTATGGAATGTCCTTCAATTTGGGTTTGTCTGACTTTACCTCATGGTTAGACTGAGGTTAATGTTTTGGAGGAGGAAGACCATAGAGATGAAGTTCATTGTCATCAAATCAATGCTGTTTTTTTAAAATAAGTGCTTATTGACTTTTAGAGAGAGAAGGGAGAACAATAGACAGAAACATCAATGAGATGAGAGAGAAACATCATCTTTTGAATGTATCCTGCATGTCCCCTACTGGAGATAGAGCCTGCAACCCTGGCATGTGTCCAGACCAGGAATCGGACCCATGACCTCCTGGTTCCTGGGTCAATGCTCAACTGTTGAGCGACACAGGCTGGGCAATTCTGTTTTTAAGTTAGAGTATTACACAAATTAAAAAGTCTAATCTATAATGTATGTTCTTTTCAATTGAACACACCCACAAATAGAGATTATCTGAAGGGTAGCCTTTGATAAAATAAATTAATATAATAGCAATTCCACTCAGTATTTTAAATTGAAGCACTAAACCTAAACACAAAACTACAAGGTAATTTAGTCGTTATTAAACTAGAGTCTACACTTCATTCTAGAGAAATTTTAAGTATAAATATATTTAAATTATTATTTGGAAATGTGGAGAGAAAAACTCTATCAAATTCATTCAAAATTTCCTTCACTGGAAAATGACTGTCATAAGCCTTTGTTATTAGGTGTGGGTCAGGAAATATTACTCCTGAGGATTCAATACAAGTTATAGGATGTCCTCACTTTGTGTGACTGTGTGGTGTCTACTTAATATATTTGGACTGTGGTTGACCATAGATAAGCAAATCCATGTATAGGGAGCTACTCCTGAAATTTAGATGCCTTTGACGGCACCATTATTATGCCTTTATAGAGAAGACCAGGCTACCTGGAAATTCAGTTGTTTTGAAGCTTTATCAGAGGGCAAGAAGCAAGCCAGCCTAGATGAGTTCATTTAAAGCCACGGTTCCCATTTCATGCAATGCCATTCCATTGGCCCAAAGAAGCTACCTGCTTAAGCAAAACATCAATGGTTGGACAGGAATCCTTGGCCCAGAGTGAGAGCTCCATATAAAAACACACTTACTGTTGTTTAAATTTATTTGGTAGCGGGCAACAAAATCTTAGTGTACATATATCAGAAAATAAACGAGCACCATGCCCCAGAGTATTGCAATTCTTTCAAACTTCTATGTCAGGACATATTCGCTTCTTTCCAGGTAATATTTATGGGAAAATATAATCTCCTCTATCTTCCAACTTTCTATTAAATGGAAATGTATCTTCATTTACAAAGGAAGGAGGTAAACAAAAAAAAAAGAAAGAAGTTGTTCAATAAAACAGGTAATACACTGTAGATGGAAAAATTTCTCATCTAAGTTTACCTTCTCTCAGTTCAGTGCAAATTAGAGCAGACAGGTCTATTAGAGGCTCTCCTGGCAGCCCCAGAAAGGCCTCTCTGTTCTCTGTCTCACTTCTTGAGGAACGCTGTGGGAAAGCATGATCCTGCTAATTTGATGTATGGATTCCCGAGCAGGAGTCTCCTGTTTCACACTGAAAATCGTCGTTATAGAAGTCTTTCTTATTAGGAAACATCTCCCAATACTGCTTTAGCCTCATTTATGAGGTCTAGCAAAGTAGCTCAAAGTGACATGTTATTCTACAGAGGTGAGAGAGAGATTGTATTTTAAGATGAAAGCTAGCAATGTTATGAAGAGCCCGGCAGCACATAGTCTCGGGTAATTTTGAAAATTAATATTTATTTGATCCGCTATGACACTTTCATTAAAAGTTTTTGAATAGGGTGATTGAAGGTTGTTGTATATTAAAAAGTAATGGAGCAAGAGGACTTCCATAGAGTAGACCAGTCAAATTTATTTTCAGAAAGGTCATCTTAATAGTAACAGCTATACATTGAAAAATATAGTTACTGAGGCTTATCTTTGGGCTCTTAAAGAGTGTAGGCTTTCACCAAATAATTTTTCTTATGGGATGATACATCCGGCTCAACTAGAGCCAAAATTGCTGATAGTTTCAGCTGTTATGTCACCACTGGGGCCTTTCACTAGAATATCACTTTCTGCCTTTCAATTGCATTTTTAAAATTTCATGTCCTAAATTGCATCTAGCATTTCATTCTTAACAAGTAGGTGGTATTACATAAATGAAGAGTAAATTTCCCAATCTTAAAAAAAAATCCATCCCATTACAACAATGCCATTAAATTGATTAACAGAAATTCAAAATAATGCTTGAAATCTGATTTTAAAGAAAAATATACAACATTCCTGAACATAAAATACATTTAGTTGTCATAAAAATTTCAATATAGAAATTTATTATAATTTCACACAGTACAGTTTTTATTAGAAATCTTATACACATATGCATTTAGTATTTACTTATATACATTTCCATAGTCACATTAAGGAAACACTCACTCTATTCACCTATGCTTGCTAACAAGGTCCTTTAATTTTATACTGGCCAGGACATAGATTGGGTGAACACTGATCTGTCACTGGCCTATCTTCTAGAAGTACGAATTTAAAATTAGATACTGCAAAATTTAGTTAAGCTGTGTTTTAATCCAAAAGGAGTAATGAATCCATTTATACCAATAAAAGAATAAGATGCAAATTGACCGTATCTTCACAATGCCCACTAGCCAACCAGGAGTGAGTATACAAATTAACAACAAAGATGGCGAGTTCATTTAGATACACAGGTGCTGAGAGGGCAGGGGCGGGATGCAGGTGTTCTGCACTGCCTTAGCCACTCTGGACCTCTGGGCAGTGTAGGAAGGCAGAAAGGCGACTCTGGGCCAGAGCGAAAGGGCAGCTCTGGCCAGAGTGAAAGGGTGCCAGCAGCCAGGGAAAGGAAGGCCCATTCTTGCACAAATCTTTGTCCACGGGCCTCTAGTGTCATAATAAAAATCTGTCTGGCTGAAACCGGTTTGGCTCAGTGGATAGAGCATTGGACTGCGGACTAAAGGGTCCTGGGTTCGATTCCGGTCAAGGGCATGTACCTTGGTTGTGGGCGCATCCCCAGTAGGGGTGTGCAAGAGGCAGCTGATTGATGTTTCTCTTTCATTGATGTTTCTAACTCTTTATCCCTCTCCTTCTCCCTCCCTCTCTGTAAAAAATCAATAAAATATATAAAAAAAATCTGTCTGCATATTTGCTTACCAATCTAAGATCAAGCAATATTAACTTTTATTTAAATTTTGTTAGTGAGATAATATTTCTACAAACTCTTAAAACAAGAACTCAAAAATTTTATAAACAAGTAAAAAGATAAAAATAAAAATTGTGTTTACCTTTTCTAAATAATCATGCTCATACTATTATTTATTTTTACTATAGAATAATATTTATAAACACATTTTCATACAAAAAGGAAACTCAGATATATAAACAATGGTGTTTTCTATTTTAACATCTCAACTTTTTTAGAATAGTAGAGAGATGAGAGTATGTATAGGTGCTAAAAGTCTAGAAGTTGGGGGCAGGGAGAAAGATTAAATTAATGATTAAAGTCAATAATTTATGAACACATTTACCAAAATTTTAAATATCATTTGTTTTGGGGAACTGTACATATGATGGAAACATAAATTGGTTTTAGATCTTGAAGTTAACTTGCACATTTCAGACACCCGTATTAAGTGAATATAAAATGGGTATGAAAACCATAGCTTTTCTCTGTATCCTTGCAAGGGGGAGATGTCAATTCCTACCTCAGGGCTGAGGAAATCCTGCATAACAGGGACAGACAGGGGTGTTTTATGGATAACAATCTCATTTCCATAAAAGTTTTTATTTTTTTTACATATCTTTTATTGATTTTTTTTACAAAGAGAAAGGAAGACAGAGAGTTAGAAACATGGATGACAGAGAAACATCACTTAGCTGCTTCCTGCACATTCTCCACTGGGAATGTGCCCACAACCAAGATACATGCCCTTGACAGGAATCGAACCTGAGACCTTTCAGTCCTCAGGCGATGCTCTATCCACTGAGCCAAACCGGTTAGGGCCATAAAGTTTTTTAATGACTCTTGTGTCTTAGGGATTTCTGGTCCAGGAAAGGCTATGAATAGGGTGGTCAGACTGAGTGTTTTTGCATTTGGAGCTGGAAGACAATCAGACTAGAGAGAAGAGGCCCTTGCTCAGCTTTCCCAGCCTACCATACTGCATAGCTCACGCCTCATAGTTAAAGACCACATTTCTCTAATGGTGAAATCTTATTCTTTAGCAATCTCCTATAATCTGACTTTAGTAAAATATTAGCTGAACAAAAACTTGAAATTCCATCTAAAGAAATCCAGGACACAGAGAAAATGATCAGTCGGAAAGGTTAAAATTCACAACAGAGAAATAGAACTGCCAGAGGAAATTTATAAAAATGTTAATTACTAAGTTAGAGCACATCTCGGTTTTTGTGCACGATACAGCAACAAACAAGGGTGTGCAGGTATCTCTTCAAGATCCTGATTTCCTTTCCTTTGGGAATACACACAGAAATGGGATGACTGGATCAAATAGAAATTCTGATTTTTTGGTTTTTGGGGGAAACTTCATACTGTTTTCCATCGTGCCTGCACTAATTTACATTTCCACCAAATAAGTAGCTATTGATATAACAGGATCCTATTCAGGGTGTCCGCTCAGCTTTGTTTCAGCTTTCTGGAGCACAGATTCCTTTGCCACAATTGAGTGGCTACTGTCATAATTCAGTGTCTTAAAGTGCAGGTCTGAGACCCACACTTTCCTACTGGCTGTGAGGCTGCCTGTAATTCCCCACCCTGTGGCCCCCTCAAAAGCCACCTCACAACATAGTGGCTCACTGTTTCATGTGCAAGAAGAAATCTCATCCCTCCAGAATTCTTTTACACAATGTAAATAATCCCGGGAGTGACTATTCCACCCGCTACATTCTGCTCACTGAGAGCCAGTGTCAGTGTCCCTCTCCACTAAAGGGGCAGGAAGTTGTTGTAAGTGACTCATTGCACCATTCTAGGCTGTGAGTGCCCCCCATAAATTGAATAGCTGAGATAATACTTCCTCCTTACATCTGAGGCCACGAGTCAAGCATAAACAAACATCTTGAATGATTGGAATGCATGAGACAGAAGGTAAAAGTGTTTGAGGTATAAAAGAAATATGGCAAGAAAATAAAATGGATGGAAAAAGAAGACCGATAAAAGAAAAGTATTCTCTGATTTGAAGTAAAATTATCAAGATTGAACAGAGAATTCAAACATTGCTGCTGGAAAGGAGAGGGGAAGGTAAACTACAAACGAAATGAAACACGATTTGCAAATTACTATGGAAATTACATTTTGAAATGAAGAGCAACGGGATCCAATCAAAGAATAAAAGGGAAACCACTTACATAAAATAAATAAATGTTATAAATAAGCTTGCAGAAATCAAAGCATGAAAGTTAACACTCTACATTTTAAGGTGCTGAACACTCCCATTAGGATAGATTACCAAGACAATGTGATACGGTGATAACCAGCAAAATATTCATTTATGCTGCAACAAGAAACAACACATCCAAGAGAAATAACATAACGTTAAGTTAAAAATAGAGACAATAAAGAGGTACAGACACTGAAGAAAAAGAGAAGACTCAACATTAGATATCAGACATGAATGAGTCAAGCATAAATAAACATCCATTCTCTCATGCAGACTTGTTTACATATAACAGATTGAGATGCTCTCTACTTTTGATGCAGGGGATGTTACAGCGTGTAAGACTTTTGTCATATGGATTTACTACTGTCCGGAAGTTACTAGTACAGAAAGTATTTTCAGTGTGAGGGAAGGACTGGCTATTAGGATCTACTCATTATTAATTACAAACTCTAACACATGCTATATCCGGACCATAATCTGTAATAGGCTCTGACATCTAGAGGTGAATGCTTAAATAAAAAACATTCTATTCTCCCCGCTTCCCTAATTAAAAGAATGTTATGATTTAAAAATCAAAAAGATTGTTCCCACATTTATAGATACACTTGCAGATCTTTGGGAAAGCATTATTCATTGGCAATTAATAAATTAACATTCGGTCGAGACCGGTTTGGCTCAGTGGATAGAGCGTTGACTTGCGAACTGAAAGGTCCCAGGTTCGATTCCGGCTGGGGGCATGTACCTTGCTTGCGGGCACATCTCCACAGTGGGATGTGCAGGAGGCAGGTGATTGATGTCTCTCTCTCATCGATGTTTCTGACTTTCTATCTCTCTCCCTTCCTCTCTGTAAACAATCAATAAATATATTTAAAAAAATAATTAATTAATTAATTAACATTTGTCATATAGAGCAAATGATGGCCTGTTGAACTTAATCAACTTTGAATTACAGTGAGTCTAATTCCCCTACCTGCCTCAGTAGATATATCCAGAGTCATCTACCCAGGTCCAACCATTGAGATATTGTGAATTTCTATCTCAGCTTTATTTCACTTTAGTACCTTCTATATTAATGATGTTGCAAAGATAGATAGATAAAACGTAAAAGATTGAAAACAATATATAGTGTTTCCTGCTTTTATTAAACATGTTGCAGTGCATTCTTTTCCTTAAAGGGTCAAAAATATGAACAATGAGCTAATATATTTATTGAAATAAATTTGTAAAAAGTTAGTGAACTAACCAATTATGGAAAAAGTCTTACCAAGTCAATTCAGTAAAAACTCTACCAGCAATATACTACAGTTGAAAATATCTACATTCAAATGATTAGAAGAACACATCTGGATAAATCACTTAAATTTTCTCTGCCTCACTTTATTTAATTCTACAGGCACCTTAATATATTTTCTGTTGGGGCAGAAAGAGACTATCGGGGACCAGCTACAATTATCAGAAATATCTGTTCTGATTAGAGAAAGCACACTCTAACCTGGCTAGGAGGTGTATGCCCTGGGACATGGGAGTTCACATCGCAATGCAGTCAGTCCATCCTCCTGTCCTGGGAACTGCCTCTCATTATGGGAAAATTTGAAAGCTCGTGGCTGATACAATTTCATCCCAGAGGCACCTGTTTTTTACAACTCCCAGCCTGTATTACCTATCATCTTGTCCTGAAGTGCCAGAGGCATCCACCATCTATGACCCTCCACTCTCCTGTCCTTATGACTTGGAACCTTTAATGATGATCCCATGTCTACTTCCCTATACCTGTAATTCCTACTTTTCCAGATAATCTTTGTCTTTCTACCCAACATAAGCATCTGGCTTATGATGGGATGCAGAGCCGATTTTTGTGGGTCACCTGCTGCTCTCCAATACTGCCTGCAGTAGTATTAGAATAGATGCTCATCTACAAGTCAACCCTGTCTCTGCTTAATTGGCTCAAATAGTGATAGACAGCCTGGACCCCTTTGTTGTCTGGTTACATTCCTCATAAAAGAAATGGGGGGTTAAAACGTGCATTATTTTTCACTTGAAAAATGACCATTGGCAAAGATTATAATCACCAAAATTATATTCACAATATCACATGATCTCACTGAGACATGAAATCTAATGTTCCCAATAAACTGATGACTAAAATAGAACTAGAGGCATAGAAACCAGGAACAGAATGGCAAATTTCAGCAGGAAGTGGGGAGGGTGGGACAGACAATAGGGTGGTGAAGGCCTTGGAAGTGACTGGCACCAGGTGATAGGGGTAAGGGAGAAAATAGAGCAGGTAAATCTGTAATACTAGCAACCATAAATATTTTTTTAAAAATTATATTCACAACACCAACTGAAGCATTCACTGTGACATGGTATATTTTTAACTACTGGCGATATTCTTTAAAATTATCAATAATATTAACATTAGCATAGCTAAAATAATTATGTCCCCAGGCCAAAGATAAGTTTAATTTAGGACAAAAGACATTGCAAAATAAGAATGTTTTATACATTTTGAAAATTGAGTATGACATATAAGGCAAGCTATTTTTCTTCTAATACATTTTAATCTATTTATTTTTATTTATCAGTTTGTTAGCTTGTTTAATGGAAACACTGTTTAGCATCGTTTTGTATATAGAAACTGGTACCAACATATAATTATCAGTTCATTTAAACAAGACAGAGAAAATTTTGACTAAGCAACTGTCAAATTTTGAAAATTTTAAAACAATTTTTAAAATTATTTGAATCAAATTTTAAAAATAATTTATAACTTATAAGTAATTAATGTATGCAGACAGTGAATCAAAATTTTTTTTCTAATTGGTTTTTAGTGAATTGATATTCACTAAATTGATGAAACCAAGCATTTCTTGTTTGTAATTTTATACACACACACACACACACACACACGCACACACACACACACCACCCCCACACACACCACCCCCACACAGAATTACACATTTTATACTATACTCTCAAACCATTTTATACTATTCTCATGATAAGAATGGATTAAGAATGACGCTTATTGCATGAAAGTCACTAAAAATGGGATGTATTGGGTGAGATACATTTTAAAGCTGTTATTACCTATGTTCTTAAAACACTTATTATTTAACAGTGTATTTTTTCAGTTGTTCCTCTTAACAACAGTGGGAAAACCTTGTAGTCTATCATTCTTAAGCATAGACAACCATGAGGGATAGGGTCAACCATTGAGAGATTCCAGGGGAAAATATCCTAGTTTTAAGTCATTTCCAAATGATTAAAATGTGTATCTTCTCTTATATGATTGGTGGTAGGTATCAAACACTGCCCCCTAAACCTTCTAATGCATTGGATAAGTGAGCACTGAGAACTATACTAAGCCAGATGAGAAATAAAAGCAGTCATTGAAGACATTTTTTAAAAGGTGACTTTTCTAGATCATTAATGATGCTGATTAATTCAAGGAACTGCAATAATTGCCAAGTGTCTTGTGGCAAAGGTGAAGTTTTATGAATTAATGATAGGAATAGATTAAGAATGACAGTAGAAAACATTGAACACCAAACAGAAGATATGTTTAATTTTTAAAAAGTAGCAATGGTACACCTCTTTTGTATAATGTAATGTTGCATTTTCAATTTTATAGAGTTAAATTTTATCACTGGGTATATTTTAAGATTTTAAAGAATAGACTATCTAAAGGTAGTGGGAAAGGGAACATCTATATTTCTCTTTCTGATTCATAAAGAATATATTTTAGTAATACTTATTAATTTTTCTTTAAGTATATAATTTCAAAATTCATTTTTTCCAATTGTTATAATGTTATTACATTTCCTCTTCTACAGCATTTTGAGATAAGATGAAAATGAAAATAAATTCTTTTCTGAAATAACTGTGTGTGTGTATATATATATATATATATATATTTGTAATCTACACAATTATATAAAAATAAGTACTCTCAAGAAAAGTGGTTTTACAAGGTCAGAAAACCTGGAAGAAATTAATGTAATAAAATGAAATGCTTTCAGTCATCCACAATCTAAAATGTAAGCATTTTTTAGTAGGCACAAAAGATCCCTACAGAAAATATTTTCAAGCAATAAAGACAAAAGAAACATTAAATTAAAAATAAAAATGCATAAAAGTAATGCAGCTTACACATCCTTTGTAGACCAACAGATTAATTTTTAAGCTATTTAATTACTTATCCTTTTGTGGGGGTTTCTTTTCGTTCCTTTTCCATAGTGGAATGTTCTGAAGGAAACAAAATAAAGAAAGAAAGAAAAACGCTGTCTTCTGACCTAAGACACCATGTTTTCAAATGAATATTCTTAAGTGTGTATTTAGTTTTGGTATTTTAAAATAGTTTAATAATATTTTATCGTGGATAAATATTACAGAGGTTATATACTGTATATGTTTCCATGGAAATTAATTATTTAGCTATAATGAAAGGATTTTTAAGTGGGTATTAGTACCATTTTTTTGTGACCCAACTCAAATAATGAGTGAATTAGAGAAGACCATAAGGTCCTGGTTTGTCCAGTTGCAAAGAATAGAGCAAAGGACAACTATCATGTGACTTAGGTTGTTGCACTTCAGTTTTCTATTAAACCAGCAGATATGCAGTGCATTGGATTTCATGTATACAGAAAATATCTGTACAAAAAGGAACATTAGACAGTCATAGCTACAAAATAAAGAAATTTTTAAATAATTTAAAGTATAGTTAAATACATTAACAAAATGAGAAAGTATGAAATAAAGAAAGAATTACAAAATATTAAAGGTTTTAAAAATTTGGCAAAAAGACTTGGAAAAAAGATCTTACAATCTCAGATAAAATTGAAAATTAAATAAACGAATTTACACATGATGTTTAAACTAGAAAGAACACAAGAGCAAAACACTTTGATGTATTATGCCATCAAAATAGAAAACTGTTAATAACAGAAAACATGAAAAGAACTTCAAATGTTCATAGATAAAACAAAGTTGGAGTGATTAAAAATAAATTATAGATGAAAAAATACTTCAGAGCCACAAATCACAAGAAATCAAAGGGCAAAGTTCTTAAATATCTAAAGGTAAAATTCTGCCCAAAAGGATGAAAAAGACACATGATGGCCAACACAAGAAAGAGCCTAGATGATTGGCTAAAGAAGATGTGATCCATGTATACAAATGGACTACCACTCAGCCACAAGCAAGGTGAAATATTGCCATTTGCGACAACACTGATGGATCTTGAGAATATTATGCTAAGCAAAATATATCCAACTGAAAGCAACAAGTGAATAAGTAAGAAAAGAGAAATAAAGACTCATGGGCACAGGAAAGAGTATGGTGGTTATAAGAGGAAGGGCGTGGGAGTATAGTAAAGGGTAATGAGGGGCAAATATATGTTGCAGAAGATGATTTGACTTTGGATACTGGGCACACAATGCAATATACAGATGACATATTATAGACTTGCACACTTGAAATGTCACCCCAATAAATTTAAATTTTTTTGAAAATGAAGAAGCAAAGATGAATACTTAATAAAAATGGTTACATAAGTCTCAATGAATATGTAACAAATATTAAAATGCATGCATAGCAACAACTGACAAAGATAGAACATCATGTATTCATGATGTTTCCTTAGATAATTCTAACCTCTCTGTCATCTTAATATTGACAATGCTTATTGTCAATGAAAACTGAGATCTTTCTGGTTTTGGGGT
Organism: Lasiurus cinereus; assembly: GCA_011751065.1. Lineage (NCBI taxonomy): Eukaryota > Metazoa > Chordata > Mammalia > Chiroptera > Vespertilionidae > Lasiurus > Lasiurus cinereus. The sequence goes on from JAAGEH010002531.1 coordinate 69,133,889, forward strand.
GATGAACAATTTATGCTATAATGTGGGCAATTTGTATTTGCTATAAAACTCGGGATCTTATTTATTGCTTGAACCATGTACGTGAATAAGATTTAATAGTAGTTGCCATACATAAAATAATGTATAGGTTCTTGATTAAATGTGCAGAATTGTTTATTTAAAATATTACACATATTTAATTTTATACTTAAAAATATATAACATTTAATAGAAAAGTTGGTACATTAAAATATGTTTTTATTAACTTCTGTGTATTAAATCTATGTTGATTTTTGGATTCATAGTTTTCAACCTGCTTATTTATGAAGCAAACAAAAGAATAAAAAGTTTTCTAATGGAATGCAAATTGGTATTTCATTAGGCCAATTGAGTAATAAACCTTAAACACAAAGAAATGAATATCTTGTCTCATAAGAATTCAGAAACTTATTGAAATTCATTAGGAGAACTGATTTACTTTTACTACTGGAATTTACATAGTCACTTAACATAATTACCTTCATTCTTTTATGAGTTTCTGTAAAAGAAATAAACAATTTTTTATTTTAATACCAAAGAACATATAGATCATATGTTATTTCTTTTTTTCACACTTAACAATAATGACATAAATTATTACTTTTAAAAGAAATTGCAAAACTATGTTGTAGAAAATGTAAGATGGTAAGTATAAAAGGTGGAGTATAATTTACAATATGACAACAATAGCATAATAATAAAAATACATAGGGAATGTCTTTGGCCATTTACATTTAAATAGGAAATCATCCTTTTCTCCAGTTTTCAAATTGTTCACACAGATTTCATGTTATTTTTTCATAAATTTATTTTTAAATGTATATTGCATGTACTTTTACATAATTTATAAATTTAACCTGATTAGGAGCTGTTTATAATTTTTCATAACTGTTACACATATTTTTTGTGTATAGAATTTGCATTTGTATACTTCTATTCTCTAATTGTTTGATACTAATTCTTTTCACCAGTTGCATAATTTGGGGCATTTTAACATATTTCAATGTTTCTACATTTTCTTAGATAACTTTTAGAAAGCTTAATTGCTAGCTTAGAGCTATGAGACTTTTTAAGTGTCTGAATATAATTGATTCCATGAGCAAATTCTTCCATCACTTATAGTCTCCATAGCATTTTAAATGATAATAAAATTTATTTCCAGAGAAAACCAGGGTATACTTAATCATTCTGCAGTTTTTTATTATTTATTTGCTACACATTTCTAAATATCCGAATTGACTATCGTAATCATAACTGGCTTTGTAATCAAATATCAGTAATAATATGAAAACTAAGCATTAATACTTGGAGCATATATCTATTTATGATAGAGGCAGAGATTAAAGATCTATTATTTAGGCATTTGAAAATTTGTTAATATGCATTGTAAATGATCACTTCCACAGTGTTGAAGGAATAATTCAATGATGCATCCGCAAGTTGTTTATCTAGCAAAAAAAAAAAAAAAAAAAAAAGCCCACACAAAAACAAAATCCCAGCATTTATTTTTAGTATACCTTAGTTCCATTGGCTCTCCAAATGCTCTTTTCATCTATACCTAATTCTACTGCTCATGTCTTTCAGAAAACTGGATGCATTTTCATGCGTTCAATGTACTTCACACATATTCTTAAAAGTCAATCCAGGATGGATGGATTCGCAGTGTTGGAAAGAGAAGCAGGCGGGGAGAAACGGCACATCAGAAGTGTTAATCTGTCTGAAAGCGCATGAATTTTCTCCTCCGACTTTGCCAGACAAACTGTGGTTCATACCGTGAATATGACACTTCCTATAAACGTGCCATAGCCCTTACATAACCTTATTCAGCATAAGTTTTATCAGAGCAAGATGGCAATTGTTGACCTCACCTTAGGTATCTATGGTCCTGAGAAAAGACCCTTTGAACTGCCTGAGCTTCATCTCTCGCATGGCCAGGATATTACAAAGCACATGGTTTAATCCTCCCCTCTTTTCCACTCTTCTAGATAGATTTCCAATTTAGACACATGCTATAAGGCTCTATAATTTTATTAGAATTCTCTTTTAACCATTTAGACTAAGTTTTTAGTCCAATCTTCTCCAACTCCACTCATCAATAGTCTGCAAAATAATTTAACCGCTAGTATGAGGTCCCCCTGTAACTGCCAATTTTACTTCAGGTCTGCAGAGGATTCTCAGCGACATATGTCCAAGTCAGAAGTTGGGGATCAGTGGCCACGGTGTGTCTTTGCTTCCCCCTCAAGCTAAGGATTCCATTAATGACTAGAACGTTTCGGTGGAAACGACTTGGTTTCTGCTTTTGTTCCTGCCCCCTGTGCTAGAGCATTAATCAACCCGCCTTGCTCTTGCCTCAGCTGTCACCCAGGAATTGCCTCTGCCCCATAAACCTGACCATGGCCTGGCTCCCTCCACTAATAAAGTCTAAAAATTTGGAGAATGAAAAAAGAAAAGCTATTCAGCTTGAACGCCAATGTATCTACTTCTGTGAACGCACTCATTGAAGGCCAAATTCTCTGCTACATTTGGGGGGAAAAAAGTATATTCAACTGCTGGAAGCATGTCTGTCCCAGCCCACGGCCCTGTGACCCACATCTGGCTCATACTGACTTATTCCCTATCCTTGAAACTCTCCTTATATGTCCACTGAAGTGATCACTAAATAATTTCTCTGTCATTTCAGACTAGACCTATAGTGCAATGAGAATAAAAGGGAAGCGATATGGAAGATGATGAATCCTCTAGCCATTTTCTTCCATTCCTTATACTGTCTCTAATATTTTATTTTTTTTTTAAATATATTTCATTGATTTTCCACAGAGAGGAAGGGAGAGAGATAGAGAGTTAGAAACATCGATGAGAGAGAGACATCGATCAGCTGCCTTTTGCATGCCCCCTACTGGAGGTGTGCCCACAATCAAGGTACATGCCCTTGCCCGGAATCGAACCTGGGACCTTTCAGTCTGCAGACTGATGCTCTATCCACTGAGCCAAACCGGTTTCAGCCTCTAATATTTTATAAGTTTCTTTCTCACAAAAAGAAAAGTGTTTTAATTATAATAAAATGATAGCTGACTCATGGTTTCCATAAAATTATTTTGAATACACTTTTTTATCTTTTTTTTAATTTATGTCTTTGAATAAGCTATTTTCCAGATCTCATTCATACTTAAATGCCATTCTTTGTTTGCTTAAAGCATATATAATGTGGTGAATGCTTTCTTATCTGACACATGCTATAACTTGGAAACATACAATATGGATAAAGAAAAGTTATGCTGCTAGAATGTTTTATAGAAAAATAAATAGTTCCAGAGAACTGAAATTCTCATCAGTATGATAAAAAAAAAGTGTTTATGCTTTTGAGAAAAGTTTTGAGTTTGATTTCAAAGTCAATCAGCCTCACTCCAGCCATGACATTTTAACTAGTGTTGCTTGTCCTATTTTCCTTTAAATTTCAAAATCCTCTTATAGAAATAAAAATAATAAAAACCAAGTAATAGGACTGTTGTAGTCAGGACATAAACAGCGTTGCTCTTCTATTTACCCGCAGAATCACCGTCCGATACCCAGTAAGTATGCAATAAAGGCAAGTTCCTGCGCCCAGTTCTATTTCATTTGCAGGTTCATAGACCATTTCAAGTGTTTTACGACAAGTTCATCTATTAGTCACTTATCAATGATGGTGGAGTGTCATTAAGTAGATGCAGGGTCTCTGAAATTATATTAAAGTGTTGTCATTAAGAGCCAGTTTGATATACTCCGTCCGCTTCGTTCTCCACCAGCTAAAGTCACGGGGTGAGACGCTTCAGGTGTGTGGACTCAGTGAATTACAGTAATCAAATCTGGAAATGATGAAGCTCGACCATCTGCGGCTCGCTCTGCCTTTCCGGCACGAAGTTGTGACCTCCGTGTCACCTGCAGGTGCAGATTTATCCCATTTGCTCCGAAATGAAAATTGATTCTCTCACAGCCCATCACAGCACATCATGTAGCTAATTGCATCTTGACTTGGAGTTGGGTTGAGTCAGAGGTTTCTACTAATAGCCGCCTCTGGGGGGATTTATGACAGATGACTAAGCACTCCTCTCAGGCTTTGTTCCAGGTTTGAGCATCACCAAGGTTTGCGCATCAGACATGCTCCTTAATTACAGCAACAGTATAAATGTTGACATGACAGTGTTATTGAAAATATTTTTTTTAATTTTAATATTTATTGGGGTGGCATTGGTGAATACAATTATGTGGGTTTCAGGTGTACAATTCTACAACACACCGTCTGTATGTTACATTGTGTTCATCAACCACAGTCCTCTCCTTCCATCACCATTTCCCCCCTTTACCTTCTTCTGCCTGTCCTTACCCCCACCTCCTCCCTCTGGCAATCACTATTCTGCTGTGTTTATACATTGTTTTCTTTTTGCTTAACCCTTCACCTTGTCACTCAATTCCCCAAGCTACCTCTCTTCTAACAGATTGCAGTCTGTTTTCTGAATCTCTGAATCTGTTTCTAGGTTATTTGTTTGTTTTTCCACTCGATTCCATATATAAGTGAAATCATACGGGATTGTATTTCTCTGACCAGCTAATTTCCATGCTGTTACAAAAGGCAAGACGCCCCTTTGTTTCTGGCCCAGTATTCCATTGTGTAAAGGCACCACAGCTTGTTTATCCACTCTGATGGACACTTGGGATACTTCCAGAACTTTTTTGTTTTCTTCAAATCTTGGCTAATGTAAATAATGCTGCAATGAACAGAGAAATGCATAGGTTTCAATGTTTTGGGTTTCTTGGGGTATATGCCCAGAAGTGAAATTGCTTAGTCATAATGCAATTCCATGTTTAATTTCTTAAGGAAACTCCATACTATTTTCCAGTGGCTGCACCAGTCTGCGTTCCCACCAACAGACTCTTTTCTCCACATCCTCGTCAGCACTTGTTTATTTATTGACTGCAGGCCCAATGTACAAAATTTGTGCGTAGGAGGGGGTGGCCCTAAGCCTGGTCTGTACCTTCTCTAATCCGGGACCCCTTGGGGGATATCCGACTGCTGGTTTAGGCAAAATCAGACATGCCTCTCACAATCCAGAACCACTGGCTCCTAACCTGCCTGCCTGTCTGCCTAATGTCCTCAACTGCACTCCCCTGCCGGCCTGGTCACCCCCAACTGCCCTTCCCTGCCAGCCTGATTGCCCCTAACTGTCTCTGCCTCGGTCACACCACCATGGCTTTGTCCAGAAGCAAGTCGGAGGTCCAGAAGATGGTCTGTCAACCTGGTCTAATTAGCATATTACCCTTTTATTAGTATAGATGATAGACATTCTGACAGGTGAGGTGATATCTCACTGTGGTTTGAATTTGTGTTTCTCTAATGAGTAATGCCATTGAGCAGAGGTATCTTTTTTTTCTATTTTTTTAAACTATGGTAAAACACACAAAACATTAAATTTATCATCTTAAACATTTTATGTGTACAGCTTAGTGACATTAAGTACATTCTCATTGTGCAATATTCACTGCCATCCATCTTTTAACATTTTTCATCAAGCAAAACTGAAACTATATGCGCATTAGACTACAAATTCCCATTCCTTCTTCTCCAGGCACTGTCAGCTACCATTCTGTCCCTATAAATTTGAGAATTCTAGATATTCCTATATGGAATCATACAGTACTTGAGCTGTTGGGCCTAGCTTATTTCACATAGCACAATGCCCCTCAAGGTTATCTACATTGTAGCATTTATCAGAACTCCAATTTCTTCGTGAGATTGAATACTATTTTATTGTGTGTATATACAACATTTCTTTAATCGATTTGTTCATTAGGGCTCACTTGGATTCTTTTACCTTTTAGCTATTGTAAATGATGCTCTTATTGAATATCTCTTCAAGTCCCTGCTGCCATTTCTTTGGGTATGTGCCCAGATCATACTGGAACAAAGGGATCCTTTTGAGGCAATAAAAATATTTATTCTTCTGATCATTTTTGTTGGTGCAGAGTTGCATATACAATTATTTTAGCATAACTTAATAACACTGTTAAAATAAGTATATTTTATTTTATATAAATTGCAAAGATTTGATTTAAAAGTAGAATGGCAAACCAAATATACAGAGGATGTGGAGAAAATGTAAATCTTACACATTGCTTGTGCAAGTGTAAAAGTGCAAAAGCAATTTGGGGAAAATGTTTTCCTCTTTTAATTAAACACTATATTTAAGCCTAAGCTATCACCCAGAAATCTGGGTTTTAAGTCTATACTTAATAGAAGTGAGTGCGCATGCCCAAAAATGTTCACAACAGCTTTATTCATAATAGGGAAAATGGGAAGCAATCTAGAAATCTATGTAAAGGAAAATGGACAACAAAAGTGGTATTTTCATACCATGGAACATTACACAACAATAAAACAGGAAGTATAAAATGAATTATGCAAAAACGCAGGTGATTTTATGTTTCTATTTATCTGTGAGAATAAATAGAAACTGTGGATTTTAAGTCTACAACTTTTCCTTGGCGTTTGTTATATAGATGTAAAAATTGAATCATGCCCTTAAAATTGTATGCATTGTAACCCTTGGTAACTAATACCTCAAAATAAAAATAACACTTTTACGGCATTTTGACACCTTTGAAAACTTTTATCCAAGTATTTCCACAAAAGCGTATTTACTGCTCCTCTGTTGAAGAGACTATGTCGATGTTCTTGCTCATGTGGGAGGGGGGAGTGCAGAGTACAGCTTTAGGTGTGACTCATGTGTGAATTTTCTGTGATGTGTCGAGTTTAAATTAATCCAAATAGAATATTCCCTCACATCCTATCCGTGTTTGGATTCTAACTGATACAATTTTTTCAAGTCGGTGATTATAAGAAAGGTGTTTTGCATATATTTTGCTTGGCATACTTACCTGGGGACACTCAGACTCTAATTTGACAAGATCCATCTTTGAGACTTCTTGTCTAGGCATTGAAATGAAAATGCCATGACAAGAAGTCCCAAAGATACTGCTCAATCAGACACACTAAATCTTGCCAGAGGCAGCTCATACCTATGTTATCAGTACCTGAAAGAGAATATGGAGGTAGAAATATCCTTTATTTTTATAAAGGTTTCAAAAGCAGTTCCTTTGAAGTTGAAAAATATCAGCAAAAAATCCACATTTTTGTGTGCCATAACAATGTGTTATGCAATAAAATACTTTCAGTAAATACACAGCTATACATATGTAATGTTAAAGATGGTTTGCAGTAATATAATCATATCACCTATCGGGAAGATTCCCAGGCCATGTTGGTTTCCTTTCCAACCTGACAAGTAAATATGATCAGAAACATAAAATCACGAGAAAATACTCAACTACTCAACTACACGAAATGACTACAACTACATTAAATTATTCTCCTTAGACTCTCTGAATGTAACATAATATCATGAATCTTAAACCAGGTCTGAAAAGACATCTCGTTTGTGGCTAATCCTTTCTGCAAATCTCCTTATAGCAGGGAAGTTATTGCCAGACCAGTCACATATTGTCACACATGCTGGCACATTTATAACCCACGCATGTGTTTAAGGTATGAAAACAAGCCTTGATTTGTATAGACAATTTTGTATTATTGAAAAATAATGGTTGTTTTAAGGCAATCACCGTGGAACAACACAGAACTTTGATGGATTTTCCTACACACACTCCTAACTACCTATCTCTGCTCTTATTTTCCAAACATGCAAGGCAAGGATCATGGTTTTCTAGTTGCCAGGGCTACAACACGGAGTTCTACTGCATGAATCAAGGCAATACAGAGGATTATCAAATATTGTTCCGGTAGAGGAAGAATGGAGCAACGTCTGAAAGCAGGTTCATGCACAGGATTAATGTCCTTATTTTCTGAAATAACAAAGATCTAGACAAGTTAACACTTTGATATTTTAGCTTGGAAAGCTTCTCTGTCGGTTCTATGATCAGGAGGTGGGTCATTAAGCAATGAGATACCTTCTCTGAAGAAAAAAAAACTTTATTAAACTAACCTATCCATTGAGGCTCTATGTGTACAATTCACCATTCAAGGATTCAAATTTCATGTGTTACAAGGAATAGCAAGTAGTATAAAATACCTGTCCTGAAAGTATTCTATAATATTTTTTACTAAAGATATGAAGTCATTCATAGAAAACTAACTTTTGATAATCGGCTGATCTAAGCACATACTTGCTCATCCTTCAGGAGATGAAATTTCAAGTGAATTGTTTCACAGTCTTAGCACATGTTTATATCAAATGCCATTTATTTTTTCATTTAAGGAGAGGCATAATATTTCTTTAAAAAAACACACAATTGAAGCATCATATAGTTCATGAAATACTGTTCATACTCTCATCTGTTTGCTCCTTTCAGCAGGCAAATCAATTGATAAGGCTTCTTCTGGAAATGCTGTCTCTTAGTCAACCACTCCAATTACAGGCATTCATGGTATCCAGAGCTGAGCTGCTCTGACTTCCATCTCACACACAAGTGGTTTAGGGCTTCCCCTGAGAATGTTGGATTTTTACAGATCTCATACATGGCATCATGACTTCCTGTCCCCGACGCTCTCTTTTCTGGGGCACAGCCCCCCCTCTGTGCAGCACCTGTGGTTTTTCTCCACCTCCTTCCCCGTGTTCAGCCAGCCTGGCTGTGGATATTCTATCTGAGTTTAGGCGGCTGCATCTAGAGCTCACCGCAGTGTGCCCTCAGGCTTAAAGCTGCTAAAGACAGGATATGCCCCTCCTGCCATTCTGTTCTTGCCAATTTTGGCTTCTTTGTAGACCTCACTGCTTTTAGTCACACCACAGTTACTTCAGATTGTTCTTTTATCCTCCAGAAGGTACAGTTATTCTTTGTCTTTACAGTGTTTTCCCCTCCACGTTTTCCAAAGATTTAATACTTTCACTGTATATCATTTTATATTTTTCTCTGTATACAGAGATCAAAATGGTCACTGGATTTTTAGGGGAAAGAATTACATAACTTATGGATAACAACAAAAGTAAAAGCATTATTTGTTCTAGAGTTTTAAAAATCAACATTAGTGTTTTGCATAGGAAAGAAAGGCACTTTATAATTTCCTAGGACTTTATCCATAAAAGGTCACTATTTCCGAACTTATGCTTTTGAATAGCTTTCAGACATAAACTGCATGGTACACACTGATTCTGTTAAGCACACACTACTTTATTTCTCCATTATATGAACATCTAGTGTAAAATGAGTTTAGCACCTCTCTTTCTTTCATGTCACATCCCATTTTTCAACCTCCAAATCCACCTCCTCAATTTCTTTGTAAAGTCATACTAAGTAAATTTCTCCTTGCCTGAGATATTGTTTGTCAAGTGCCAAACTAAGTCATATTTAATGTATTGGTTTGAAATTCCAGAAAGGAAGGACCTGAATGGAAATTTTGGCTCAAACTTAATTCTGTCAGCGTGAAAAATTGACACTGTTGTAAGAACTTCATTTGACTAATTGACTTGTCTCTGTCATAAAACTGTATAAAATATGCTGGCACTTCATGTACAAAATGCAAGACACTACTATCCAAATAATTAAAATGTTTGTAATGTCACTAAGAGAGAAAAATGCCAAAAAATAAATATGCATATATAGTGTCATTTTTTTTTTAATTTTAAAGGATAGGTAAGGCCTATCTGCCATGATACTATTCCACAGTCACAGGCTTGTTACTATATGACTACTGAATAATTCAATCTCTAAGGACAATTCACATTTACCCAGAAATCACACTTACGTTGTGAACTTACAGATATTTACATAAATCCATTTAAATATAAATTATTTTTCTAGAAATAAGCTTACTAAAATAAGTGCACATTTTTATTATAAAATCTGAATGTCTGCTATTAAAAGTTTGTTTTGGCCAAAACCGGTTTGGCTCAGTGGATGGAGCATGGGCCTGCGGACTGAAAGGTCCCAGGTTCAATTCTGGTCAAGGGCATGTATCTTGGTTGCGGGCACATCCCCAGTAGGGGGCGTGCAGGAGGTGGCTGATCAATGTCTCTCTCTCATCGATGTTTCTAACTCTCTATCTCTCTCCCTTTCTGTAAAAAATCAATAAAATATATTTTTTTAAAAAGTTTGTTTTGTATCCTGAAAAATAGGAAAATGTTAATATTGATTTAAGAAAACACCTTATCACGATTATGTATATTTAGTTGCTTGTTAGAAAATTTGAAAACTAGTTTACACTACTTATTTTGTGAATTTGTTGTGAATATTTCCCTCATATTTTTACCAAGGGTATGCTATTGTTTTTCTATTACTTTGCAAGAATGTTTGATAAAGTTTATAGTTAAGTAAATAAATTAGAACTTAAATGTGATGGGAGCTTATTTCTCTTTTGCTGAAAATATGAAGCTTTCACGACATTGCTCCCCAACAAAACCTTCCCGGAACCCATTTAATATTCCTAGTTTGAGACTTTCATACCCAGCATCTGTATTTGAGGCCAAAGCATGAGAAAAGAGACAGTGAATTTGAGATGCAGAGGGACGGCCCCATTTGTTTTGAAAGGAAAGCTCCTATAAGCCACCCAAATTACCTTTCATGTTTGTAATGAGGTAAGTCTTTAACTCTTTGATCTCTGGTTTTCAAAATAGAATTATAAACTTTTGCTACATTCCAAAGCTTTAAAAATTCCACTGCAGAAAAAAAAACACCACATTCCAAAGCTTAAAAAATAATAGCAATTTCATAATCCTCCTATATAATAAGAGGCTAATATGCAAATCGACCAAAAGGGCAGAACATCTGATTGCTATATTGCGCACTGACCTCCAGGGGGCAGATGCTCAATGCAGGAGCTGCCCCATGATGGTCAGTGGATTCCCACATGGGGAACGCTGCTTAGCCAGAAGCCAGGATCTCATACTGCAAGTGAGAGTAAAGAGCAAGGGGTCCCAGATTGCGTGAGCCCTGGTGTGTGAGAAAGATGGCTGACTGCCAGGCCCTGGGGGATCAGGCCTAAGCTGGCAGGCAGACACCCTTTGAAGGGTCCCATACTGTGAGAGGGTGCAGGCCAGGCTGAGGGACCCCATTCTCTCACCACCACCACCCAGTGCACGAATGTCGTGCACCGGGCCTCTAGTGTTGATGTAAGTGAAAAGGCATCTTAAATCTGGTTTATTGGGGGTGGGGACTTAGGAATTCTTTTTTCCCTCAAATGGTCTCAGCACCATCTATTAAACAATGCAACCTTCCCATAACTAGTCCTCAATGGCACAGTTATGTTGTCACGTTGTTTCTGTACATATACACAAGCAGGTCACTAGGCCTCCTTCTCCATTTGTCAAGTGACAAAACCATTAGGCATTTACTTCAGACAACTTCAAATTTCATATTCTTAACCCAAGTGTGAGAAATAGGTTAAGGCCTTGCTGCAGCCCACTTTGTTGCAATTTTCCTAGATTCAAGAGTTCTGTCTGGCTCTCTTTCCCATTTCACACGGGCTTAGTTCTTCTGTCTAAACAATTTCATCAGAAATTAAACAGATCCCAGCAGATGGTAGTTATAATGAAGACTCTCACTTAACCTACTGATGTTTCACTTCTGACGGTTTGAAGTCTCACCCCATCCTCTTGTGTTTGTGTGCCACACAAGCTCCTGTCCCCCCATGGGAACCTCACCTTGACCTCAGCCCCTAACCACAACAGGACCCCAGGATACTCTTCTTTCCTTGGCCTCTTAACACATTTCTTACTTGCTTGAGAGGCATATTCTGTCCCCACAGAGACATCAATTAATAATAAAGCTTTATATAACTTCTGTGTATATGTGTGTGCATGTGCATATATGCATGTGTGTACGAGTGTGTGTGTGATCATCAGTTGCAAAATCCAAGCCAATTTGGGGCGGCATTTACCTGCCTCTCCAATTTGAAAGTAATAACAGCATATCCTAAACCAGGTCATGCCAGCCATATAAAGTGCTACTACGTCTCCTCTCAGAGGTGGCCTCTCAGCATTCCTGTCTGTTCATCACATCTACACATCTGCAATATAGTTCTACTGGTCCTCACTTCTTCCTTGATGTTCCATTATTATATTTCCTCTCCAACTTATTGCTAACCCTGTTTCCCTTTGACACTTCTTTCTTGATCTTTGTATTTTTGCCATCTCAATACTGTACTATTTGTTCTGCTTCAGGAAACAGAATTCTCCATCCTGTTCTGTAACAAGACTTAATGTTTGAAATACATGGGCCCACAGAAGGCTCACACCACAAAGTCAAATGCTTTCCCAGATTAACTTTGTACTTTAAGGTGACCACTCCTTGGGTTTAAATAAAGTGTGTGTGTGTGTGTGTGTGTGTGTGTGTTTTCAGCACAGTCAAGACTGCTAATATCCCGACAAAATGCTGCTCTGTAGATATCCAGCTTCCTTTGTATTTTCAGCTTTGACATTAGAGGATTCTCCCAATGCATAGGATTTATCCTCTTAACCTGGGATTTTCTCTCATCACATTCCTCTATTTCTTTTATACATTAAGCTTTCTTTCTTAAGATGATGTTTGTGAAGCAGTTTTCAACAGCAGCCCAATATGTTAAATTCTTAATCTTGTGCCTATGGATTGTTTTAAGTCACCTTTACATACACTCTAAGGTACACCTACCCCTGAACAAACATGCAAGGACACATTCACACAGGAAAGTATTGGACTGTACATCTGTAATCCTTAATGGAAAACTCCTGCTCTGGCCAACCTTGACTTCATGGCATAAAGGCACCTGCATATTGCTGGTGGGAAGACTACAATCACAGCAGATCATAGATTTCTGTGGAAACCTAAGATGTACAGATCTTGTAGAAGGTGCTGTTCTTGAACATAGGACTGTTTTAGCTAAGGCACTGAGCTTCAAGTCCAGGGTTCTTTCCCCATGTCTCATTTTCACCTGCTCATGCTTAGGTCAGAGGAGATCTAAGGTGGGACTTCTCTGGGCGAGTCCCAGGTAGAACTTCACACAGTGTGAGAGGGAGAGCTTCAGTGGACCAGGTGAATTTGTGAAGCTGAAACTCCTTTCTAGTTAGAATTCTGAAAGAGGGCGACAGATAAAAACAACAAGCACCGGTGGGAGCCTAAAATAAAACTTAAACAACCTAATGCATCACGCCACAAAATTCAATCTCTACTTTGACCCCCAAATGGGAAGTGAGAGCACCTTGAACTCCCTCCGATGGTCCGTAATGTTCCAGAACTGGACAGAACACAGAGGCTCAACCAACAAGCCTGAGCTCCATTTGCAGGACAAACACAGAACCACACAGATGACAAGGCACTCTGTAACAGGCTCGATAGTGCTTTTATGGCAAGTGTTTTCTATGGTCTTCTGCTCCTTGAACTGCTCTGGAGAATACAGGCGTTGGGCAGGCCCATAATGATTTTCTCATCTGCTGCTTTGTTGATGCTAAAAACCTAACTAAAACAAAGATAGCATACCAAACAACTCCTTATTCAAGCACATTGCATGTTTGAATTTGGCAGTATGCTTTCTACTCCCCTTGAAAATTATATACTAACTGTTGGGACTCTTGACTGTACTCTGAATTCCTCCATGTAGAAAGAAAGCAAACAAAATCCTTGGTGTATTTTGCTTTGGAACATCTGCTCTCTTTTGAAAGAGTTAGAAAAATATAAGGAGACCAAGCACTATTCTCCTGCAAATCACATAATATTTCCAGTGAATTATTTAGCTGCACTAAAGGAAGTCATATTTGAAATGATGCAGCTCTTAATACACCAGGAGATGAAGAACACAAATATATCCAAGAAATTTTACTTATCCAGTCTTTTCCTTAAAACCTATGTAATGCATAGCATGACAGTTCATATGAAGTACGAATCACATTTAAAAAGCACATTGTTATAGGACGCTTTAGTCAAATATATAAAAATACATTTTAAAGGGGCAAGATGTAGCAAAGACACTAATGTCAAAATATAAATGACAGAAGGATAGAAGCTCTGCTATAATGAAACAGAAATGTTTTTTTAATGAAACAGTTCACGAACCAATAGATAAAAGTGAATGTTGGTGGGATTGTTGTGCTAATAAAACGTGATTTTTCTTTTAACTGAAAGAAAAGAGAAGTAGAATTCATTCAGAAACAACCTATAATGTATAAAATCTCTTTTATACCAATGTGGCCAAAATTGCCTTTTTCGCTGGTTAAAGAAAAGGAAAAAAAATGGTGTCTTGATTTCCTAATAAGCATATAAACTTTTTGTGAAACATTTTCAGAGAACTACCTACTATTAAGATAAATTCCTCCCAAAATGGAAAAGCATATTGCATTGGTACTGAATTTCAGTATCCTAGTCAATGAGGAATAAAGCACAGCTAACATTGTACAAAACATAAGAAATTGTTATCTTAATATTAATTAGGCCATATTATGATATTTTAATATTTGGCTAAATGTAACTTAAAAGTAATGTAATCCCCTTATATAAATGGAAGGATGGACTTGACATTTTATAAAGAGTCTTGTCACATTTTTAAGGCTACCTACTTACTGTAGATTGGCTCACTGCTTGATTTCTGGAAGTTTTCTTAAACTTTTCCCAATTTTACTTTACTGCATCAAACACACATTAACCTGGTGACATTGATATTATCAAAAGCAACATTTTAATTCTAGGCAAGTCTAACACTTTAAACGCTGCTCTGTGTAACTTTCATCGTAGCAATGCTTAGAAACAATCTAATGCCCCAAAAGTAGTATTTCAGCTAGAACTATTATATAGCCATAAAATGAAAGAGTAGGCACCTATTAAAATAGTTATATATCTATACATTTAACAAATTAAAACAGACCTATCATAAGTGAAAAAGCAGGGTATTTTGGCATAACATTCATTAGTATGTATTTACGTGAAAAATAATGGGTTGTATTTTGTAGCAGACAACTTGGAGACAGCTGCGACGATGTCTGTCTCATTCATCTCATTCTCCTAAGCACTTCTGCTAATCACTGACTAATGTGTGCCTAACCTGTGTGTGCTCTAAAAGATGTTGATATTTTTATCTTTTCATAATAGTTCCCATGTGACCTCTTGGTTCCCATACTTCAGATCTAGTTATTTGGGTTGCCTTGATAAAATATCATATACTGAGTGGCTTAAACAGCAGAAATTTATTCTCTCACAGTCTCTGCCTATAAGGACACTAGTCAGATTGAATTAGAACACAACAATCCAATTTAAAAATGGGCAGAGGACCTGAACAGATACCCTTCCCCAAAGGATATACAAAGGGCCAAGAGATATTTTAAAAGATGTTCAATTTTACAACCAAGACAAATGCAAATCAAAACTACAATTATAAACCCCCTCACACCTGTGAGAAGGACTATTATCAACAAGGTAGGTACTAACAAGTGTTGGGTAAGGGTAGAGAAAAAGGAAGCCTCATTCAATGCTGGTGGAGATATAAATGGTGCAATCACTATGGAAAAGATCTTCCTCAGAAAATCAAGGATAAAGTTACCATCTGACCCAATAATCCCTCTTTGGGTACCTACCCAAAAACTCACATTTACTCGCAAAGATATACGGACCCCTGTGTTCACGGAAGCATTACTCATTGTGACAGAGACGGAGACAACCAAATTGTCCTTTGACAGAGGACTAGATAAAGAAGAAGTGGTACATATACACCGTGGAATACTACTTGGCCGTAAGAAAGATGTAATACTGCCATTTGCAACAACATGGATGGACCTTGAAAATCTTATGCTGAGAGAAATAAGTCAAACAGAAAAAGTTAAGAACCATATTGTCCTATATAATAAAAGGCTAATATGCAAATCAACTGAATGGCGGAATGATCGGTCACGATGATGCGCACTGACCGCCAGGGGGCAGATACTCAAGGAAGGCGCTGCCCCCTGGTGGTCAGTGTGCTCTGACAGGGGGAGTGCTGCTCAGTCAGAAGCCCTGAACCGGGCTGATGGCTGGGGAGCACAGCAGCAGTGGCAGGAGCCTCTCCCACCTCTGCAGCAGCGCTAAGGATGCTGGACTGATGACTGACATCCCCAAGGACTCCCAGACTGCGGGAGGGTGCAGGCTGGGCTGAGGGATCCTCCGCCCCCACCCTCCACCCTGATTGCACAAATTTCATGCACTGGGCCCCTGGTTTCATATAATACTGGAACTCATAGACCCAGACAATGATGTGGTGGGTGACAGAAGGCAAGATGTGAGAATAGAAAAGGGGGCCAACTATATGGTAACGGATGGTTTGACTTCGGATAGAGAACACACAATATAATATATTGATGATGTGTCATAGAGTTGTATATTTTTTAAATAAAATTAGAAAAAAAAGAATAGATTTAAAAGCATAAAATGTGGAGAGTATGCAAAGGGTTCACTTTAAGAAGGTTATTCTCAGAGTATAAAATTATCCTATGATACACAGCACAGAAGCTTGATTAAGAAATTATTAGGCAAAATCAGAAGATAGAGCATTTTTTAAAATAATTTAGGAAAGATACAATCATAGGAGATTCTCACTGTGATCACCATGCCTTTTAATTTTTACTTTGTTTAGTGTTCACGGTTGAGTTGGAAGCAAGTGACTGGAGAGATATTTGGGAGGGCTCCAACCAGCTATTAAGGGAAATTGCACTTATCTGGAGGCAAATCTAAATTAATGCACTAGTTTCATCATGGCACATAATAGTATCCCAACAAAGGCTGTTTTGAATTAGTATGCAGTAAACATATCATGGAAGTAAACTTCAAAAAATTACAAACAGAAATCATGACTTCAATTGACCAAATTGGTTTATGTAGTGAACTCCTTTCAGGTCCCCCATGGTTCAGAGTTCACGTTCAGGGTTCAGGATCTAGAGGAGTCTGCTCACAAATGAAAGAAACTAGAAAATAATAATTTGGAAATATTGGGGACCAGGTGGAGCCCAACTCAAGGGGAAGGACTCCCCTTTGCTCTGCCTAAGGCAGCGATTCTCAACCTGTGGGTCACGACCCCTTTGGGGGCACGACCCCTTTTGGGGTCGAACGACCCTTTCACAGGGGTCGCCTAAGACCATGGGAAAACACCTATTCCCCATGGTCTTAGGAACCAACAGACGGCTCCTCGGTGTAGCAAAGTGTAGCAATGTAGTCTACTGTTGTCATATGAAGACTGTTACCCATGCTACACCACGATTCAAGACAAAATTTCATTTATTTGTAATTAGAAATAAATATTTCACAATATATAATTACATATTGTTCTTGTGATTGATCACTATGCTTTAATTATGTTCAATTTGTAACAATGAAAATACATCCTGCATATCAGATATTTACATTACAGTTCATAACAGTAGCAAAATTACAGTTATGAAGTAGCAAAAAAATCATTTTATGGTTGGGGGTCACCACCACATGAGGAATTGTATTAAAGGGTCACAGCATTAGGAAGGTTGAGAACCATTGGCCTAGGGGTTTCTTTTATTTAAACTATGTGAACCACCCATAGCTCTAGGCAGGCAATTCCAGTGATAGACAATCAGCAAGGATTTACATAAGATTAAAAGGCGGAGGGTGCTTTAGCTCTCATTGTCTCAACTAAACAGTGGGCGTTGGCTCTGACCTTTCAGAGTTTCAAGGTTGACCAGCCTTCCAGTTCCTTGTCCACACCTCTCTGCTAGGAAAGACAATGAGCGGCTTCCAACAGGTTTATATGTAGTAATTCATGATACAGGAAGTTTCAAAAACTATTAAAATGGAAATCCTAGAACTAACTCTGATAACAGTCATAAAAATAAAAAGTATTTCCACTGCAAATCAGACCCGGATCAATCAGAATTCTCAACTCCGAACTGTATTAAATTTAAAAGATTTATATGCAAAAAAAACAAGTTGAAGGAAAATATATTACGACCATCAGAGGCAGATCTCTGAAACTGTCAATTTGTTCCCATGTTAAGATGACTTTTATTTTCACTTAACACACAAAGTCCCTTCTGTGGAATATATGTGGAAGATATTGGTCAGTCACAAAAAAATAAATTTTGTTACATCATTGGCTAGAATAGTGCCCCTTTCTAGTCTGTTATACTCCAAGGTCCATACCTTTCAGTTTTGTTTTCAGTGAGAAGTATAGGCATATGAGAAGCTTCTTGCCTGACAACTTCAGTTATCTCTCTGCTACTGAGAACCAATAGCATGTTGACCTGGGCAAAAGCATTACCATAGTCATGACCCTTTTCTCCCAGGAGTCCTTGTTAGAGAGAATGGGAAAAGGTCCATTACTATTGTGTCTCATTATTTTTTTCATCATGTCAAAAATCGTAAGTCAGATAAACTCAACTGTTCATAATGGGATATAGTCTATGAAAATATAAATGACCAATGCTCACTGTAGAAAAAATTTCAAACCTTGGGAGTCAATGTTATCTCTGCCATTGCAGAAGGTTTTCTAACAAACAAGATGACACTCTTAATCAGCCCTGCAACCTCAGCTAATTTGCCGTGTCTTTTCTTGCCTCATCTGAAAATGGACAGGTTAGACTACTTAGTGTTTCTGCCTGGGTTTGGCAGAGCTTTATAGTTTCTTATAAAAGTGTTAGAGTTTCTCTCTTCCACTTCACTCACTGTACAATTCAGCTTTACTTTGATAACTTCTATTTTGGAGTTTTCAGTGAGATTAGAAAGAGCAGAAAAATAATATCCCAAAACAAAATAGAAAAGTAAACAAATATTAGTAAATAGAAAACTAACTCTCTGCATGCAGCTTTTCAGCTAAAAAAAGCTATTATTTCTCAGAGTAGATTTCACTTGAATTAATAGTAACCAGGGATATACAGTGATATAAAACATTGCATTTGTTGCTATATATAACAAACTAAAACTTGATTTTTTTTATAATGAAAAGGGTTTAGATTTTTCTATTTTTTCTTTATTTTTATTGTTGACATTATTACAGATGCCCCCACCCACCATCCTGCCCTCCCCGATCCAGCCCCAATACCCCTTCCCTCTGGCCATCACTACACTGTCGTCTGTGTCCATGGTTATTCCTATATGTTCTGTGGCTAATCTCTTCACTCTTTTACATCCAGTCCCACTCTCCCTCCTTTTTAGTTTTTAAAAAATAATGTTAATTCTCTATTTTAAATTATTGATTTTTAACTGTTCTGTCTCTTAAAGGTTATTTTAAACCACTGAAATTACACATCTCTATTTCTGTATCTATCTATCATCTATCTATCTATCTATCATAATCTATTTATCATCTATCTGTCTATCATCATCTCTTTCCAAGTAAAAGCATGGGCTAACACAACACATTTTGTTAAGTTTGAGGGAAAGCCAACAAACTATAGCTGGGATTCCTATATAACACAAGCCGAATATGCAAATTGTCCCCTCGACAGGGAGTTCCATCAGGGGAAGGGACCAGCTAGCCAACCACAGGAAGAGAGGCCCCGGCCAGCAGTTGTGGCCAGCAGCCAGGGGAAATGAGGTTCTGGCCAGCATCTGGCAGCTGCTAGGGTCCCTACCTGTGCACAAATTTTATAAACCGGGCCTCTAGTTTATATTATAATAAAATAAATATTATTATCAGTTTATATATCCAATTTTATTTGGCATAAAACTTCACAAATGGAGATGAGAGTCCTGTAATAAAAGAGTTGCACTTCACCTCAAAAAATTCAAGCAATCTCAAACTGCACAGTCACTCTTAAAATTATTACAGGCAGTGGAACCTTTTGTGGATCTCCTGCTTTCTCTAGCATCATACATCACTGAGTCATTTGATTGCCATTACAATACCGTTAAAACTCTGAGTCATATCCCAGTGTGAGAAAGTACCTTATTAGGTATTCTTTTGAAAATGTTTCATTGCCCCTTTGTCTTGTAGCTATTTCTGTAAAGCCTGGAATCCTTTTTTTCTTAATTGTTAGTTTTATGGTTTGTATTAAAGTAGACTTGAGATTGATTCCCAGATGCCATTTCAACACAAAGCAGGCTTGTTCAAAGGCTGATTACACAAATGGAAATTTAAGCACTTCCACGACATATGCAGTTTACATAAAAATATCTCATCCATAAGTCTGCTCTCATTGGGGACTTTATGTGCTCCTTTTTCAAAATAAGTGTAGACACACAGAATGATTCTATAATGGAATTTCGGAGTCTATGCTAAAAGCTGAATCAACTGTGAACTGCTAATTTTAAGGTTACCAAGAGAACTATGGCATTAAGTAGCTTGTTTATTGTGGTAAGTACAGTAACCAGGAGACCTACATGTTGAAGTGCACGATTCAGTATTGTTAGCAATAGTGCACAACAAACCTCTACACTTTAATCATCAAAGCTCAACTTAATGCCTGTTGAATGGCAATTTCCCATTTCCCTCTCAGCACCTGCCCCTAACAACCCCGTTCTACTCTGCTTAGAGTTACGACTCCTGTAGATACTTCCTGTTAGTGGAATCATGCAGTACTTGTCCTTCTGTAACTGGTTTATTTCTCTTAGCATCATTTTCTTAAAGAGTTATCCATACAAAATAAATGGTTTATCCTCAATGTTTTCTCCATAAATGAAGGTGGTATCTCCTTCCTTTTACAGGCTGAATATTTATTACACATATTATTACATATTTCACTCTATTTTTAGTATTTCATTATATACGCATGTTCACATTTTCTTTACCCATTCGTCTGTTTGCACATTTACACTGTTTCCAAATATTGACTGTTTTGAATAATACTGCAATAAACATGGGATTATAAATCTCTTTTCAAAAAATCTCTCTCTCTCCTTGATATTTTGATCAATCCAGTCTCATAGCTGCTCCTGAAGCAGCTTTGACAGCTTTGATGCTCTATTTCTGAACCTGTCAGGAGGCAGGGGAGGGGCTTGCGGGACAGTATTGTACAGTAATGCCCCATGCCTTCATATTCACTTATCACTCACTCACTCACACAGAGCCACTTCAGTCCTGCAAGCTCTATTCATGATAAGCACTCTACAGAAGAGTTTCATTTTTATCTTTTGCAGAGTATTTTACTGTACTTTTTCTATACTTAGATATGTTGAGATACGGAAAGACTGACCCTGGTGTTACAATTGCCTATGGTAATATGCTGTACAGATTTGTAGCCTAGAGCAATCGGCTATTCAATATAGTCTAGGTGTGCAGCAGGTATACCATCTAGGCTTGTATATGTGCACTGTATGAAGTTTGCATGATGAAATCACCTCAAGATGCATATCAGAACATACCCGTTCCATGAAGTGACTCAAGATTGCCCTGACAAAAATCTCTCTAAACTAATATGATACTGCTCTCTAAACTAGTAGCACATCCAAGTATGTATTTTACTTCTCAAACTTCCAGATCTGTTAAGGCTCCATGTACCTCACATTTCCTACAATGCTCTCCTTTTTTTTTCTTCTTTTCCTCTTTGTCATTCTACTTTCTTCTTTTTCTCTTTGTCATTCTCATTCTCCTCCTTGTCCAGCTTTCTTCTTTTTTTTCCCTTCTCCCTCCCCATCCTCCTTCTCCTATTCCTCCACTCCTCTGCCCTTACTCCCTTTTGGTCCTTTTTTCTTTTCTTTTCTTTTCTTTCTTCCTTTCTTCCTTTCTTTTTTCTTGTTCTTGTTCTTGTTCCTGTTATTCCATATACAACATATTCTACACAGCTAAGCTTATGTGTATCATTTTCTATGAATTCGTTTGCAAGTCTTCTGGCAGAGTTATTACATTATAATTGGTGGTGGTGTGTTGATTCATTATTTTAATAATGCATTTGCAATAATGTATTTTAAAAGTATATTATGCATTTTCTTTAATTTGTTAAAACCACAAGCTCCTAAAGAACATAAAGTGGGTATTTTTTAATTTCAAAAATATTCCCACTCCCTGTCACAAAGCTGCCCATAAATTACTGTTTAAGAAATATCTACTAAATAAATAAGATAAATAATGTATGAATATGTGAATGAGGCTTTTTTAATAGATAATATTCTGTGCAAGGCGTTAGATGAGAACAATGTTGTTGATACTGGGTGATACCCTTGAAACAAAGAAACTATTTTAAACACACTCAGATATGCACAGATTACCATCTTACAGGCAGTGACATGATTCGTCAAGATCAGAGGGAAAGGATGGAGTTTGAGGAGAATTAATAAAGTCTGGACCCAAATGTCACATGTAATCTTGCTCTTTTCTCCTCAATATGCTGAAGATCTCTGAAGGTAGGGATTAGGTCTGACGTAGTTATTCATATCCTAGATTTGCCAAACAATATTGGATTTATACATTGAATAATTGATATTAACACTATTGATTTAAATTGTAGCACATCCATAACCATGACTTCAGAAGAAAATTAATATACTGTACACATGCAAAGCAACTTTTGATTATTTGATTTTGAATTATATAAACTATAAAAATCAGAAATCCCAGTAGTGACTAAAGAAATAAGGACTTATTTATTCTACTGAAAGGGGATTTTATACAAGTAGTTCATTAAATTAATCAGTCTATTTCTCTTTTCAACAATTCACAGTGCGTTGCCCTGAATCTCACTATGTTGTCTCTTCATTCAACTCTACTTTTCATGCCTAAATTCAAGGACAGAGTATGAGTGAGCAGCAAAAGGGGCTTTTTTGGGTGGATCTTCTCTCTCCCAGAAGCCCACCAAAAGACTTTGCTTTATAGGAGATGTGAATATGTACTAGCCGTGGCACGCCTAACAGGCAAACCAAGCTGAGAAAGCAAGTATAATGGGGTTATCCTTGTCATTCAGAAAAATATATTGTTTTGTTTTAGCTTTTCACAAGGAAGGAGAGAAATGGCTGCTGAATAACCAAATAATATTGTCTGCCATTCATATACAAATGCTGACTTATGAGAGAACTGGAAAGGCTGAGTCAGGTTGAAGAAATTAACCTTCTATTTATACTCCCTGTGGATGGTCTTTGCAGATGTTATCTGATTTGGAATTCTGACCGTTCAACATGATGCTTGTAAGTATTGCTCTGATTCATTGGCTGATATGGGATCTCCTGATATCCTTCCTTGATTTTAGCCATCTCTATGTGTCTCAGCTTTGCTTGTCTCTGGATGGAGTGAAACCAAAGTGGGTCCTTCATGGTGTTGTGTCCCGGCAGGCTGGACAGTCTGTAGCTCTCTCTTCTCTCCATTTCCTGGTAAAGGGAACAATTTCTAGCTGAAGAATTCTCTCTTGGCACTGAGATAAGCTGGTTTGGAGAATGGGATAACCTAGAAAAAAAAATGAATCTGTTCCCATTTCATGTTGTTATTATCAGGTTTTTTTGCTTCACCATGTTGCTGAAATTTTTTTCTAGCATGTATTTTATTGATTTCAGAGAGGAACAGAGAGGGAAAGACAAAAACATCTATGATGACAGAGAGTTGGCTGCCTCCTGCATGCTCCGCACTGGAGATGGAGCGGCAATTGGGGCATGTCTCCTGACCAGGAATAGAAACCAGGACCTCCTGGTTCATAGGTTGACACTCAACCACCGGGCCACGAGGCTGGGTGTGAAAATTCGTAAGTAGACTCTAAAGCTCTCCCAGAGATGTTTTTGTTGTGGATACGGTCTGATTGCTGATCTTTGTGGGAGGATGGTGGCTACGACATCACCCTCTCCTTAAATAATTTGATGAAAGTCCATATAAACGTGGTTGACTCTTGCTACACAATCTATTAACCTTTTTTTCATGTTGCATGCTAGAATGATTCAAGCTGCCTGTGCAAATAATAGGAAAAGGTTGTCATTGTGAAGTAGAAATGGCAACAAAGGTTGCCTTGTTTTCAAACTGGTGATATCAAGTGTACATTCTGGTTGACAGACAATAAAATAAGCATTATGTTCATAAGGAGAGCAAAACAATGAACTGCATAAAAGAAGCTTATATCTTATCAAAAAAGGCATTTGTCTCCTGATAGCTGTAAATGTATTTTTTGTCTTCACAGAGATTTCGCTTCCAAGAAATTAAAATTAACTATGAGGTGTTTATATTCTCTCTCTTGTCTTAGGAATGCATGCCAAAAATTCTAATTCGATAGCTGCAGGACCCTACATAAAATTCAATGAAATTCTCTAATTTGCCTTTTTTAGGGAATAATTAAAGCAGAGTGCATGAGTCAATGAGTCTAGCCAAGAGATATTTTTAAATGTTCTAGAGAACTTTAACAACTGAATGGAGGAAATTCAGTTGTTATTTTTCTATTTTCAGTTGGTATTTTTCTATTTTTATTCTATTTTAAGAAAAACAACATGGACATAAAATTAAGTATTTTATCATGCACTGTTTAGAAGACATTTCTGTAGATGTGCACTTTATGTATAAAATAGTCATTAATATTGAGATTTTTATATCAAATTCTCGGGCCAGAAATGGTACTGACCCAAATGCCCAGAAAACTTCAGAATCTGTAAAATAAATTCTCATGGCTGAGGTTTTTAGACCATATTAACTTACAGTAATAGTTGATTTATACTCTCACTTATAAATTGTACTGGCTTATTGAACATTTTCCTTATTTTTATTCAATGGTAAGTGCAGACTAAAACAAAACAAGAGAATTACTCTCATTCACTGAAGAATCTAGTCTTAAATATTGCAAATTGGAGAGCACCATCAATAATGTTTACGAATGAATGTGAGAATGAGATTTGTCTGCTACAGACATTTTCATCCATATTTCTGGCAGATTCCGTTTTTTTTATTAATTCATAGCTTTGCATAAAAAAGCAATTGCTTGTGAATTTTTAAAGTAGACCAAAATTAATATGCTTATTCTTTGAAAGCCATGTTAAATGCAGAAATAAAACTTCAAGCCAATGTTAAATATGGTATTTTCACCTCTTAAAATATATCCTGTGGTCTTGTCAAATAATCCATCTTTTAAAATAACTGCTTTCAAAACAATGTGGCATTTATTCTGAGCAGCTCAGATCTATCTTTGATGTAGTTTTCAGTTAGAGGGTATGAGAGGAAAAGAAAACAATGTTGTAACTTACCCTCTATAAGTTCCCGGCAGGGGAGATTCAGATGATAAATTATTAAAGGAATTAAAGGAGATACTGCAAGGCTTTTCTTGCTTATTAAGGGTGAGGGATTTTCAAACTCTGTTAAGTTATATTTCAACAGATTCTTTCTTCTACTTAAGCTGATATCTCCAAAAATCATGGCAATGGGCAAAAAAAATTATATAACTGTTTTTTATTATTTTCCAGAGAAGATAATGGTACCTTCTGATTAGTTTCACCTCCCTTATATTTTATTAAAACATGAACTTCTTGTAATTATATTAGCATGATAAACCTTAAGCAGGTAACAAAACAAAAAACAACAACAACAAAATCCATAATGGTTAATTTACTAGGTGTATTGTTTAATAATGCAGATTTTGTAATCAAAGAAAGCATGATAATTTCAAGAGAAACATCAAAAGTGCTTTATTCAAAGTAATGTCTATCACTAGCTACACATTTCCCCCATCTTTCAGGTAATTTGTGGATACTGTCCCTATAGAACTTTTCTTGTTTTGAGACAAACTTTTCAGAGACCCAATTTTCCACTTCTTCGTACGTTTTGAAGTGCTGCTCAGAAAGTACGTGTGCCGTTGATTGGAAAAAGTGGTAACCTGAAGGAGCAAGGTCTGGTGAATACAACAGATGGGTTAATACTTTCCAGGCAAGATCTTTTAACATGTATTTACTGGTTTTGAAATGTGTACTAGTGCATCATCATGAAGCAAAATTACTTTGCCATGTCTTCTGCAACATTCTGGTCATTTCACAATCAAAGCATGATTCAAATTGATTATTTGTTCTCAGTAGCCATCAGTATTAACAGTTTCACCTGGTTTTAGAAGCGCCTAATACCCTATACCTTCCTGATCCCATTGAACACAGAGCACTGTCTTCTTTCCAAAGCAATTTGGCCTTGTAGTCATGTAGATGGTTGACCTGTATCAACCATGTTTTTGTGCATCTGGGATTCTCAAAATAAATC
This sequence comes from Lasiurus cinereus, assembly GCA_011751065.1. Lineage (NCBI taxonomy): Eukaryota > Metazoa > Chordata > Mammalia > Chiroptera > Vespertilionidae > Lasiurus > Lasiurus cinereus. Next base: position 69,159,981 of record JAAGEH010002531.1, read on the forward strand.
CACTTTTCATCTCCAGTCACAATTCAATGCAAGAAAGACTTTCTTTTGTGCCACTGAAGCAACATTTTACTAATAGCTTTTCGGTTTTCCATTTGTCTTTCGTTCAGTTGATGTGGCACCTATTTTCCTTCCTTTAAAATCTTGCCCATTGCTTGTAAATGATCAGAAATTGTTTGCTGAGCAACGTTTAATCTTTCTGCAAGTTGTTTTTGAGTTTGACACACATCTTCATCCAATAATACTTGTAATTGTTGGTCTTCAAACTTTTTTGGTTGACCTAGATGTTCTTTGTCTTTCACATTGAAATTATTACTTTTAAAGTGTCTAAACCAGCATTCACAAGTATCTTGAGATGAAGCATGTTTACCATAAGCTTCCTGAAATATAGGATAACTTTTTCTTCAAAATAAAGTAATGAATTAAAACTTCCCACAAATGCTTTTTTTTTGGCATGAAATTCGACATTTTTAAAAATGTAAAAATATCTATGATGGTAACACCTTCAGAAAATTTGACATATGAAGTTTTGAAGCTTTGTTGTCAATATAACAAATAGCATACATATCAAATCACATATATATAAACATATGTGTAACTCTATCTATTGAAAAAAAAACATGCATTAACTGGAAGATCTAGTATTTCTGATAGTCTCATAAAGAAAGAGAAATATACTTAGAATTATAGCTACCGCTTAATATACAAATGCAAATAAAACTTCTATTATAGAGAGGCAAAATTAAGCCTTCATATTGAGACATTTAATCAATTTTTTTGTGAAAATAAAGAATGTGTTGATAAAATGGCAATTAACAGAATGAAAACCACATTGAGGGTCCAAGAGCTCTAAGATATCACTGATTTGCCCATTTCTAAGGGACAAGATGTTCTATCTGAAGTAAACTTCCTGGTCCATTTTTGGAGAAGTTGGATAAGGAAGAAAGGAAGGAAACTATAATTATTTTCTTTACTTAAATTGGGTATACCTTTTTAGAAATATTATATTGTTTGCACTACCACTATATTATTATCAAAACTGAGGTCTAAGAAATAAAATTTAAAATGTAGTAAATCTCATTCAAAGTATCTATAATAATAAAAGCATAATATGCAAACCGACCAAATGGCCAAACAGCAAAACGACCTTCCAGATGACCTTCCAGGCAAAGCCCGGGCTACAAGAGCAGCTGAGGCAGCCGGGGTTGGGATGGCCTACTCTTGTACAAATTTCATGCATCAAGCCTCTTGTAATACTCATAATTATATCAATACTAGAGGCCCGGTACATGAAATGCATGCACTGGAGCATGGCGGGGGGGTGGGGGGGTTCTTCAGCCTGCCCTGAGGCCTCTTGTAGTCCAGGAGCCCTCGCTCCTTACTGCCCACCTGCTCGCTGCTCCTTACTGCTTCACTCGCTGCCTCTTCATGCTGCCGTAGAGGTGGGAGGGGCCCCCACCACTGCCACTGCACTCACCAGCTGTGAGCCCGGTTTCTGGGCGAGCGGCGCTCCTCCTGTGGTCAGTGCGCATCATAGTGACCAGTTGTTCTGGTTGTTTCACTGTAATGGTCACTTAGGCTTTTATTATATAGACTAGAGGCCCAATGCACCAGGAGTTGGGGGGCGGGGCCTCAACCCGGTCCTCTCAGAATCCAAGACCTCTGGCTCCTAACCGCTTGCCTGTCTGCCGGTCCAGCTGCCTGATCACCCCTAACCATTCTGCCTGTCTGCTTGATTGCCCCTAACCATTCACCTGCCTGTTTGATCACCCCTAACCACCTCTGCCTCGGCCCCCACACCCGGAACCTGGGCTTCCCTCCCTCTGGCTGACCACAGGCATCTGGGACCCAGGCAGGCTTCACGTGGGCAGACACCTGGGGCCCCGAGCAGTGCCACCCAGCCTGGCACCTGGGACCCTGGGTAGTGCCACCCAGGCTGGTCACAGGCACCCAGGACCCGGGCAGCTTCACCTGGACCCTGCCTTTGTCAGAAAGGATGTCCAGGATGATGTCAAGAAGATATCTGTTTTTCTGGTCCAATTAGCATATTGCCCTTTTATTAGTATAGATATCACCCCAATAAATTCAACAAAAAAGTTAAAAAATTAAAAAAATGGAAAGTGATACTGCCATATCTACGTTTCAGTAAAATCAGAAAGATTTATAAATCTTATATTTAGTTACCATATAACAGGCCCTCCTTTATACATTTGTAAGCCCTAGGCATTGCATGCCTTGGGAGTCTTCAGAGAGCATATAACTACCGAGGGCACTTTGTAGCTTGTTGGGTTCACAGTTGTTTTTGAAACACACCTGAGTTCCTTTGGTGCTTCACTGATTGACGGTTAACACACCATCTATAGCTTTGATTATCTTCAATTTAATCTGAAACTACATTTTGATAGACTCTCTGGAGAAAATAGCCTAATCTTTCATCACACTTAGATATCTTTTACAGTTTTATGAGGCATAGCCTTAAGAAATGAATTTCCTTCTGTATGAATGCATTGTTGTCCAGGTTAATAAAGAATGACAATCTGTACCTAATAGCCTTATTCTAAATAGTCCCCTTCAGAAATAAATACCATCCTGAGTTTACAAATATAGAGTTCTTGCTATATTTCAGTCAATCACAAGTGTAATTATCTGATCGTACTTTAACTGATGTAGATAAGAGATAAAGTTTATCCAAAATAATTCTTAATATCATGCTCTGATGTCAGAGTGGTATTTTGATGTGATGCTTTGATCTTTGCCTCTGGGGACAAGAGGTGAGCTGCCCATTCCCTGAAGATTAAAGATATATAGAGATAACTGAACTCTAATTCACAAATTGCATCTTTCACCAAGTTGAATGATATATTTACCATTTCTTAAAATTGTCTTCATTACATATTGCCTGCAGACTCTTCAGTGGCTAGAGTGTTTCGGGATGTATTTTGTCAGTACTAATCTTACAAATAGAAACAGCCTGAGAACTATATTTAAAGGTCCTTCAATGCACCATTACCAGTATCAGATCTCTTCCTTTGTCATGTGAAATTACCTGGTAACATAACATGCTCTCTTTCTATTTAGATTTCAGCTTAGTAATAATAAGACAATGGACAGCTGATGGTTTGACACTTTTTCACGTGTATTTCTTACTGCTGTTTCTTTGGGAGGCAAGGAGTAGTAAAATAACAGAGAGAGAACTAAGTAAATTCTGCCTTATTTTGTACAAGATTTTGGCAAACGGGTGTAGAGAAATTCGTGAACAATGTGCTAACATAGACACATTCTTATTTTTCCCAGGAAATATAAAATGAAGCGATATAATCTTGAGACATTCTTTGGAGTTTTTAACAAAAGGTCCGGGCACAATGTCATTTTCTCATTTCTAGGTGAGGAACAATTAAACTTCGATGTGATTGCATTTTTATCCAAAAGCCTAAAATATTGAAGTCACTGTGACCATTTCAAAAGCTTACCTGAGCTGAATAAACTTGGAGACAGATAATAAGGTTACTCTTCTTAAAAAAAGATAAAATTCCTTTAATGTTAAATTCTATGAGCTCTCCATTAGAGACCGCACTAAACTTTGGGAGATGTTAACAGGTTTTTCATTTATTGTTTGTTTTTTTTTTTTTTTTTTTTTTTTTTTTTTTTACCTCAGCAAGAAGGCTCCCGGGTGCTGAAACTCTGTGTTTGACTTCCCCCATCTCAGTTAGGATCTGTAAAACCCGTGTTAGTATTAATACAATAGTTTCCATTGAGGTCACACTGTTGATAAGGACAGCAGAACAGTGCGCATATTTTTAAATGATTACTTTTTTCTCCCCTGCTGGAAGCATGATGGGGTATTTCTCCAATCTTTATTATTATTTTTTATTTCATTTTTATTGATTTCAGAAAGAGTAAGGAAGAAACATCAATTACAAGAGATAATCACTGATTAGCTGCTTCCTGCACACCCCCTACTGGGGATGGAGTCCCAAACCCAGCCATGTTTCCCTGACCTGGAATGGAACTGTGACCTCCTGTTTCATGGGTCCACTCTCAACCACTGAGCCACACCAGCCCGGCTCTCCAATCTTTAGAGTTAGCAACTGATAGGAATTTGGGGGGTTCAACTCATGAAAGTGTAGGAATCTTCATCACGCCGTTCCTCCAGAAGATCCTAATCTCTCCAGCTTGACCATGTTCATGCTATAACAATAGGTAAGTAGCCTTGATGTATTCATTCCCAATACTGCCCCAGTGATGGATTCAGTTCCCAGTAAGTTATGGCTCCCCATCTGCGTGTTTCTTCTGTTTTCACAGTGGGGGTTTGTCCTGTGACCTCAATTCCCTGATGAGGTAAGAGTTGTTGATGTTCAGTCTTTTAGCTTTTTCCTTGCTGTGTGGATAGGAGTGATGACTTGTCACGTTGGACCAGAAATCAGATGTTACTGATAGATATTTAAGTATTAACTATGTATTTATTGTTTATTAAGTCAGTAAATTTATGATCAACTCAGAATATTTACACTTGTGGTGAAAAATGACAAGAGATCTACAACACTATTTTTTATAAATTCTTAGTGCTAACAGAACAAATTCATAAAATATCATGGTTAAGATTGCATTTTTAAATCTCTAAATGTAGCATGAATACCTAAAGGCTACTTATCTAATTACTATAAATACTTGGACTTGCCTATATTTTATTATCAACTTATAAATTAATACATTTTTGGTCAGAAATGTAATCAGTTGTTTATTTACATTTTAAATTATATGGATGTTTATTTGTGAATTATTAATGAACACTTTTTAATGTTCCCTTCATTCAGAAATAAATCATGTTTACTTTTTAATTGTCTGGTACAGGAAGATATACATACTATATATGTTAAATTCTACACATAACATGTTTTATAAAATTAATCTTGAACTATTGCCAATTTAATTTTTGAGTACATGTTAAAATGTATAAGTTCATGTTTCCTTGTATTCTTGTGGAATTATTTACTCTTTCTGTTTTTTTGTTTTGTTTGTTTTTAAATATATTTTATTGATTTTTTTTTACAGAGAGGAAGGGAGAGGGATAGAGAGTAGAAACATCCATGAGAGAGAGAGACATCGATCAGCCGCCTCCTGCACACCTCCTACTGGGGATGTGCCTGCAACCAAGATACAGGCCCTTGACCAGAATCGAACCCAGGACCTTTCATTTCGCAGGCCAACGCTCTATCCACTGAGCCAAACCGGTTTCGGCTCTGCTTTTTTTTTTTTTTAATTTTAATTCTTTAGTTGTTAAATTTCTTGTCATTTTAACGTTTACCTAAAATTCCTTGTTTAACTATTTTACTATATGAATTCTTAAAATTATAATTACTGGCCTATTTACTTTACAGTTTTCTTTCATAATTAAAAATGTTTATTTTGATGTTATAGAAAGATACAACAACAGAACCGAATTTTAAATTTTTCTGTAAGTACATTTTACTTGCTTCTCCCAGTTCCAGTGTTGTACTATATTTGCTACAGCTTTTAAACGTAAATACCTCTCTCTTCTCACACCCTATACATTTTTAATCATTTGGCAGCAAGTTGCAGTTAGGATACAATTATCTTATATAGACTATCTTTTTAATTAGATTTTTTTGGATCTAACTTCATAATTCAATTCAGGTTATGTATTTTTTTTTTTTTTTTTTTTTTTTTTTTTTTGCAAAACCATCACAGAATAGATTTTGCATCCTTCCCAGTGTCTCAGACCAGGGGCCACACTGCATTGATGTTCCCCATTAGTGGTGACCAGCTTTAATCACTTGGTTAAAGAAGTGTCTGACAATCTTGTCAATTGCAAATTATTGCCTTTCCCTTTGTCATTAGAAAGGTGCTTTGAGGGAGGGACTTTAAGCTGAGTTATAGGATTTTTCTTTGGAGTAAGCTGTCAGAGTGGTGAAGTCTGGGGAATTTTGCTTCTGTTTGTGTGGAAAGTAGGCTGAAAGGATAATTGAATATTCTTCCTTTTTTATAACCCAGTTTATTGCAGAAACCAAATTCCCCATGCTCCTTCTTTTTCTTTTCACTATATAGTCCCCCAAAGGTCCTTCTTTCTTCTTATACTATTCTTCCCTCAAGCATAATCTTTGCTGTTTTAGGAGTTATAAAACATGTTTTATCCCTATAGGTCTATATAAAATTTATACCTTAGTATACTTTCTAGAAATTTAAAATGTTTCAGAGTATCTGTTTTTGTGTGTGTGTATATATTTTAGTTTAGTTTAACTAACACTACAAACCAAAGGCCCACATCCCTAGATATTTGTCTGTTTATAAAATCTACAGTGTCTATTTTCTTTGAAAATTACCAAAAAATAATTATATGTTTTCAAAGACATTTATTTATTATTTTTTCATGCACCAATTAATTTATTGGCTTATTTTTATTCATTCCACTTGTTTCCATATTCTTTTTGATAAAATACATTCTTTAATAATTTGTTTAGTGATGATATAACTGTAAATGTGTATATTCCCTGTGTCTGTATATGAGAATACTTTTTATTTTCTAGATTTAATCCAATTACTAAATATTACATTTATTCATATAATTCTGATTCACAGATTTATCTTTTGTATCTTATTTATATAGATAAGGTTTCTTTAAAAATGTTACATATGGACCTTTGAATTTTTTTCTTAAAAACTAGAAATATTCTCCTCAAAAACCATTTTGCATAGATATACACACACTACTTTCATTTAATATGTATTTTCATAATATAAAATAATAATATTAAAATTAACCACAACATATAATAAGTCATATGGCTATTATTGGTAGAACAATTATGGATGAATGTCTTGCTTTTAATCCATGGTATTAAAAAATAATGGTACATACTAACCAATATAGAAGGTAAAGAATTATAATTCAAATAATAAATGTGGATATCTGTGTATTTCCTTATTCTCCTTGTATTTTAATTAGTTATTTTTCAATGTGTTAAGGAGACATATGAATTAGCTAGAATTTCAAAATGTATATGTAATGGAGATGTATGAATAAGTTCTAAATATTAATGTTCTTTAGTCAACAATTACGTACATTTGAAAACTTATATAAATAATTGTATAAACATACTATTTAGGAAAGATAATTATATGCACATATACATATAATGAAATCTATTAAGTCACATATATACTATAAATATATCTATCTATATAAAACCATAAGAGACATAAGAACTCTTTTTAAAAATAAACTTAGAGCATTACTTGATTTTTAACTATGTACAAAATGTTATTGATAAAATACTAAATAAAACAATATGAAAAGTATATTTTAAAATATATGAAAAAAGTAAAATGAGAGTCATTTACATAAAAATACTCTTTTTCATTAAATATATTTTTATTTATTTCTGAGAGTTAGGGGGAGAGAGAGACATAAATATCAATGATGAAGGAGAATCATTGATTAGCTGCCTCCTGTGCATCCCATGCTGGGGGTTCAAGCCTGCAACCCAGACATAGGCCCTGACCGAGAATTGAATCGTGACCTCCTGTTTCATAGGTCAACTCTCAACCATTTAGCCACACTAGCCCAACGTCTTTTTAATAATTATCATTTGGCCTACCTGGTTTGGCTCAGTGGATATAGCATCTACCTCTGGACTGACAGGTTCAATTCTGGTCAAGGGCATGTACGTTGGTTGTAAGCACATCCCCAGTAGGGGGCATGCAGGAGGCAGCTGATTGATATTTCTCTCTCATCAATGTTTCTAACTCTCTATCTCTCTTCCTTCTTCTCTGTAAAAATATCAATAAATATATATTTTTTTAAATTATCATTTCTATGATAATATTTTGCCTCATATTTACTTTTATCCTTTACTAGAGGCCCGGTGCAGGAAATTTAAGCACACAGGGAGGTGTCCTTGGGTCCAGCCTGCTCCCTCTCCAAGCTAGGATCCCTTGAGGGATATCCTACTGGGATCGGTCCTAAACGGGCAGTCAGACATTCCTCTCACAATCCAGGACTTCTGGCTCCCAACTACTCACCTGCCTGCCTTCCTGATTGCCCCTAACCACTTCTGCCTGCCAACCTGATCACCCCCTAACCACTCCCTTTCCAGCCTGATTGCCCCTAACTGCCCTCCCCTGTGGGTCTGGTCAACCCTAACTGTCCTCCAATGCAGGCCTGGGTCCCCCCGAACTGCCCTCACTTGCAGGCCTGGTCCCTGCCAACTGCCCTCCCATGCTGACAATTTTGTGGTGGCCATCTTGTGTCTACATGGGGGCAGGGTCTTTGACCACATGGGGCAGTCATCTTGTGTGTTGGAGTAATGGCCAATCTGTGTATTATTCTTTTATTAGATAGTATAGAGGCCTGGTACATGGGTGGGGGCCAGCTAGTTTGCCCTGAAGGGTGTCCTGGATCAGGGTGGGTGTTCCCTTGAGGTGTGGGGTAGCCTGGGCGAGGGGCCTGTGGTGGTTTGCAGGCTGGCCACACCCCCCAGCAACTCAAGTGGAGGCCCTGGTATCTGGGATTTATTTATCTTCTACAATTAAAACTTTATAGCCTGAAGCGGAGCCAAGCCTTCTGCTCACACAGACATTGAATCTTTGTTGCTTTAAGTGCCAGCCAGGGTTTGCGGAAAGCTTGGCTTCCTCCATCACTAGGTACAACTCAAGCCTCCCTCCTGCTCTCTCTGTGGCTGTAGCCATCTTGGTTGGGTTAATTTGGATACTTGCAGTGATTGGCTGGTGGGCATGGCTGGTGGTTGTGGCTTGTGGGTATAGTGGAGGTGCAGGCAATTTGCATATTACTCTTTTATTTGATAGGATTCCTACAGTGATTTTCAGTATAACATAGTATTGTCTACATAATAAAATTTGTTCTAAAGGAAACATAAAATAGACAATGATATAAAACTAAACCTTGAAAGATCTGAAGGCTCTATTCAGTTGTATAACGGAATTTTAAATTTTCTATTAAAAAAATCCCATAAGACTAAGAAAAATATGTATTCAAATATATATTAAAGTTAATTTAAAAAAAAACTCAAAAAGTTAGACTATGGAAAAGGCACATGTAAAAGATATTTTATACAAATATCTGATGTTTTGCACAACTTTCAATAAATAAACAGAGAAGGTACAATCCACAATGGTCTGAAAAGTTCTAAGTTATGAAATGAGTTTTCCAGAACAGAGGAGTTATTGAGGAAATAGAGGAAGCACTTACTATATACTTAATGACTGAAGAAATTGACCACACCCAATAGCAACAGCTTTATTTTAAATATATTTTTTATTGATTTCAGAGAGGTAGGGAGAGGGAGAGAGAGAATCACTGATCAGTTGCCTCCCGCACACCCCATACTGGGAATAGAGCCCGCAACCTAGGCATGTGCCCTGACTGGCTATGAACTGTGACCTCCTGCTTTGCAAGTCGACACTCAACCACTGAGCCACACTGGCCAGGCAATAGCAACAGCTTTGAGGGGAGCTATTAGTCTGGGCTAGAAAGCTGATCTGTGAGTCCATCTGGTTGAGAAAGGGGAGAGTGATTTGATAAAAAAATAGAAATGGCTTTACATCTGCTTAACATCTAAATGATTATATTATTATAGGGGGAAAACACAAGAAATTATGAAATGATTGCGGATACAGGGACAGTAGAAATACAAAAGGGAGGGGAAAAAAGGTATGGATCCCATTGAAAAGAACAACAAGCCACATTTTGAATAAATTCCAATGAGCCTCAACACAAACCAACAGCAGGCAGAATCTGCAGCAGCCACGCAGGATGTAGCCCATAAGGGAAATCAGAGAGGCAACACCGCCCAGGAGAAATCCGCACCGAGATCCAGAGCCTGGAACCCATTGGCACATCCCCAGCTGTCGGAAAATATGAGGTAGCAGCCACCAGGGCAACGTGGTATTTGAATAACAAATGCACTTGAGAATGAAATTTTTAAAAGTCTAAGTAGAGGAGTGACTGACTCTGTACACAGGCACATAATGATCCTCAAGCAGCAGGAGGAGCAGCAAATTGCTAAAACAAAGGGACATAAAGCTGTAATACACTAAAGTTCAATGTAAGAAACCCTCAGAGGGGTGAGCGGGCTACAGCGGGAAATCTACCGAAGATTGGAAAGTACTATTGCCTTCCGTGTCTTTCACAATGGCTAGTAGAGGCAAGGATGAAACCCCATATATGGACAACAATGAAATAACAAATTAGGTGCGGTGACTATAATTTTTGAAAATATGTGTGAAAAAATTATGCTTAATTGTATCAGTCATAGGTGACTACTGTTACATCAATCTCCAAACTGATTGAAAGGTCAGCACTGGCTATACCGCTATAATTTTTAAATTTTAAAGAGTAGCATCAACCAAAGAACCAGCTACATTTTTTGATTGGCACTCAACAAATGAAACACCATCCATTTCCCAGATGAACATTTCTTTATTACTTCATGAATCCATGGCAAGCACTATGCTATATAGCTATGTATTAATTGTATTTTAAAGCAGTCAAAAAAATAACAACAAACAAACAGTAAGAACATTTGGTTCTATGTAAACTGATTATAAATCCTTATTTCATAGCTACACCCCAGAGTCACACTCCAACCATTTACTCTTTGTGTGTGTCATTGGTTGGTAGATACAAGTGATATTGTATTCTTTTAAATGCATTATAACACAGTCATGTAACTCTTAGCACAATTCCCAAACTGAAGCCTGATGGAGACTTTATTCATTGCATGAAAGGACAGAAATTTTGGTTGACTGTTGCACTATATGCTCCTTTAAAACCTCATTCTTTAAAAATACAAAGTTATATAGATTTATGTTACTATTGAACAAAGACAGAAAGATAAAGGCAGCCCTAGCTGGTTTGGTTCAGTGGATGAAGTATTGGCTTGTGAAACCCTGATTGCAGGCTTGATCCCAGTAGGGGGTGTGCAGAAGGCAGCCAATCAATGATTCTCTCTCATCATTGATGTTTCTCTTTCTCCCTCTCCTGTCCTCTCTGACATCAATTAAATATATATATATATATATATATATATAGATAGATAGATAGATAGATAGATATTAGAAAAAGACGAAGACAATGAAACAGAGAGGCAGACACTAAGTAAAGAACAAAATATATAATAAAATTGGGAAAGTATTAATTATATTATGGGCTGTCTGAACCCAGGGATGTTTTCTTAAGCATAGATATTTTTTGACAGGACCAAATATCAGAGACCATTTGGCATGGACCAAATATTTCCATATTATATTTAGATATTATGACACAGTTACTTCATTTCTGATTCTTTATCGTTTTAGAGAAATGCTCACTCAGAATCACAGTGAGGCTGTGCTAGCAATCAGTTGGATTTAATACAGTGACTAACACTAGGGAAATAAATTAATAAAATCCATTGGATCATCATTATGGTATACTATGCACCAGAATAAACTAAAGTCTGTAAGTACATAATCATGAACATATTTTAAAAACATACCATTTAATGAAAAATGTAAAACTTGGAATGAGATCTGCCTAACAATACCATTTTAGTACATTGAATTGTATATATCCACTATACAACCTTTAATATTAAAGCAGACATGTGAATCCAAGGACATATGCATCAAATACTAACGGGTCCAGAGGGCTTACAGGGAATGAAGTGAAAGAATTGGCTTAATAATCTGAAATGTTTAGGTATAAAATGATTTATCAGATGGTCAAACAAATGTGTAGTTAAACCTATAGGCTTACATTTCTCTATTATTGAATTCCACATTTTAAAAATATCAATCGAGCTTTTCTTCTATGAGAAAAGCCAAAATAAAAACCACACCCAAATAAATTTTAATCATGGTAGTGAGAAGGGGGATTTATAATGGGAAATGAAAGGGCTATCACTGCTCTATGGTCCTGAAATTTCTCTCTCCTGTACTTAATGGAAGACCAAATTTTATGGTTTTTTAAGCAGAGTCTGCATAACTTTACAACTGTGGAATTTTTGAGAATTGTATTATGCTAAAGAAATTTATAATTTTTCTTAAGGTGGAAACCATATTTTGCACTGTCTAAAATTATAAAACCCCAGATGTTTTAGGGGGCTTAATTTGCTTTAAAGATTATCTAGCAGAACAAGATTTCTTAGAATATACTTTGGCAAATTATGATCTATACAAATATATTTGATAAATTTTGGGTTAAACCCTGGAGTTTTAAGTGATGTGTCAATACCGTGTAAGAAAAAGTAGCAACCTAGGAAGGATCTTATCAAAATAACCTACATGCTGAATTGGAATGACCCTCACTCTCCCCCACAGTCACTGACACTTGTTTCGGTGATCGTTTTTTATCACTCACTATGTCATAAACTTATGCATCACTGAAACACCCGTACTTATTTATTGTGTTTTTATAGCTTATATATCATTAAATCATAGCACACTTTTATTTCTTACAGCATGAAACGTATGTATTATTGTCTTACCTAATGTAATAAATTGTTATTGAAATTAGTGAGCAATTAATTTAAATATCCTATATCATAAAAAGGGTAATATGCAAATTGACCAAAGAGCAGAACAACTGGTTGCTATGATGCACACTGATCACCAGGGGGCAGACACTCAACGCAGGAGCAGGAGTTGCCCCTGGTTGTCAGTGGGCTCCCACAGGGAGAGCGCTGCTCAGCCAGAAGCCAGGCTCAGGGCTGGTGAGCACAGCGACTTTAGCCATCAGTCGGACATCCCCTGAGGGCTCCCAGACTGTGAAAGGGCACAGGCTGAGCTGAGGGACACCCCCCACCTCCAACACGACCCCATCACCAAGTGCATGGATGTTGTGCACCAGGCCTCTAGTAAATTATAAAAAAACAAAAAATAATTAATTTAAAAGTTATTAAAAGCAGATACAAATAACTTTTCATGTCATTATTTTATATTTCACTTTATCAGTATTGAAGTTATTTTTCCATCCTGTGTCTCTTCTTACCTCAGGTAAGTCTTCAATCATATTGGTACATTTCTGTAACAATTCCTATTTTTTCATTCTGTGGGAGCTATTTTATAAAAGTTGTGTGGAAAGTTAATTTAATCAGCGATGGAACTAATAAATAAGATGACACTATTTTATATGGTTACAATTGAATAATATCATAGTTAAAAACATTTTAATATAAATGAAACAGATTTTTCAGAGACGTAGGGATACAAACATTCTGTAGCTAACGTGATAATGTAGTTTTTAAACAGTTCTATATTTTAACAAGCAAACAGATTACTTTTTCATTTCTAAACTTCATTTTATTTCAGTGGTGGGGGGGAGAGTATATTTAACAACATGCTTCAAAGCAGTGGCTCCTGTTTAGTTACTACCATTTCATGGGAGGGTAAGGGATGTTCTGGGGTATCAGAACATCTTCCTCTCTGTATCCCAAGCTTCGCAGGCTGATGGGCTGGCACACTGCGGCACAGATGAGAGCTTTGCCCCCCATAGCTATATACATTGGGAAAATCACTTAACCTCTGTGAGTTTTCTCAGCAGTGAAATGATAAAAGAGCAATGCACATGTCATAGAAGGCATACGAATTAAAAGACTCAAGGTGAGAACAGCACTTTCCCACCAGGTAGGTCTAATGAAGGCCTTTTATATTGACATGGCTGTAATAAATGGTTATTTTTCAATTTACTTTTAACATATCATTGAGATTATCTTTGAATGCTGGTAACCTTTACATGAGAAAATAATTTTATTACATCTGGTAATCCAGATTTTGGTTAAAGGGAAGAAAGAGCTTGGAAAATAAATATGTCATTATTTTCTAACTAGAGGCCCGCTGCATGAAAATTCATGCACTGGAGGGGGGTGGGGGGGTCCTTTAGCCCAGCCTGCCCCCTCTCACAGTCTGGGAGCCCTCAGGGGCAGGAGGCGATCCAGTGATCAGGGGAGGGAGATGCCCCATCACACCTCTGCTGCTGCCACTGCCAGCAGCGCAAGCCTGAGCTGGCCCTGGTTACCTGAGCCTCAGGCGGCCCTGGGCAGCTGGGCAGCTGCCATCCGAGGCTTGCCTGTGCCTCAGGCCGGCCCTGGGTGGCTGGGAGGATGAAGGGACTGGGAGACTCCGGAGGCAGGTGTGTGGAGCACACTTCTGCCACCTTGGCAGGGTTGAGGGGTCTGGGAGCCACCATCTTGTGGCTGTGGGAGCTGCCATCTTTGAGGGCAGAGCACTCAATTAGCATATTCCCTTCTTATTGGCTGTGGGTACCGCCATCTTTGCCACAGCATGAGGGTCAATTAGCACATTTCCTCTGTATTAGATTGGATTCCCCTTTGATTTCTTCTTTGACCCATCAGTTGCTTAAGGGTATGTTAATTTCCACATATTTATATGTTTTCCAGTTTTCCTTTTTTATTTATTTCTATTTTCATTTCACCATGATCAGAAAGTATATCTGGTATGGTCTCAAGCTTCTTAAATGTGTAAAGATTTGTTTTGTGGCCTAACAAATAATCAATCCTGGAGAACTGTCCTGAGTGAACTTGAGAAGAATGTTTATATTCTACTGCTCTTGAATGGAATCCTTTATTAGTCTGGTAAGTCTGTATGATCTGTACTGTTGTTCTAGCCTGCTGTTTCTTTACTGACCTTCTGTCTGGATGTATTACCCACTGAAATAAGATATTGAAGATTGAAGTCTCCTACTATTATTGTATTGCTGTCTACGTATTCTTTCAGATTTGTCAATGCTTGCTTTATATACTTGGATACTCAGATTTTGAACAGATATACATATAGCCAGTGTCCTGACACTTCTATAATCATATAATGATTTTTTTGTTTCTTGTGGCAGTGTTTGACTTAAAGTTTATTTTGTCTAATAGATGTGCAGATACTCCTGCCCTCTTTTCCTGATTGCCCCTAACAGCTTCTGCCTGCCAGCCTGATCACCGTATAACCACTCCCCTGCCAGCCTGATTGATTTCTAACTGCTCCCCAGCCAGTCTGTTTGCCCCCAACTGCTTTCCCCTGCAGGCCTGGGTCCTCCCTCCCCTCCCCTTCCCCACCCTGCTACAACTGCTCTCCCCTGCAGGCCTGGGTGTTCAATAATTAATTCTCTCCTATATGCAGTATTGTTTCCCATACTTTTAGATCATTCTTCTTCTCTACCTACCCCCTCCATTCCGCTCTTTTTGTCTTTCTCTGTTTATAATCCCAAGGTTTTAGTGATGCTTATGAGATCACACTGAATTCACTTTGAAGATTACTTTGACCCTGCTCTGGTTATTAGTATTAGACAAACAGGGTCATCAGCGTTATTTCTAACCAGTCTCATTATTTCAGCCAAATATTACTAGATACAACAAAAGGTATTATTTTCATGGGATACCTTTTTCCATTCATTCTCTTTCAGCTCATAAAAACATTTTCAACATAGACATTTAAAATCCTTGTCAGTATGTGAGGAACTTGCATTTTCCTGTCAGAAACAATTTAGCATCTATGTCTTATAGCGGTTTGGCAGGAGTCTGTCATTTTCTTCCAGTCCTTTTCTGGGAAGAGAGATAATATTCACTATAAGAGATATGCCAATCTATGGCATGTCAAAACCATCACCCAAAACAACCATATCTGAAGGCAGCAGTTTATCATTTTTGTCAATGCTTTACAATACATGTAATGATAGATTCCATTCTCCTTTTTTAAAAATGTTGTTCAGCCAGGCTGGGTAAGGCACACTCAGTCATCGCCTGTGTCCACAGAGGGCAGACTGTGCAGAAGGCAGAACACGCCCAGTGAATGCCACCAATTGGGAAACCAGAGTCAGTTCACTTCGCTTCTGGTGTAGTTCATGTAAATCCTTTGATAAAAATTACTGATTCGTTAGAATTTCTTCAACAGTTACCTAATAATGTCAATTAAAAAAATTAAATAACTGAATTTATTGCCTGTTAAATGTAGGAGAGGGGTATGTTTGCAAAATACAGTCTTTGGATAAAAGCAAGAGCCGTGTTTATAGGATTTGGGGAAGCAGTTAGTGCAATAGTTGGTGGTCCTCAGGAAGTTAGAGTGTTTATAAGCCAGCTGACTTCCAGCTGTGGAGGCACGTGACTGGGCTGTCAATCTCGCTGATTGGCTGCCATTCCGTAGTCACAACATTGCAGTGTGAGGCTGTCACTGATTAGCTAGCTGACTTCAGAGGCACAGACATTGAGATGAAGCTGAGACTAATGGACAGGGATAGGTTTAACACTGGTTTTGTCACTTCTTCTTCATGGACCGGTATGAGAGGCAAAGAACAGATATTCTTATGTTTGTGTTTGAAAAATAAAAATATTTTATTATCATTTTTTTCAAGTTAATAAGAAATTATGTCCAGTTCACTAAATGGCTAGAGAACTGAGTAGCTTTGTGCATCTCAAAATTATCAGAGTTGGTTGCTATGCATGTATTTTTTTAATTAAATATTTATTATTCAGATTATTACATTTGTTTCTCTTTTTTCCCCTCCATAGCTCCCCTCCACCCAGCTCCCATGCTTTCCTCTGCCCTTAGCTCCCTCCCATTGATCTCATCCATAGGTGTATGATTTTTGTCCAGTCTCTCCCTGTACACCCCTCACCCCTTCCCCAATGAGAATTATCAGTCCACTCCCTTTCTGTGCTCCTGATTCTATTATATTCACCAGTTTATTCTGTTGATCAAATTTTTAATTCACTTAATTTTCAGATTCACTTGTTGATAGATATGTATTTGTTGTTCATAATTTTTTGGCTTTTACCTTTTTCTTCTTCCTCTTCTAAAAGAGTACCTTTCAGCATTTCATATAATACTGGTTTGGAGCTGATGAACTCCTTTAGCTTTTTCTTCTGTGTGAAGCTCTTTATCTGCCCTTCAATTCTGAATGTTAGCTTTGCTAGATAGATTATTCTTGGTTGTAGGTTCTTGCTATTCATCACATGGAATATTTTTTGCCACTCCCATCTGGCCTGCATCATTTCTGTTGAGAAATCAGCTGACAGTCGTATGGGTGTCCCTTGTAGGTAATAAACTGTTTTTCTCTTGCTGCTTTTAATATTCTCTCTTTGTCTTTTGCTCTTGGTATTTTAATTATGATGTGTCTTGGTGTGGTCCTCTATGGATTCCTTTTATATGGGGTTCTGTATACTTCTTGGACTTGTAAGTCTATTTCTTTTACCAGATGTGGGAAGTTTTCAGTCATTATTTCTTTACACAGGTTTTCAGTATCTTGCTCTCTCTCTTCTTCTGGCACTCCCACAATTCTGATGTTGGTATGCTTGAGGCTGTCCCAGAGTCTCCTTACATTATGTTCACATTTTTGGATTCTTTTCTCTTCTTGCTTTTCCAGTTGAGTGTTTTCTGCTTCTTTATATTTCAAATTTTTGACTTGATTCTTGCCTTTCTCTAGTCTGCTGTTAGGACTCTGTATAATATTTTTTATTTCAGTCAGTGTATGTTTAATTTCTAGTTGGTCCTTTTTCATCTCTAGTTGGACCTTTATCATCTCTAGTTGGCTCCTTTGCATCTCTATTTGGTCCTTTTTCATCTCCTCTTGGCTCTTGCTAAGTTTATCCAACTTTTCTAGCATATTCTTGAAAAACCTTATAAGTGTGGTTTTGAATTCTATATCCAGTTGTGTTTTTTTTCTTCCATTTCTTTTGTTTGTGATCCCTTTCCTTGTCTCGGCATTTTCACTATGCCAGGGAAACTTCTGTGTTGAATTGAGCTTTATGATACCAGACTTGCAAAACCGAAGAAGCCTCTGTTGAGCTTGGGATGGGTGGAGTCTCAGGGCTTTAGGGACCACCTTGCCTTCCAGTCGGCCCTGCTCTCCATGGCCCGAGTCTCACTTGACTGGGTAATCGCTGGAGCGGTCCTTGTGCGCACGCCCGCAGTGCCTCTAACCGCTGCCTTTCCAGCTCCCCTGCGTACCAGGACCACACGAGTCTATATCTCCAGGGTTTCGCCCGAAACAGGGGCTTAGTGGAGTCAGAAGTGGCACAGTTGGGAGGGTCTGTCTCCCCGCCACTCGCGAAAGCCAGTGGCACAACCAGCAGTCTGTCCTCCACGCAGTGCCATGCGCGACCAGACCTCTGATCTTTTGCGACTCCCCTAAATTTCCATGCACTTCTCCCTTTTCACAGTCCAAACTCATCCCGGATGAGTTTCAGCTGGATCTGGGGTTTAGTGTCGTAAGAGAAGGGGTTCAATGCCGTTGGGAGTCTCCGTCTCCCTCCCGCCAGAGAAAGCCAGCCAGGTACTCCGGCACCCGCTCTCTCAGCGCGCGTCTCCGTACCTCAGCTTTTTGCAGCTCCTCTGGGTCTCTGTGAGCCCCTCTCTTTCCTTCTAGCTGTAGAACTTACACTCAGGCAGCTTTCCTGTGGTTCTGGATGATGCCCGTTCTGTCTTTTAATTGTAGTTTTGAAATTGTTGTGCGAGGCAGCAGTGTAGGTGTTTACTTATGCCGCCATCTTGGATTCTCCACTATGCATATATTTTTAATTTTTTAAAAGTAAAAGTGGTTAATAAGCATATATGCATTCATTTAACCCAAATAAAAAGTTTTAAAGAATTTAGAAATTGATTTGATGTAATATAATTGATAGTTTTCAAAAGTCTCCTTATATTACAGCTAGAACAATTATTAAGAGTATTTTGCTTAATAAAATAATATGCATTTTCAAATCCAATATTCTAATATAATATTTTAGTATGTATCCTTTTATTAAAAAATGTGGTTTAGCAAAAATACAATATGCATTAAAAAAGGAAATAAAAAAGAGCTAATAAGATATACAATATTAAGTTAGAAAAAGCAAACTTTTTCTCTTTTTAAAATATTGAAAAGAAATAAAGTCCATTCCTAATTCATTTATTTCTGGGTCCCCATAGATGACTTTTTAATTTGCTATTTTTGTTGTTGTTGTTGATATTGGATATGATTTCACTTTTTTAATTATTGTCCTATGTCTTATTTATTGCATTGTTATTGGAGACATTTAAAAATATTTTTGCTGTACAGAATTTACTGCTTGTCTTTTAATCATCTCAGACATGAGAAACTTTAAGAATGTTCACAGCTTACATAAGAGGGCACACTGCATTCCTGGGGTGTATCATTGGGCATATGTATCTTCTATCCACCTTATCAAAGGGTAGTTAGGTCTTCAATAGTTATATTTTATTAATCTTGTTTTATGCTGACTTCATATCTTGTGCTTTGAAAATATTTTTATTGGTGTGTTGTAGATGTGTAGCTCCTTTCATCTACTGCAATTACTGATTTTAACGTATCTGTGTATCCTGGTGTTTGTATATTCCTATTTTTTACCTCTTTGAGAATTGTAAACATATATTTCCTACGCTGCTTTTGATTTTTCTGACATGATGGTGACTATGCTTTATTTTTAGTCATTTGAACGATCATGTGTTAAATGTGTATACCTCGCTGAAACCAGTTTGGCTCAGCGGATAGAGTATCAGCCTGTGGACTGAAAGGTCCCAGGTTCAATTCCGGTCAAGGGCATGTATGCGGGCACATCCCCAGATGGGGTATGCAATAGGCAGTTAATCGATGTTTCTCTCTCATCGATATTTCTAACACTCTATCCCTCTACCTTCCTCTCTGTAAAAAAAAATCAATAATATATTAAAAAAATATGGATAGCTCATATGAAGCAGATAGTTAGGTCTTTCTTTGTAAGTGAAATTGTAAAAATACAGGGGGTAGTAAATATTACAGTTGAAATACAAATAAGTAATATGATAATTAATAAATACTAGTAAAAGAATAAAGTCCATGTTTCTCCTACTCACAACTGTAAACCTACTTTTGTCCACCCCTGTGTTTTAACTCTGGGTTAATAGTATTTGCATTTGTTGATCAAATCAACCAGTCTGATGTTTGCTCTGCCTTTTTGTTCCATATGTATGATGCTTGTTGTGGTTCTTTCTCTAGGCAATGTGTGTTCCTTGCTCTTCACAAACTGTTTTGGAATTAAAAGATGTCCGTAGCTCTGTTCTAACGGTTAGCTTTGAACTGCTATCTCTTTGGTGGCCTTTCCCTCTATTTCTCATTTAACTTTTTAATTCCACTGTGTCAGTGGTAAAAATTTTGACTCCTGCCTTCTGCCTATACAATTAACATGTTTCTTCTTTTCTTCTATATCCCACTTTGTCCCCATACCATTGTTTTAGTTGCTGATTTCTAGCGTAACAGTACGCAAAACACTGACATATTATTTCCCACCATTATTCCCTCTATTTTTGAGTCTTGGGTTTGAAATGAAGAATACTCAATGCTCACATTGCATCCTTTGCTCAAACCTTGTCCTTTAGGATCTTGAACTTTCTTCTCTTTTCTTTTATCATCTGGTTTCTGAGCTTACCTCCCGCTTCCGTTATATCGCTGTGTCTATTTTTCAGTGTTAAAGAGGAGTGTTTGTTTAAAAGGTGTCTTTTTCCCACATAGATTTTTCTTTATTTGTTGGTTTGTTTTGTTCTGCTTTCATTCTCTAGCTTTCCAATAAGACCTAAGAGTCTGACTTCAAGTGCTTTCTCTGCTAGAAATAGATTTTAATTTTTCAACTTACCAGTATATAAATTTGATAAGATTCAAACGCCTCTGTTTTTTCACGGAAGCATGTAATTTAATGTGATGTATACAATGGGAGAAAAGATTTTGTAGCAATTTAGAATCCGTCACTAGTAGGTTGCCACTTAATTTCGCAATGAAATATAACAGGAATACAGGAATATCGTCTAGAAGAGCAACATGTTTTGTTTATGTCAGATGTATTCTTTCAACAAGCTAGCTTTTTTGGTTGTATACTATACAACTTTTTTGTTGCTTTCCAAAAATGTCTCTTTCCCTCTCCCTTCGTTGCTCCAAACATTAGTTTGGTTTATTCAGACTTCCATTCTTCTTTTCATGCACTGCATGCCTTAAGATAATATGATTCCATATCAATTTCCAGGACTGAGGTGTGAAAAAAAGGCATCAGGATAGCTTCATAACCCTTGTTACAATATTAATTTAAAAGACAGGTGTCTGCTTGGGCCCATGATATGTGAAGAGAGGCAAGTTTGCATCATCTGGGAATGAAGTTTATTTTATTTTTTTTTCTGGGAGAACTTCAGGGAACATAATTACCATCTGGCAGGACTTTAATGAGGAAACATGTTGCCCTTAAAATTACTGCATTAATCCCACTGCCGCAAGGAAACAACCATCACCAGAATTACCAACCCTGTGCATGGAAAATTTGAGTTAAAAGGCTCCGGGGCCACTTTTCAATCTTTCTGCCATCTATTTTATAAAATATATATATCTGTCAGAATTATCTTAGCTTTTTATGATACTTTGCGTTGCCTTTTTTGTTACTTAATTCCAAAATCATATTAACTGATCCCTGCATATAATAACTGTTTAACTGTTTGTAATACCATGCTTTATTACATTTTAAATCCAAATTAAGCTTATACTCTCTAGTGAAAAGTCATTGGAACAGGCATAAAATCACAAAATTATATCATTAAATGAGAGTTTAGAAATCTTCAAGACTTATTTCCACAATATCAAAAGTAAATAGAGAATTAAGCCCTGCATGAATACTTACAGGGATTATGGGCTTGCAGGTTTATAAGGTATATCTTCAATTCCCAAGAGGCCCATTTATTAACCAATTACAATATGGAACAATCCCAGACTTTTTGTACATCACACCCTTCTCCAAATATAAGAAATTCAGATATGCCACCACATTCTTACAAAGAGGAGCTGTATCTCTCAAAGAAAATTCAGTCTTTTATAATACAAAGTTTTTCTAATAAGACTGAAATTTGCTATTTTAGTATGCCATCTCATGAATCACAATGATGAGGGTGGATCACATATACCAATATTTTTCAACATCTAATAAAAATAACAAAGGGCTTGATAAGTTCGAGTATTTTCATTTTGGGGAATTTTTTATTTATTTTATATTCTTATTTTTTATTTTGTTATATATTTTTATTGATTTCAGAGAGAAACGGAGAGGGAGAGAGAGATGGAAACATCAATGATGAGAGAGCATCCTTGACTGGCTGCCTCCACATGCCTGGGGATCAAGTCCACAATATAAGCATGTGCCCTGACTGGGAATCCAATGGTGACCTCCCAGTTCATAGGTCAACACTCAGCCACTGAGCAATGACAGCTGGGCTTTGGGGATTTTTTTAAACATAGCTTATAGACTATCTAATCCTATCTTGGTTTAATCATTTTAAACTAGAGGCCCTGTGCACAAATTTATGCACAGGTGGGATCCCTCGGTCTGGCTGATGATTGAGGTCAATCGGGGCCATCTTGCCCAGTCTCTATCAGTATGATCAGGCCGGTGGCTGGGGAGTGGGGTAGAGATCACAGGAGGTTTGCTGGTCAGCGGGAAGGGGCTGGTTGTCTGGGGAAAGGGACCACTGGTGGGGGAGGGCATGAGAGGTTGGCTGTGGGGGGTGAAAAGAACTGCGAGAGGGGACAGATCAGGGGGGAGAGGGCTACCAGGGCAGGCTGGCAGGGGGAGGGGCAACGAGGGAGGGGCTGATTGAGGCCAGCCGGCCAGCGGGGAGGAATGGGAGGCTGGCTGTGAGAGCATATTGACCACCAGAGGGCAGCTCCTACATTAAGCATCAGCCCCCTAGTGGTCAGTGCACATCATAGCAATTGGTCACTGGTCGTTTGGTCATAATGGTCACTTAGGCTTTTATATATACAGACAGATACTTTATGAATCCTAAATCTGCTGTCTTAAAATTATGTTCACAAATTGTATTTTATATATCTTTTAATTTATGTTATTTAACAAGCTAGTCATACACAGTATTGTTTTCATTATTTGATATTGTCTCTTCAATATATTTTTCTTTGTTTATAAAATATCCTTTCAACAGTGGCAAAATCCATTCCTGTACCTCTTAATTTATCTTGATGGATAAATGAAATAAAGATGTTGGGATAGTTTAATCTACTTTTAATCTGAGATCTTAATGTATTTTCTGTCATGATCCTGAAATATCTTGAAAATACAGTAGAAAATAAAGAGGAAGTTTTATATTTTTACTTAAAAGTTCAAGTGGTAATCTAATATAGATATTCCTCTACTGAATTTAATTTTGAATAAAAATACATATAACTAACTGCTCAGAAATGGTGATTAAAAGTAGTGAAATTTACAAGCCCTTATTATTCTGACTGAGTTATGACCTATTATGTTCAACAAATACTTTGGTTCATATACTATTTTTGTCTTTATTTTATAATGAAGTAACTGAGGCTTAGAAATACTACTAAGCAGCTAATGAGGGGCACAATTAAGACCAGAATTTAGAAATATTTTATCTTCCAGTCTAAGTTCTAAACCAATATTATAAACTATTTCAGAAATAGAAGAGTTTTCTAAAGATATATATTCATTCTGTCTTTCAAGCCAAAAAGAGAGTTTTCAAGTTCTTAACATGTAAACAACTTGTCCCTTCTTTAACAAACAAAGAACAGAGCCAGATAAATTGAGTAATACAACATGTTAACAGATAATGTTTCTCAGGTAGATTTTCATGGAATTTGAAAATAGAAATGTCAACAATAGCCAATGTAATTTTGAAAAGAACAAAGTAGGAATAACATAGTCCTAAGACATAGCACAATACGGAAAACATACAGACTGACAATCTTTGCTTCCATTGAACGAAGTAGAAAAAAATGTGTAGTCGATGGGAACTTTATCTGCTTTGAAAAAATAGATCATTAATCATGGAACAATCAATCCATGGCAGTGAAATTTAACTGTAAAAAAGGCTTATGATTTGGTCTAAAATATCTCCTCAACGCTCAAATTAAAAATCTTTTAGCTGTGATGCACCTTTGTGGATTTCCAAATGACAGAGAACTTACATAGCACAATGTCAATCTCAGGTAGAAACAACAGTTTTAATAGCCTTTGGCATTTTTATCAATAGCTTGGTAATGGGATTGAAAATGTTTTCTTAAGCACAGGGCTAAAAATATAGGGGTCAAAATAAAGAAGTGGAAGTGATTAATTCTTGGAACATGGGCTAAAACAAATAAAATTATTATCTCAAATAAAACTTTTGAAATAATTTTAGTGGTATGTGATTTCTTCTTTTAATACAAGATGCATATTATAATAGACATGTGAATTTGAGATTTAAATTGTTCATCACGTTTCTCCACTTTGTACTGCCTATAAATATGTTCCCTGCAAAATGTTGGCTTAACCAAGAACACATCTGGAAGTTACATTCGCAATAAGCTAAAAATAGGACGCAGGGTTAGCCTGAAGAGTGTTAGCAGTGCTCGAGGAGGGGGATTAAAGTGCTCCTCCAGACTACCGGAGTGTTTACAGTTCAACACACCTGAGCCACTTCTTCATCTCCAGTCCTCCTGTCCCCCTTGAGGCTACCCAGTTCTTCACGCGTCACTCACAATTTCTAAGGCACAGTCTGCAAAATGTCTTTGGAAGGACGGAATTTGAAGTCATTTATAAGATATTTAAATTTTTAGCAAAATGTTGTTGCAAAGAATTTTAAAAGCCTGACACTTGTCACCTCAGTCTACCAGAGACGCTCAACATTACACCTTAAAATCATTTATTTCCTTCTCCAGCACTGTGTTTCTCTTTCCAGTTGAATTGTTTTCAAGGCCAGATGTAGGGATGTCAATATTTAAAGGGTAAAATAGATCAGCCCACTGGAAATACTTTCAAAGGCCAACAAGGATTTACACAGTTCCATAAATAAATTTCTGTGTTCTTGCCATTCCATGATTTCAGAAATGACTCAGTCCTAAACACAGGCAATGCTTTTATGGTGTTGAAAATATACAGATAATAAGGCCCATAAAACCACTGTGTGAGCATCATTGTTCAAGAAGGACCCAGGCTGCCAGGGAGGTAGCAACTACTCCAAATCAGGCAGTAGATGTTAAAGATATTAAACCCTATGAAGCTATTAAACCTCTAGAGCAGTGGTTCTCAACCTTCCTAAGGCCGCAACACTTGCATACAGTTCCTCATGTGGTGGTGACCCCCAACCATGAAATTTTGCTACCGTTATGCATCGTGATGTAAATATCTGCATTTTCCAATGGTCTCAGGCGACCCCTGTGAAAGGGTCATTCAACCCCCAAAGGGGTCGCGACCCACAGGTTGAGAACTGCTGCTCTAGAGGGAATCAATGCCCTTGAAGCAGAGGGAATCACAGATGCCAAAGGCACGGAGTGGTGAGAAGGGACGCCCTTTTGATTATATTCAGGTCATCATGAAGGGTTTGCTGTGGTCTGAATAAGTGGCATAGGAGGTTACATAAAGGCAATAAAGTTACTCAAGGGATTAGCATGTTTTTGAAAGGGTTAGCTAGCCAGTTTAATCAGTCAGGTTTAGACGGTTTTAGGAATGAAAGGAAAGGAATACATAATGGAGACTTGAAGGCACCAGGGTGTTTATCTTACTAGTCTAGAGAATAAAGAAATGGCATAGGCAAATAGAAATATATCTGGTCCATGCACTTAAAGACAACCATAAACCAAAAGGCATCTCAGGCCTGAGCCATTAAAAGAACCATAAGTTAGGCCAAACATAGCCCTGACCAGAGTAGCTGGGAGAGGAAGGGGACACTACGTGGGCTTTGAGCTTTGAAAACTAACTCTGTGTAGCACAATGACCAATAAGAAGGTGTCGAGATCAGACAAAGAACTGCAGCCTATTTAATGCCTCAAGACAAAGAGAGCAGCAGTCATCCTTCTCAGGGTCCCTCTGTCCATCCATGTGAGACAGAGTCTCAGGCTTAGAATTTAGACTTAGGTTTTAGAGGTAGTGTCTGCTTGCAATAAGATTTCTGTACTTTTCACCTATCACCTTTTGTCCATGGCTTCATTCTTTGAAACCATCGAAACAAGAACCCGGGAATTCAGGGCGTTCCAGTTCAATTTTCCTGTTTCATTTTGAACCCCTACTATGTGCAGATGTTGTCTAATGTACTTTGTATATGGCAACTCATTGAACTGGAACAAGATCATTATATTTTGTTAGGAAATAGAAATCCACAAAGACTTTCACCTCGTAGTTCTTTTTCAGAATTTTCTTAGCCTTCCCTTGAGGAATTTCACCTGATGCATGCCAAAGGCTCAAGGCAAAAGCTATGCAAGGTTTTGGAACGCTTCTCAGCATCTTCTCCTCCCTCAACTATGAGTCTACTCAAGACTGTGTTTTTTTTATTTTTATTTGGGATCCTCCTCCTAGGAGGTGTGTAGATATCCCCATGGCCAAAGCCTCTGTGATAACGTGGAGCTCGCTGTGTTAGCTTCCCTTGTCTTAAGGATCATGGCCCTATGCTGCCTCTAGTCTAATGTCAAAAAACAAGTTTTCAATGTTTTAGACAATTTTAGGATGTTTCTTAGAAGAATATAATTCTGAATCCTTTACATACCCAGAGACAGAAGCAAAATAAGTCTGCTTATAATTTTTTATGAGATATACTAGTACAATCTTGTAGGACTCAAAGATAAATCTGTATTTATTCTACATTCTCCCCTTAGACAGAAATAACAATGCTGCAGATTACCATATAAGAGGAAAAACCCATGAATTGCATGCAGAAGAAAAACCTTCAACCTCATAATTCCAAAAGAGCTGTCTATAATGAAATACAGAAATAAATGGTGCCTACCCACACATACAAAGAGTATTTAATCTTATATGATGACTTATCCTATCTAATAAAGAGGGAGTATGCAAATTGACCGTCACTCCACCACAAAGCTGGTGGAACCCACCACGGAGGCTGGGTTCCCATAACAAGCCTTAATGAGCAATCAGCAGGGACCTGAGGCTGGGATCCCCACCCTGGCACCAGGCTGGAGGACCTCAGGCTGTGCCTCCCACCTGGCAAGGCTTGACAGGGGACCTCAGGCCACACCCCCACCCTGGCCCCAGGCCAGGGGATATGAGGCTGTTCCCCCCAACCCCTCACACAGCAGGGTTTGATAAGGGTGAGATTGGCTGGATCTGTATCTAGCCCAATAAGGGGGAGGTCAGCCAGGTCTGGGTCTCCTGCAATTTTGAGATGCATGTGGGTGAGTGAGGACTTGACTCTGGGTCCCATGGTGTGACCCAGAATCTGACAGGAGGAAGATTTTCATATACCTTCTACTAATTTTCTTTCATCTTGGACACTTCTATTATAGCAAAAGAGCAGATAGCAATATTAAAATATTTCCTCTAATTAATCCCCTTTTAATGTGTACAAATTTTGTGCACCAGGCCACTAGTTACTACATAAAATACTTGGTAATTTCTATGCCCCTTCTCATGTTAAAAATATCATTTACTCATGTAGAATCTACTACAAATATGATAAAAAGATATACAAAATAGATTTGAGAATTTTGAAGAAATCAGATATCATATTTTCAATAGTGATATGACATTTATACAGAAGAATTATTTTAAAATTGAAATATCCAAAAAAGATTTAAGAGACTGTCTTTCCATTATGGCATTTATTATAGAGGCTTTGAATCATAAAATAAAGCCTTTTTTCTTTGTTAGAAAGTATCCAGGTTGTTAAGAATAATAATATTAGTATCTAAAACGTGGTGTTGACTTTTGTTAAAATAGCATAATAACCCAGAAAGAAAGTGTAAGAATTGGTAAGTGTATAAAATAAAAATATTTTTAAAAATCAAAAACAATATTAGAAAACATTTTAAGGAGTAAAATATAAATCCGCAAAACAAAATTTCCAGGAATAAAATACAGTTGAATCTAAAGGAAAATAAAACTTACTTTTTTATATCCAACAATAGTGATTACCTGAAATTACAATGAAATATCAAGAATGATAATGTCAAAATCACAAACTCACTTGAAAACTTAAATATTAAAAGAGTCCATCTTTAAGAAGAAATATTAATGAATTTTTGGAAGACATAAACCAAACACTTGGCTCATCTCTCTATCTCTGCATTGATCTTGCCCCAATTCATGCTGTTTTAGAATTTGTAAAACCCAGGAAAAAAAAAAAGGCTTCAACTCCTTCAAGATTCCTGTGATTCTCACCACTATAGTATTTGGTTCCTTAATCCTTTATGGTTCTTTGATTTTGTGAAATATTTAATTGGATAATAATTTGATATAAATATTTTATTGATACATACACATGAAAAAGAAAACAGAAATCCTAAATATGGGGAAACTATTTTGGAAATTTCCCTCTTAAAAATATCTTATTTGCTGAAATGCAAAAAGAGAACAGTACAGTTTAAAATATAAAAATATAGGAAACTGGGGCAAAAAGAGAGAAGAGTACATACCTGGGACGACTGTGTCTTGTGAAAGTTTAATTTTATGATATAAAATTCTAAAGCAGTTGGCTTTTGTTCAGATAAAATACAGACAGAAAAACCAGCCAAGTTTCATATAAATAACATTTAGCTCCCTAGAGCTTCATGTCAGATGATCCACACAACTTTTTTGATTTTCTAGAGAAGTTTATAGTCAGAGTATTTAAAAATGTTTTTGTTATATATATCTGCATATTTTGAATGCAATTCCAGTCAACTCTGAAAATTATTACCATTAATATTAACTCTTAACTTTTTGAAATACTTACATTATCTATAAACATTACAAAGACATTAAAATGTTTCCCCTCGTGATATTTATCTAAAATTGAAATAGGAGCACTTTATAATTGTTTTTATTATTTTAAAGGACATTATTCATCAGGGACTCAATGTATGAAACAATATTAGTTTATTAATGCACAGAGTGGGGCACAATTAGGTTTACAGTTGTTAGTATGGAAAATAATACAATAATTAGTAAATAATAATACAAGAATAAACTTTTGCATATTCACTTTTGCTTTAAACTTACATTTGCCCTGCCCTGTATATGATTATTTGATTTACCAAATATAATACAGTGTGTTTGTGTTGCAATTTAAAGCATCCAACCAATAATCTCCTTTATGATTGGTAGAAGATTCTATCTGATGATGTCTCAAAGTCAGTTTCACTCTCTGCCCTACCATCCATCTATCTATCCTACCTGGTTAGCTCCTTCATGGAAACCAATATCTTTATACTATGTTGTATAGTCTTACTTATGTGCCTAAATGTGGATTTAAAATTTGCCTCTTTGTATTCAGAACTCATTTTTTCCTCACACCTGAATAAATCTCGGTAGAGATTTTTCTTCACACTTGAATAAATCTTGGTAATTATCTCTTCAAATGTTGCTACCTCACTGTTTTCTTCATGTTCTATTCTAATAATCCTATTAGATGTTTATCAAGCTGTTCAATGTATCTTCCATTTACCTTAATACTTTTACTTATTTTATTTTTATCTATATCTGAGCTGTGTTCTTTAAGAACTCTCAGAACAATTTTAACATTTTCCAGACCAAAATTTATTACACATATTAATATTTTAATTGTAGCAAATATGTTCTTATCGATATGATTTATTTTATCCTTTTTATCTCTTTGCTTTTTATAAAACTCTACCTGTGTGGTTTTATATTCCCTTGTTTCATGTAATAACATCTTTATTTTCTTTTGAACATATTTGAAAAATATGCATTAATTTACTATTTGATTTTCTTAACTCTTTTTTTGAAAATTTACTTAATTGTTAACTTTATATGTAACTTTCTAGCTCTTATGAGTTGTTCAAGTCCCTAATACTATAATTATATTAAGGACAAAATAATTTTTTTCTCTAAGTCAACAGACAGCAAAGTTCTATCCTTAATGAAGTAGTTAAAGTAAACAGCTCAGTTGGTTAGTGCATTGTCCTACTACAATGAGGTTGCAGTGGATTCTATCCCTGATTCACATATGGGAATCAAACAATGAAGGTATATATAAGTGGAACAACAAATCAGTGTTTCTCTCTGTATCTCTTTCTTTCCATCTGTCTATCTGTCTTTCTCCCCCTCTCTCTAAAATGAATGAATGAATGAGAATGAATGAATGAATAAATATAAAGTAAGTATGGGTATACTTAAAAATACCTTAGAAAGTCTTTGGATAGCTGAAGATAGTTTTTGTTTTTATTCATTTGTTTGATTGTTTTTTGTTTGTGTTTTGTTTAGTTTTTGTGGTGCATTTACACAATGGAATACTACTCTGTGGAAAAAAATAAAAAGGAAATCTTACCCTTTGGGAAAGTGTGGATGATGGACCTAGAGAGTGTTATGCTAAGTGAAATAAGTCAAAGACAAGTTCCATATGATTTTACTCATATGTGGAATCTGATTGACAAAATGAATCAACAAGCAGGCTGACAGCTGGTGGATGTGATGGTGGGGTGGGTGTGTAGAGGCATTAAGCAAAAAAGAAAAAGAAAAACAGAGAGAGAAAGAAGAAATTCATAGACATAGATAATAGTATGATAATTGCTTTGGGAAAGTTGGGGGTCTTGGGAGAGATGGTGGAGGGCAGGGGTGTGAGAAACAAGGACAGTTTATGATACCTAGGACTGTGCCATTCTCAACATTAAAGACAACATATCTGACCCAAATCTGGTATAATATTTAACATCCAAGAATGAATATGTGAAAAAAAAACCACTATATTTAATTTGGTACTTTTCATTATTTACTTCAGTAAAGGGTATAATTATACCATGCTGCTAAACATTTCAGTGTGTGCACTTTGTAGAGAATATTGTCACGTTATTATCCTGTTCTGATCCATGTGTTTATTGTTTAAATAGGCTGCATTTGAGTGCTTGAAAGGATGCTATTACATATGATGGATGGTGCCAATTTATGAAGGCTGGAAAAGTTATTGAGATGCTACGTTTTACATTCTGTTTGATAGACTTAAACAGATGATCTATGCAAAGTCTGGTATGTGGCTAAGGGGGAAAAAAGACTACCAGCAAGAATTACCTTGTGTTGGCACAAGGCCAGGGAAATCACCATGTGGTAGCCAATTGAGTGAAAAGGGTGATGCAACTTCAAATCGATCTAAAGTTCACAGTCATCTAGAAAATTGTTAACAGTGAACTGGCAATGCAGAACACAATTTAGATATAAGGACTAGAGGCCTGATGCATGAAAATCCGTGCAAGAATGGGCCTTCCTAACCCTAGCTGCCGACACTGCCTTCACTATGGCCTAGAGCCGCCTTTCCACTTTCCCACGCTGCCTAGAGGCCAAAAGTGGCTGGTGCAGTGTGGAATGCCCCCAGCCTTGGCACCTGTATACACAAATTAATCCACCATCTTTGTTGGTTTAATTTGCATACTCACTTCTGATTGGTTGGTGGGCATTGCAAAGGTACAGTCAATTTGCATCTTACTCTTTTATTAGTGTAGATCATGGAAACATATAGAAGTAATACAAAAGGAATAAACAGCTCTAGATGAGAATACTGGATTTTTAAACATGATACAAATGGATTCACTGAACATGTATCAAAGTGAATTGGTGAATTTTACCTGGTCATAAACACTATTTAGGAAAGTTTTCTTCTTTGTTTTGTGTTGTTTTTTTTTTTTTTTCAAGCATACACGATGACTAAGGTTCAATCAAACTAACTCCATACAATTTATAAGGAACAATGGCATATTTTTTTAAATATATTTTATTGATTTTTTACAGAGAGGAAGGGAAATGGATAGAGAGTTAGAAACATCCCTAAGAGAGAGACATTGATCAGCCGCCTCCTGCATGCCCCGTCCTGGGGATGTGCCCACAACCGAGATACATGCTCTTGACTGGAATCGAACCTGGGACCTTTTGGTCCACAGGCTGATGCTCTATCCATTGAGCAAAACCAGTTTCGGCGATAAGGAACAATGGCATATTTAATGCTATCAGAAAAGTTAAACAAAATTGGAGTTTGAAGGAGATTTGGTATTAAAAGCAAAAGAAGGAATTTGATCCAAAACATATAGAAAATACACAGAAAGACTGGGTGCCAAAGTCATGGATTCAGAAGATGACACTTCATTCTGACCTGTATTCCAACCTTAGATTTAGAACTGCCCTGCACAGCAGCAGGACAGCATCGAGAAACATCACATGATATGTGGCCTGAGTGGCAGAGCCACATATCAAATGGAAAGAGCTTTTGCTTTCTATGACTGGAGAAAAGTTAGTGAAGGTTGAAAGCGAAAATTGTGGGTGAATAGAACTCTGGCAAAGGAGAAATAGCAAGATCACTTGGCAGAATGCAGAGTCCAGCCCTGGTTCATTTCCATGAACCAGACTGAGAATAATTTGCAAACATGGCAAAGGCCTAAACAAATGTGTTAAACCAGAACTCATATTTCTCAGGGCAGCATTGTAAAAGGACATTAAGGCAAAAAGCCTTTAATACATTGCCACACCATTATTCACAACGATACATCATGAAAACTAAGTTGTTTAGTTAAGGAACATAAAATACTCCTTAGAATTGATGAAACATGCACTCAGGTTGATATTTTTTTATCTCAGAGGGTAGTTATAAGATGAAAACACAAGGAGGTGCTCAATAAATTTTATTTTTTCTAAAATGTGTTTTTACTAAAAAATAAAATGTGTTACAGATTTCAGGAAAAAAGGGATGAGAGAGAGAGAGATAAAAACAATGCTGAGAGAGAATCTCCCATTGGCTGCCTCCTGCACGCCCCTACTGGGGATAAGAGCCCAAAATTAGGCATATGCCCTTGACAAGAATGGAACCTGGGACACTTCAGTCAGCAAGTCAAAGCTCTCTCCACTGAGCCAAACCAGCTAGGGCTGTACAATAAATTTTAATTATTTTATTTGATAAGCCAAAACATCACTTAAAATAAATTAAATATAAGACTCACATTTTTGTTCCTTAAGAAAAAAATGTTCAAAATCTATATTTGTCCATTGTTTTTAAAGCCTTTAATTTTTATGAGGATGAGGAATTTCTTTTTTAAAATAAGTAGTTTTGCTGACAATATTGTGTGTGTCGTGCCCACACTCCTCAAGAGGAAAATCATGATGCCACATAATTTTATTTCTAGTCAATATAATACTTTTTAAGCTCAGCATGATCCATATGCTGACCTTAACATTAAAAAAAGATTGCAGATTATGGCAGATATAAATAACTAGAACTTACACTAATTATAGAATAGTTAAGAATTTAGGGGAAATCCAAGATGGCGGCATAGGTAAACACCTACACTGCTGCCTCGCACAACAATTTCAAAACTACAACTAAAAGACAGAACGGACACCATCCAGAACCACAGGAAAGCTGGCTGAGTGGAAGTTCTACAACTAGAGGGAAAGAGAGGGGCTCGCGGAGACCCAGAGGAGCTGCAAAAAGCTGAGGTACGGAGACGCGCGCTGAGAGAGCGGGTGCCGGAGTACCTGGCTGGCTTTCTCTGGCGGGAGGGAGACGGAGACTCTCAAAGGCATTGAACCCCTTGTCCTGCGACACTAAACCCCAGATCCAGCCGAGACTCATACGGGGGGAGTTTGGACTGTGAAAAGGGAGAGGTGCACGGAAGTTTAGGGGAGTTGCAAAGAATCGGAGGTCTGGTCGCGCACGGCACCACGCGCAGGACAGATTGCTGATTGTGCCGCTGGCTTTCGCGAGTGGGCGGGAGACAGACCCTCCCAACTGCGCCACTTCTGAGTCCACTAAGCCCCTGTTTTGGGCGAAACCCTGGGGACCTAGACTCGTGTGGTCCTGGTGCGCAGGGGAGCCGGAAAGGCGGCGGTTAGAGGCGCTGCGGGTGCGCGCACACAAGGACCGCTCCAGCCATTACCCAGTCACGTGAGACTCAGGGGCCGTGGAGGGCGGGGCCGACTGGAAGGCAAGGCGGTCCCTTAAGCCCTGAGACTCCACCTCCCAAGCTCAGCAGAGGCTTCATCGGCTGAATCCAGCACAGAAGTTTCCCCGGCACAGTGAAAATGCCGAGACAAGGGAAGGGATCACAAACAAAAGAAATGGAGGAAAAAAAACGACTGGATATAGAGTTCAAAACCACGCTTATAAGGTTTTTCAAGAATATGCTAGAAAAGATGGATAAATTTAGTGAGACCCAAGAGGAGATGATAAATACACTGACTGAAATAAAAACTATTATGCAGAGTACTAACAGCAGACTAGAGAAAGGCAAGGATCAAGTCAAAAAATTGAAATATAAAGAAGCAGAAAACATTCAACTGGAAAAGCAAGAAGAGAAAAGAACCCAAAAATGTGAAGATAATGTAAGGAGCCTCTGGGACAGCTTCAAGCGTACCAACATCAGAATTGTGGGGGTGCCAGAAGAAGAGAGAGAACAAGATACTGAAAACCTGTTTAAAGAAATAATGACTGAAAACTTCCCACATCTGGTAAAAGAAATAGACTTACAAGTCCAGGAAGCACACAGAACCCCAAAGAAAAGGAATCCAAAGAGGACTACACCAAGACACATCATAATTAAAATGCCAAGAGCAAAAGAGAAAGAGAGAATATTAAAAGCAGCAAGAGAAAAACACTTTATTACCTACAAGGGAGCACCCATACGACTGTCAGCTGATTTCTCAACAGAAACGATGCAGGCCAGACGGGAGTGGCAAGAAATATTCAACGTGATGAACAACAAGAACCTACAACCAAGAATAATCTATCCAGCAAAGCTATCATTCAGAATTGAAGGGCAGATAAAGACCTTCACAGAGAAGAAAAAGCTAAAGGAGTTCATCAACTCCAAACCAGTATTATATGAAATGCTGAAAGGTACTCTTTTAGAAGAGGAAGAAGAAAAAGGTAAAAGAGAAAAAATTATGAACAACAAATACACATCTATCAACAAGTGAATCTAAAAATTAAGTGAATTAAAAATCTGATCAACAGAATAAACTGGTGAATATAATAGAATCAGGAGCACAGAAAGGGAGTAGACTGATAATTCTCAGGAGGACAAAAATCATAAAGCATCAAACAGACTGTGAAATTATAGCAGAAAGATTAAAGTTAGGTGAGGTAAATAAGTGATCAATCAAAGGACTTGTATGCATGCTTATAAACATAACCAATGATCACAGACACTGGGGGGTCGGGGTACGCCTGGGAGGGAGGGGGGCAATGGGGAGATATGTATAAAAAATTAATAAAAATTAATTTAAAAAAGCAAAAAAAAAAGAATTTACACTAATTATAGAATGTGGAATGTAGCGTGTGTTTTATATCAACAGATTTTCAGGTGTAAAAAAAATTAAAGTGTGCCTGGTTAAAGTAATGTTGCATATTTTCTAAAAAAGCTTAGAGTCAGATATTTGTATTAGATTCACTTTCTATTATTAGTTATTAGTTATTAAATTAGAGAATATTATAGACAACTCAAGGAATCAATGCTCTAAACATTTTTCGAAATCTCAGTATCATAACAAAAATAATTATAAAAACCAATACTTATTGTATATTTAACTACATCCTGTGAATCCTCCAATGTTACAGAAGCAAACTCATTTTACCTTCACCCTACAATGTTTTTATTTTTTCATTTGGATATAAAAGGGATTTATCAATGGAATAACTTGCATCTTGAGAATATCATGCTAAAAGAAACAAGTTAGAAACAGTAAAGAACTATGTGATTTCACTCTTATCCTATCTAATAAAAAGGGAATATGTTAATTGACCATCACTCCGTCACAAAGATGGCTGTACCCACAGCTGAGGCCAAGTTCCCATAAGGAGTCTTAAGGAGAAATCAGCAAGGATCTGAGACTATACCCTCCCCTGGCCCTCAGGGGCCTTGACAGGGGATCTCAGGCCATGCCCCCCACCCAGCAGGACCTCAAAATACACTTCCCATTCTGGTGCTGGGCTAGGGGACCTCAGGCTGCTCTCCACGCCCCAGCAGCAGGCCAGGGGACCTCAGGCCACACCTCTTGTCCCATGAGGCTTGATGGGGGACCTCAAGGTGCACTTCCGGTCCTGGTGCTGGGCTAGGGGACCTCAGGCTGCATCCCCACCTCAGCGCCAGGCCAGGGGACTTTAAGCCATGCTCCCTATCTAGCAGGGCTTGCCAGGGGACCTCACACCATGTCCCCCATCCTGGCACCAGGATAGGGGACCTGAGGCTAAGCCCTCTGCCCAGCAGGGCTTGACAGGGTGGGACTGGCAGGGTCTGTATCTAGCCCAATTGCGGGGACAGCCAGGTCTGGGTCTTACACGATTTTGAGATGCATGTGGGTGGGCAGGGGACTTGACTCTGGGTCCTTTTTTTAATGTGCACTGGGCCACTAATGTGGAATATAAAACTGAAAGCCATAAATGAACAAACATAAAACACAAAGAAAAACTCATAGACACATACAACAGAATGGTGGGTACCAGAGGGAAGAGGGATTAGGGGATTACTAAAGGGTAAAGGAAGTCAAACATGTGGTGACATAAGAAGATTTGATTTTGGGTAGTGGGCACAAAATGCAATATGCAGATGATGTATCATAGAATGGTATACTTGAAACCTATGTAATTTTACTAACCAATT
Organism: Lasiurus cinereus; assembly: GCA_011751065.1. Taxonomy (NCBI): domain Eukaryota; kingdom Metazoa; phylum Chordata; class Mammalia; order Chiroptera; family Vespertilionidae; genus Lasiurus; species Lasiurus cinereus. The sequence continues at coordinate 69,196,540 of JAAGEH010002531.1, forward strand.
TTATGATTAATAAAATTAATTTAATTTAGAGTTAGTTGGATCTTAGTGTAGTGAATACACGTTCTGTGTAATGGAGCTTTGATATAATTCTATGGTTCTTTTAACTCTGAGCTCTGTTGTCTAATGAAGCTCTTTTGAAATTCTTAGTTACGGCTCTTCTGTGTTCTAACTATAATAATTTTATTCTCCTTACAGAAATTTTTCTTCTGAATCAGTACCACTCTTTTCCTCAAGAAATGTAGATCAAAACACAAACACACACACACACACACACACACACACACACACACACACAACCTTGGTCTATAGTTCAGAAACAGAGTAAAGATGCCGCAAAAATGCGTGCATACAAAAACAAAATATCTCCCAACAGATCCCAGGGGTTGGCAATGAAGATACAACCTGCAGTTCAGTAATGAAAGCTTAGTTTTCCTGTGATAAAGCAATTTATTTATGGATCTTGTGATCATGTTTTCTCACTCAGACCCATGATGCTGATTAATTCTCCTATTTAACTGTTATTGTTTTATAGTTCCTTTTCATACATTATACTTTTATGCTGTTTGTTATATTATTTAAGATACATATTATACTTGGACATTACTTAAAATAAATATATTGATATTCTGAGCATACATCATTCTAGACATTGTGCTCAATTTCTAAGAGAAGACATTGATTATAAATATTATCTTTTGAATTTTCCCCTTTCAAATTCTCTATTTTAACAGAAATTTTCAGTTATTGAATTGTAATAACCTGTATGGTTTATTGGTAATAAGACCTCACCTCACTTACTACTTAATAATAATTCCCAGAAAATTATATTCTAGCCTCATTTTATCATCTAAAATTATTAAATGGAGAATAGTTTTCTATGCCTTTGGTTATTCCACTCTTCAGAAAATCAGCTACCCATTATATTCAATTTACATATGACCTCTTCATTGTCCACTTGGTCACAAATTACTATCTTTGATATATGTATTAAAGGTAAACAATATCTTTCAAAATACTTTAATCATCTGAATGATAACATATATTCAATCATAATTTTATTGATATTTGAAAAGATGTATGGGGATGCCGATGATCCTTTGTGTGTAATGATCTATATATAAAATTTGACATCATATTCTGAATCCCATAGAGAATTTACACTCATTTATCTCTTATTGATTTTTGTGTCATAGTCTGCTATGTGTGATATAATGCCCAGAGGAATTTTGTATTTTGGCATCTCTTTAGTTGGTTCACTTGTCATCGATGCTGAAGTATTATTGTGGAAAATATTTTCTCCTTTCCTCTAAATAACACTTTTACTTGCCAGACCATTAACCATATAATAGTTGCCCATTCTAATGATGATTTTATTTTCATATGCATTTTGCTCTCTTGAAAGGATGACCATAAAAGTAAAACTGCATTCTAGTTAGATTAATATTCCAATTAGTAAGAAACTGGCATATATCCACTACAGTCTCTCTAACTCTCTAAAAGCAAACAAAGTATGAAGCACAGTTAATCAAATTCTATAGCTTTTTAAGCACACAAAAATATTTTAAATATTTGCTATTCGATGGTTGGTGAGAGGTTTGTAAATTTGTTGTCCTTGTTGTTTTTATTGTTTGTTTTGTGAGGTTGGTTTTTGTTTTTGTTACTATGACAGGTCCTACTATGTATCTTCTCTCCACCTGAAGTTTCCGACTAAAAACAAATAAACAAAAAACACCTAAAAGAAACAATATTCATAAGAAATCAACTTGCTATTTAATTCATGCTGGGAAACTACATGAACTCCTCCACTGCCATTCAGAATTCTGCTAAGTGTCGCAATAGAGAGAGTAGCATAGGACTGAGTTTTTAGTATTCGTTTTTGTCTTTGTCTCCCTCCAGACAAAATAACCAGTTTTGTTTAGCAGCCTTTATCTGACTTATGTACTCAATAATAGGCTCAGAAAAATAGAAAAGAAAAAGTTGACCTTTGAAACTGGGCAATGTCATGTCCCTAATGTTATATGAAATTACAGAGGAATGTTTTGTTAAATGATCTTCATTATAAAAGACATCTATGAAAAACCTGAAGGAAGAACATACTCAGTAGTGAAAGCCAGGATGCTTTCACTCTAAGATCAGGAACAAAACAAGGATATTCATTCTCACCACTTATATTCAATATTGCATTAGAAACTCTATCTAGGGTAATTTAGGTAAGAAAATGAAATAAAATATGCATATGGGAAAGGAAGAAATATAACTATTCTATTCACAGATGACATGATCTTATATATAAAAAAAAATCTGCAGAATCTACTAAAAGCTATTAGTACTAACAAGTAAGTTCAGCAAGATGCAGGATTAATATAAAATAATCCATTATATCTTTGTGCACTTGCAATTATTAACACAAAAATGAAATTACAATCTCATGTAAAATAGCATAAAATGAATAAAATATTTAGGAAATAAATTGACAAAAAGCATACAACTTATAGTCTGGAAATTATAAAACATTATTGAAAAAATAAAAATTATTAGAAAAATATATCATATCCATGGATTAGAAGACTTAATGTAAAAATGGCAGTTACAGCCCTTGCTGGTTTGGCTCAGTGGATAGAGCATCTGCCTGGTGACTGAAGGGTCTCAGGTTCAATTCCGGTCTTGGGCACATGCCCAAGTTGTGGGCTCCATCCCCAGTAGGGGGCATAAAGGAGGCAGCTGATCAATGATTCTTTCACATCATTGATGTTTCTCTATTTCCCTCTCCCTTGTTCCCTGAAATAAATAAAAGAAATGTATTTTTAAATGGTAATATACCACAAAATAATCTACAAACTCAGTACAATTACTAGAGTCCCAACTTGTGTTTTGGTGTTGTTGTTGTTGTTGTTGTTGTTGAAATTGAGAACTAATCCTAAAATTTATATGCAACCATACAGTAAACTATCAAGAATATGAAAAGGCAACCCACAGAATGAAATAAAATATTTGCAAATCATAATCTTATAAGGAATCTGTATCTAAAATATATAAAGAATATTTGCAACTCAATAATAAAATGCAAACCTACCAATTTTAAACATGAGCAAAGCATTTGATTAAATAGAAATAATAAGATGTTCCACATTATTACTTATCAGGGTAATACAGATAGAAGCCACAGATAACATACCATTTTATGCTACTTTGTGTATATGTGTAGGATGGTTTTATATGATGGCTACAATTATAAAATTATCTTATGTAATTCTAATTATAAAAACAGATAACAACAAGCATCGTTTTGCTAGGATGTGAAAAACTCCAAGCCTCATGGGATCCTGGTGGAAATGTAACATGGTGCTTAAACATACAGTTATCACCGGACATAGCAATTCCACTCAGGTATATTTCCAAAGGAAAGGAAAGCTTAAATTCATATAAAACTTTGTCCCAGTATCCGTGTTTTTTGTTATAGTATATTTTTTCATAATAGTCAAAGGGTGGAAATAACTTTATCATTTGATGATAAAACAGAATGTGATATTTAATATTATTTGGCCATAAAAAGGAATGGGTTACTGATATGTTCTACAACATAATTAAACCTCGAAAACTGTATGCTTCATGAAAGTAGAGAGTCACAAATTCAACATATTACTTGTTCCATGTTTATGAAAAATCCACAATAGAAAAATCTACAGTAATAGAAAGTGGTTTACATAGGGCTAGGAGGCTAAGGGATCTAAGGTGATAACTAAAAATATAGGGTTCTTTTTGAAGTAATAAAAATCTTCTCATATCAACTGTAGTGATGGTTGTACATATCTGTGACTATATTAAAAAACATTGAATTATACTTTAAGTGAACTGTACAATATATGAACCATGCATAGCTTTGTAAAGCTGCTATTTTTTTAAAAAAAGAGCAGACCGGCCTATGTGGCTCTGTGGTTGAACATTGACCTGTAAACCAGGAGGTCACGGTTGGATTCTTGGTCAGGGCACATGCCCGGGTTGCAGGCTCAATCCCCAGTAGAGGGTGTGCAGAAAGCAGCTGATCAATGATTCTATCCCACCACTGATGTTTCTATCTCTCCCTCCCTTTCCCTTCCTCTCTGAAATCAATAAAAATATGTTAACAGAAAAATAAAAAAGAGCAGTCATTATCAAGATTGGATTGTACTTAGACATACTGAGCAAATTTAAAGCACTGGATTGCTTAGCTCTGTGATTCAGAGGCACATTATTGAACAGAATTACAAGCTGTTTGGAAACACCTCATTAAGAACATATAATTTTACCTGCATTATTGTTATTAAAAGAAAAACATCCAATTTTAAAGTTCTGCAAGTACATACACTCCTCTAAATATTATTTGCAATAGCTACCAGTATTTTGGCGTCTTTCAAAGATAATTCCACAGCTTTAAATATAATATGTCATTTAATTCTTTTTTTAAAAATATATTTTAATGATTTTTTACAGAGAGGAAGGAAGAGGGAGAGAGTTAGAAACATCGATGAGAGAGAAACATTGATTAACTGTCTCCTGCATGCCTCCTACTGGGGACATGCCCACAACCAAGTACATGCCCTTGACTGGAATCGAACCTAGGACCTTTCAGTTCACAGGCCAATGCTCTATCCACTGAGCCAAACTGGTTTTGGCTGTCATTTAATTCTTAAAACCAAAATAAATTTAAAAAAATATTCCAAGATTATTTTGTGTTTAAGGTTATGGCATTAAACAGAAGTGCTCCCAATATAGGTAATAAAAGAGTGCTTAAATGCGAACCTCTTTGCAGAAATAAAATCTAAATATTGATTTATCTGAATATTGTCACAATAAACAAAATTCTATAAGACCTCTAATAACAGTTGCATCAGCAGAAATTGAAAATTATCCAAAAATATTTGTATCATGCATTTTCAGAAAAGTGATTAGCATTATTTTATTTATGCATTAAAAATGAAGTTATTAAATGTATAAATTTTAATGATTTAATATATATATATGTTTAGAAACACTATCCACAAATATTTAATCAATTAATATATAGCATTACTAATGTGTTTTTATTGATTATAGTATATAATATTATATATTTCTTCAAATATATTTTTATTCAATTCAGAGAAAGAGAGAGAGAGAGAATCATTGATCAGTTGCTTCCTACATGCCTCTCATTGGGGATCAAGTCCACAAACCAAGCACATGTCATAACAGGGAATCAAACCGTGACCTCCTGGTTCATAGGTCTATGCTCAAGTATCTAGCTATACTGTCAGGGTTTAAAATTATATATTTTGTACATCCGTAATTTTCTGTTCTTCTTGTTTCACTTTTACAATATCTATAAGATATTTTCTTAAAAAACTATACATTTAATATCTTCAGTAACTTTTTTTTGGAGGTTTTAATGAAAAAGATCTTGAACTACACTTCCATTTTGTACTAGTTCTAACATGATATGCAGTAAAATTAGAAGAGATTAATGCAAAACATGTGCAATTATGAGGGTTTTGTTGATGTTGGTGACTATGAGTTGTGATACCAATCAACCCATATATGATTCTCATCTCCAATTCTTATCTTGGTATAGAGATTGATGCAAAATGGCTTATTTCAGAATTACAGTTTTATCAAAAGGAAGTGACCAAGATTCTTTCTGGAAATGGCAATAAAAATATTGAAACAATGGATAGAAATCTAAGTTGGACAGAAATGCAAGTGGGGAATGGAGAAGGCAAATAGAGAAATTGGTTGTATGACTAAATAATATATAGTTAGCAGAAAAAGCAGGCTGCTGACAATGTTTTGCAATATAACCATAAATTAAGATGTTTGAATATCTTAGAATGTAGTACCTTGGAATGGAGAAAAAGTTTTTAGCCTGACTATGGAGAGCATAGCAAAGATGGAGTGGGGAAAATGTTTATGGTCAGAGAGTAAAAAGAAACAAGTTCCACATATTGAATATGCCTTCTAATTGTCTGATGGATATCCACGATAAGAATTTGTGACAGATTGGGAAATGAAAGTTGAATGAACATTTAAAGGTTAACAATTTTCATTAGACCAGTCTGCCATTATAATAATCAAAAGTGAAATTCTGTAGTTTATAAACACAAACATATGCACACCAGTCTTTTCCAATGTCTCGTGGTGTAACAATAAAAACAATTGACTGGCAATTAATGTGGACCTTTGGGTGACAAGTTTAAATAAAATATGAATTCAGAACAATTATGCAATGTCAGTATGTGGTAGTATCTGACTTTAAGTTTACTTCATTTAATATTTTGGATTCCCTACTCTCTTCTCAAAGTGTATTAGCAGTAAATATTTGTTATACAAAATAATGTTAGCAATATAATACGACATTTGGGTAACTTATAGTTGGCATAAGAAATATCTCTAACTTGTATGTTATAAATTAATATGCAACATTTGAGAATATTAAAAATAATTCTGGTATGTTTTTTATCAAAAAAAAGTATCTGATATTTGGAAACCAAAGAAAACTGAAATGTTTAGATAATTTTATTGGTCATATAAACACAGACACACATACACACCCACATGCACAAAATCCTTAAATTAGATAAACATATGCAGCACTAAAATAATGTTATTTCAAAGATTTATCTTAAGTTTTCAGATCACAATTACATAATTTTATAGCGCAGCATCTGAAACTTTTGTCCTTTCACCTTGGTTTATGTTTCATTTTGAATGAACACAAATTTTCATTAGCTTCACTTGTAAGCACTGTCAGAGCTAGTGTTTTACGTTTTTTTGACTTGAGGACAATTTATTTCACACACCCTATTTTATTGTTCTACTTTATAGTCACAATTTTCCTAATTGCTGATTTTATCAGTTTCTGTATAAGATCATTTATTTATGTGTAATTCATTTACATGGACATTTTTAAAATATGTTTTTCAATTGATTTCAGAGAGGAAGGGAGAGGAAGTGAGAGAGAAACATCAATGATAAGAGATAATCACTGATCAGTTGCCCCTTGCATGCCTCCAACTGGGGATCAAGCATATGTCCTGACCAGGAATTTAACAGTGACCTCCTGGTTCATAGGTCGATGCTCAGCTACTGAACCACACCAGTCAGACTACATGGACTTTTGTAAATACCTTATGTAGTGTATATCCTGACAGTTGGCTTTCATTTTTAGTAATTCAAGTGCCTCACTTGATCTTTGATTGCCCAGCAATCCACTTGAAAGAGGCAAATATCTCAAGTATGGGTAACACACACACACACACACACACACACACAGACACACACACACAGACACACACACACTACACAAAGCCAATCACAAGGCTAAAGAGCCACCTTGCTCCATAAAAATACATTGGGGGCTAACCCACCCACCCCCAAGATTTGGTTTCTCCATTTTGTTGATTTTTTAAAAAATATATTTTATTGATTTTTTTACAGAGAGGCAGGGAGAGAGATAGAAAGTCAGAAACATTGATGAGAGAGAGACATCGATCAGCCGCCTCCTGCACACCCCACAGTGGAGATGTGCCCGCAAGCAAGGTACATGCCCCCAACCGGAATTGAACCTGGGACCTTTCAAGTCCACAAGCCGACGATCTATCCACTGAGCCAAACTGGTCTTGGCCATTTTGTTGATTTTTGAGGTTAAGTAAATAAGCATGAAATAGAAAACACTGTCATCTAAATCAGAAAAGCCAATTTCCAGCAAACACAGCCTGTTTGTCAGATTTGGCTGGTGATATTAATGTGGCTTGTTTGTGACCAATACATTTTCTGTTCATTTGATAGTCATAAGACTATTAAACCTGGGGACTTAAAGGTCATCATCAAATCGTAGCTATTGTAAATTGTGCTGCTATGAACATAAGGGTGCATAAATATTTTCTGATTGGTGTTTCTACTTTCTTAGGATATATTCCTAAGATATCACTCATTTATGGATAATAAAGAACATTGTAAACTGATGAACAAAAGGATAGATACAGAGGCAGTAAAGCATCAAACAGACTGTCAAATTACAGCAGGAAGATTAAGGAGAGGTGGGGTAGATAAGAGATCAACCAAAGGACTTGTATGCATCTATATAAGCATAACCAATGAACACAAGACACTGGGGGTTGGGGTATTCCTGGGAGTGGGGGGGGGTGGGCAATGGGAAGATATGTATACTTGTAACACAATAAAAAATTTAAAAAAATAAAAAATAAATAAAAATAAATAATAAAGGTCACCATCAAATGTAAAAAGTTAGCCATTCTATTGTATTCTGGGACGTATTCTCTAAAATTGTTGCTTTTTAAATAAAATATTAAGGAAAAATAGACTGTAATGCCTTGGTACAAATGTTATAAAACAACAAATGCTTATTGCCTTGTGAATATTAGCATGGTAATTTCTGAGTTGTAGTTTTTTCATTATGCCGGAATAACAGATTATTTTGATATTAGAGGCCAGTGAACTAAATTCAGGCACTTGTGGGGGAGGGTCCTCTCAGCTTGGCCTGCACCCTCTCACAGTCCAGGACCCTTAGGGGATATCCGACTGAAGGCTTGGGAGCTGGCCTAAGCCAGCAGTCTGACATCCTTTGAGCTCCTGTGGTAGTGGAAGAGGCTCCTGACATGGCCTCTATACTTGTCAGCCATAAGCCCAGCCTCTGGGGGCAACTCCTGCATTGAACATCTGCCCCCTGGTGATCAGTGCTCATCAGACCGATCATTTTGCCATTTGGTTGATTTGCATATTAGCCTTTTATTATACTAGTATAGAATAGCAAATATGTTAATAAATATAACTCATGTCTTGTATCAAGCTGTTGAACTAAATGTCTAAAACTTATAGCAATAACATGTATTTCAATTTCACTGGGAATAGCATGTGGCAGAGAGTATCTTTAAAGTTTATTTAATGAATAAATAATCTGTAATAGGTGAAAGGGAAAAATTGCAAAGGAAAGATATCTAGTTTCAAATATAAAAATCTGGCCTGAAAAAATAATAAAAGCAACAAATTATGCGCATGAGTTAATCTCCAGCCTTAAGAACAGATCCTTCCTTCCTGAATTCTGCACAAAGGCATATGGAATCATTTTATGTTAAACCGCTATTTGAGTTCTCCATCCACCCAGACCCACCAAGTCTGCATGCAGTTACTACATTGGTAACAGCTTAGTTTTCTATGACTTAGGTGTGATGGTTCTAGAAAGGAATGGCAGAAATTTGGCAAATCACCACAAAAGGTCATGAGTTATCATGATTCACTCTCTTAATGGAAATTATTGGTCCCTCACTAAGTGTCAGACATGATAATCAGCAGTGATCAGCAGACCTGGCTAGTCCCCTCCCTCCCAGAGCAGGCCATGTTAGGGACAGAAGTAGAACCACAAAGAATAGTCAGAAATACGGAAATACTGGATGATTTGCTGTCATGTCCGAAATCCATTATTTTGAGACCTAGTCGAATTTTAGGGGGTTTAAAGGGGCTTGCCAGAGGCAAGGCTACTAGCCCAATTCCTGAGCAACATATAGGAATGAATCATGGTCACTGAGATAAATAAGGCTATTCCAAGTTTTACTGGGCAATTTTAATTTTGCTTAGCATCTTTTAACTACCTAGTCTAGGACTATTAATTTTCTGTGTCTATGCTTGCTCAGTTACGAACTAGTATACCAATATTATTTTCTCATTTTTCCCCCCTGAGAATTAATAAGAATGTAAAGCAATTAAAATGTTCACAGAGGATCCATAACTGTTCGATATTTTAATATCTTTATTATATTGAAGAAAACAGACATTTTTAAATAGTTTTCAAGCTGCGAAACATGGGGAAAATAACCAGTTAATTTTAGCTGACTAGCTGAGAAACAGTCACCCTTTAAGTCATAGGAACGTCAGTAGAGATGGAGGGAAGGAGAGAATTGAGAGCTTTCTAGGGAATGGAATCAGGAGGACATATGAGAGAGAAGAGAACACAAAAATATTGGCTGAGTTCCAGATCTGCACAAAATAATTGCAGGAGCAAACTGTAAGTGGAAGAAGAGGATGAGTTCAATGTTGAATACCTTGGCTTTAAGGTGCTTCTAAAATCATTTTATCTACCTACTATCTATTTGGAAATGATCAGAGATAATAATTAGGATTAAGGTGGTCAATAATCTTATTCAAGCAACAAAATGGAACTGGGTAAATAAATGCTGCATGTTTACTCTAGAGTTTAGTGACTTGGAAATAACTGCATGATAACATTTTTGTGAGAAAAGCAAATAAATAGTGTATTAATTCATATGGCATTTTTGGTAAAGAAATCTCTTTTCCCATGCAATTCCGTAAGTGTTTACCTTAGAAAACTTTCAATAATGTTAGTTCTTCCACATTGGTCATATAAATACTTAAAATGACACAAATTATCAGTGTAATTTCTAAACTCAAGGTCACTAATAATAATCTTTAAAGTAAATATAATTATAATTATCATTGTCATTGTTATAGACAATAAAACACTTAACTCTGAGCCAATCTTTTGAGTACTTATATTTCAGCTTCTTAATTGTCACAACATAATGAGATAAGACAGTGTCAGAAATCCCATTTGATAGATAAGGACACTGAACAGAAAGATATGATAATTCATCCCAAACAGGTAGTATGTTGCAAAGCCCATATTTAAGCTCAGGGGTCTGGCAGCATAACTCATGTTCTTTATCATTACACTAGTATCGCATTAGTTAATGCATATACATGGAAAGAAGTGGTGAATAAGTCTGGTCTAATACACTTTAAATTTTCTCATATTAAGTGTTGTGTTATTCACATATATAATATATATGAAAATAACTAGTGATCAGTAACAGACAGTCAAACCTCAGAGGGAAGGCAGGGGAGAGGAAAGGGTAAGAGCTCAATCAAAAGACTTGAATGCATACATATAAGCATAAAAAACCAATTGACACAGACACGAGGGGGTGAGAGCATATACTGGGAGCAGGGAATGGCAGGGGACAGGTAATGGAGGGAAAAGTATATGTAATACTTTAAACAATAAAGAATTTCTTAAAAACAAAACTAATTCATTGATCAAATAAATCATTTCAAAATATTATAGTAAATAGTAGTAGATATTTTTTAATTATTTTTTATCCATTTCAAATCCCTAATTATAACATGTTACACTACACGCCATTAAGATGTGGATATATTAATACACATCTCTCGCTTACATGTGCACTTGCACACACACGTACACAAGTGTATATATACAACAAATATTAGAGATATATACATAACCTCATACTGCCAATATATACTACAAGTTTACTCTTAAATAATATATTCATCATGGTATTGTATTATGATTGAGGGTAGGGTAAAATATTCAGAGCAAACTACATAGAGTAAATGGTCTTTACTATTTAGTTATTTGTGAACTTGCATTTTTTGTCACTTTGGTGACATATTTTAGGTGTTTGAAGGGAAAAAATAAGAAACCCTATATAAGAAAAGCCTAATATGCAAATTGCCCCCTAGGTAAGGAGTTCGCTATGACGTGCAATGACCACCAGGAGGAGTCACGGAACATAGTGTGTGTCAGCAATGTGGCACTGGCAACGGTTGGCAGTGGAGGCGCTGCCAGCCACGATGGGTCCTGACAAGAGCAGAACCACAGCAGGATGGTGGAGCAGGTGAGCAGGTGGCACCAGACCAAGGTGGGTGTAAGCAGGGACCCAATCACTCTGCCAATCACCCCACAGATGGCGACCAGCAGTGATGGCTGGTGGGATGGCACCACCATCTGGCTCCCAGCCGCTAAGGAAACCAGGCAGAGGGTCTGGCCCCAATCGATCACCCCACAGGCAGGACAGTGGAGCGTATGAGGGGGTGACTCCAGGCCAAGGCGGGGTGCCAGGTGGGGCTTCAAGGCTGGGGGTGTGAGCTGGGGCCTGATCCCCGCAGGCCACCCCAAGGGGCCCCACCGTGCACAAATTCGTGCACTGGGCCTCTAATATAGAACAAGTTGCTTAGACAAATATACAAAATGCATGGTTCTCATGCCAATTTGCCTGCATACCTGGCAAATAGGCTTTTGTTGATAAATCATTTTTCTCTCATTGCATTGCCTAAACCACAGCATATTTGTGGGTGTTTTTCTAACCTACTAGCAAGCTCAAAGTGTATTACTAACCTGGCCTCAGGTTACTAATGGCTTGCAATTTACAATTCCAGTCACCTAAATACCTATCTTCCATCTGGATTTAAGCATTTCAGCTCCTTTCTGAAGCTGAAAGATGGAGATCTCTGCCTTTGCACCAATATGGTTGTTTTTTTTACAGCTTCTGATTTGCTCTTTGTATTCTTAACTGTGTGCTATACAGGAGCTCCTGAGGAAGACACACTGTTTTGTCCTGGAGGAAGCCTGAGGGTAAGCCTGATAAAGAGCAAACTGGGAGAGTTGGTGGAATGCATTTCTCGCTCTATTTCCTATTTGATGGATACACTTCTATTATGAGTCTTTATGTGGCACTCTGTGAATTTCCTCAATGTATTTGTGTTTTTCTGACATATCGATTTTTATTCTTTACCTCATCTGGTAAATGTGTCTTTTCCACTTTATGCCGCGCTTGTAAAAAGAACCTGTTTTATAAGCACCTATTCTGAATTATGAAAATAATAAATGTAATTTCAATAACAATGGGATATTTAATGTCCTTCTGTCTACCAGTAATACCCGGAGTCTCTCTAGCAATCTTTTGGGCATTGTATTTTCTTTCTGAATTGAGCTTTTCAATTCCCCAGAGGCCTGAAGTATCACCATCATTAGCTTTAGTCTCACCAGGCGGATGGTTTGCTTTTTTTTTTTTCAAAGTGATTCGATCAATTTTTCAAAAATTTGAACAACTACTGCTGCAGGAAATGAAAATGATGCTTGAGGCTCAGTGACTTCTCAAGGCTCTAAAAAGTTAAGGCAATTCAAGCCATAAATTCTCCTCTTCCCCTAAAGAAATGCTTTACAAAACAAGCTGTGATGCAAAAAACAGGAGACAACTTTCGTTTTTGGAGGGGGAGGGTGGTCAGAGGATTTTACATCTGTGGGTGTCAGTGATATTTACTTGTTCTTTGAATGTAGGGGAAATTTCCGAAATGGTTCACATGACTTACCCAGCTCGGTGTTGTGTTTTTTTTTTTTCCTTCTTCTTCCTTCAAAGGTTATTCATAATTGCCAAGCATGAAGAAAGAAATCTCTTAGCAAACAGAAGTGCTATGTCAGTGTCATTTGCAGTGAGAAACTGCTTTTGCAAGAGGTAAAGGGTCTACAGTGCTTGATATTTTATGATCCTGGGACTCTATCTCCAGAGGCTCTTGGAAGAGCAGAAAGGGCAGGTTTACTTGCTTATCTCCCGACAAGCTCTGGGATTTTCTCAATGCCAAATTTCTGCTTCCAATAGCATCCTCACCTGCAAGTTGTTATCTGTTTGTTTTTTTCTGACAGGGTGACAATGGAAAGAATTAACACAATCCACTCATCCAGAAATTACTTGGCTGGGAAGAGGGTTCCTATTAAATTCAAGAATAAGAATTCGCTATCATCAATTTACTGAACAAACATTTAAGATGTTTAGAATGTGTGCAATGTGTCAGAGCCTATGTGAGAAACTGTAAACAAGACATAAGATGAAAACTCTTACTGTCAAGGAAATCACCACCTAATGAGAAGAGTGCTCTGATACTCAGCAACACATGCCAGCTTTGCTGTCTGCCAGAATGTTAAGAACTTCTTTATCCAGTAAGGACAGACAGGATTTTCACTGAGAATAGAAACTCTTGATTGGTACATTAACAGCTGACGTTTAAATTGAAATTCTACTTACCATAGTCCAATTAACACATGTATATACAGTGGTACCTCAAGATACGAGTTTAATTCATTCCGTAACCTTGAGGCGTGGGAAACTATGAGGCACTCGAGTCGCAGTAAACTGGTGGGTCATGTGCAGCCGGCCGATCCGCGCAATTACTCCTATCTCAAATGTTGCTCGTATTTCAAAGCAAAAATCGCTTGCTCGACGGCTCGTATTTCAAAAATCTCGTATGTTAGGGCACTCGTATCTCAAGGTACCACTGTATTTTAATCAATATTTCAATCAAATAGAGGGATTAATGGAGGTTCAGTCCACATAGATACAGACCAGATGAGTGCACTCAACAAGAGTAGAAAGGGTTGATACACATTCGCTTTAGCTAGAGAAGATAAAGGAGAACAGTGATTTTCCCTGTGATACAAATTCTACATAATAAAGAGGTAATATGCAAATTGACTGTCACACCCTTGCATAAGATGGCTGCCCTATGTGGTCACAAGATGGCCGCCACAAGATGGCGGGCAGGAAAGGGCAATTGTGGGCGATCAGGCCAGCAGGGGAGGGCAGTTAGGGGCAAACAAGCCAGCAGGGGAGTAAGGGTAGTTGGGGGGAACCACACCAGCAGAGGAGGGCAGTTAGTGGAGACCAGGCCTACAGGGGAGGGAAGTTGGGGGAAAACAGGTCAGCTGGGGAGGGCAGTAGCAGGGGAACAGACCTGAAGGAGAAGGCAGTTAGAGGTGACAAGGCTGGCAGGGGAGGACAGTTAGGGGTGACTAGGTCTGTAGAGGAGGACAGTTGGGGGAGACTGGGCCAGCACGGGAGGGCAGTTGGGGGTGTTCAGACCAGCAGGGGAGCCTTTAGGCATTGATCAGGATGACAGGGGAATGGTTTGGGGGTGATCAGGCTGTCAGGCAGAAGCAGTTAGGGGAAATCAGGCAGACAGGCAAGTGAGCAGTTGGGAGCCAGCAGTCCTGGATTATGAGAGCGATGTCCGGTGGGAATGGGCCTAAACCAGCCGTCAGACATCCCCCAAGGTATCCCAGGTTGAAGAGGATACATGCTGGATTGAGGGACACCCCTCCCAGTGCATGAATTTCATGTACCAGGCCTCTAGTGTGTACATAACAGTCTATGTCTCCAGTACATCCTTATGGCTACTTATTGCTGGTTTGTGTTTTTTTGTTGTCGTTTGTTGTTGTTTGTTTGGTGTTTTTTTGTGTTATTTTTTTTATTTTATCTTTATTGTTGTAAGTGTTACAGATGTTTCCGATTTTCCTCCCATTGACCCCTCCACCCTACATTCACCCCTAGGCCTGCATCCTGTGTCCGTGTGTTATGTATATACTAAAGGCTGGGTGCATGAAATTCATGTACGGAGTGAGGGTGTACCTCAGCCCAGCCTGCATGCTCTCCAATATGGAACCCCTTGCCCATTTAGGCTGGAGTCTTATAGGATTGGACCTAAATAGGCAGTTGGACATCCCTCTCACAATCCAGATCTGCAGGCTCCCAACCACTAGCTGCCAGCCTGATTGGTGCCTAACTGCTCCCCTGCTGAGCCGATTGCCCGTAACCACCCTCCCTTGCTGGCCCAATAACACCAAATTGCCCTCCCCTGCTGGCCTGGTTGCCCCCAACTGCCCTCCTTTGCATGCCTGGTCCCCCCCATCTGCCATCTGCCCTCCCCTGCTTTCCATCTTGCAGTGGCCATCTTTGTGTGTTGGAGTGACGGCCAATTTGCACATTACCTCTTTATTAGATAGAATGCATAGAAGTTCTTTAGTTAATCTCTCTCTACCCCCTTCATTCTGAAATTCATCAGTCTGTTCCATGCTTCTATGTCTCTTGATCTATTTTGTTCATCAGTTTATTTTTTCATTAGATCCCACATATGAGTGAGATTATGTGATACTTGTCTTTGGATTGAGGCTTTATAAACATTTTTGTGTATATTTTTTATTATTATGGCAGCATTTCTCTCCTCACATCCACTCATATGTCCACCATTAAACTTTGAAGAACAGTAGAGATATCAACAAGTGAAAGGTAAGAGAGAATCTTGCCTTTGAACCAGAATATTATGAGATGCCCAGGAAAGTATGTGGCCCAATCTGACTGCTCTGGAGCCAGAGCTTGTAGGTTTGGGGTTACTGAATTGTGAGAAGGAAATATAAACTCCAAAATAACTTGTATTCTCTTCCCATGCTGGAGTATAACTATTGTCTTAGTCCAGTGGTTGGCAAACTGCGGCTTGCAAGCCATGGTTTGCTGCTCTGTTGACTAATGAGTTTGCCAACCATTAGTTAGGAGCTTAATCACAAGAAACAACAGCCTCTAATTATTGGAATCGAGAGTCTAGGTCAGTGGTCAGCAGACTCATTAGTCAACACAGCAGCAAAGCATGGCTTGAGAGCCACAGTTTGCCAACCACTGTCTTAGTCTGCTCAGGCTGCTAAAACAAACTACTGTAGACTGATTGACCTGAACAACAAATACATATTTCTCACAATTCTGGAGGGTGGAAAGTCTTAGAGCAATGTGCCTGCAGATTTGGGTACGTTGAGGGCCCACTTCTGGTTCATAAATGATCATCTTCTTCCTGTGTCCTCATGTGACACAAAGATTGAGGTATCTCTGGGGTCTCTTTTATAAGGACTTTAATCAACATTTCATGTCATGACCTAATCATTTCCAAAATTTCCTGTCTCCTAATAATATCATGCTGAGGGTTAGGATTTTAACATTTGAGCTGGGAGAGATTGGACACAAACATTCATTCCATAACAGAAGATGGGAAGCAGATGACCTGGTAACAGAGGCTTCAGGGAGGTCAGCCTAGGTTACGGTCATACAGAGGTTATGGGTCAGAGAAACATACAAAGATACCAGTGACAACGGCCGAAATCAGCCTAATACAGGAATAAAATGCCTAGGCAGCTAACCAGCTGATGTTAATTTGGAGGACAGCAGGCAGTCCATATTCAAGGATCAGCATGATCCCGGAAACACCCCTCATCCCAATAACCAATAAGTTCTGTCATCTTTAATTTATTAGCCTTCTTGAAGAGAATGGATAGAACAGGAAATTCTGAGACACTAAGCAATTAGGCAAATGAACTGGGTTAAGCATGAATAACGATAATAATGAAGTGTGTACAGTACTATGATAGATGTGTCTCTAAGATATTGACATACATAACTTGCCATTTTAAATGTCATACAACTGTGATAGTTACTATTCTCATCCCCTACTTTAAAAATGAAGCCACTGAGGCACAAGGAGGTGATATAACTGGGTCTAGCAGTACAGGTTTAAATCCCAAACTCCAGAGCTCACATTTCAAACCACTGTAGCACGCTGACTTTTCTGTGTGGCTCATCAGGAAAATATCCTTTTTTAAGTAGAATTTAATTAACAGGCATGATTTTTATGTTATACAATGATGCAATAAATTTGGGAAGTAATATTTTAAATAAAATAAACTGATTTCCTGCCAATACTGGTTTGGGTCAGTGGATAGAGCATAGGCTTGCGGACTGAAAGGTCCCAGGTTGGATTCCGGTTGGGGGCATGTACTTTGCTTGCGGGCACATCTCCACTGTGGGGTGTGCAGAAGGCGGCTGATTGATGTCTCTCTCTCATCGATGTTTCTGACTTTCTCTCTCTCTCCCTTCCTCTCTGTAAAAAATCAATAAAATATATTTTTTTAAAAAGTAAACTGATTTCCTAACTTCAGATGTACACAAGATTATTAGAATGCAATTTGTGATTCTCTATGAATAGCATCTATAATAATAAAATGGTAATATGCAAATTAGACAGATGTTTTCCAGACGTCATACCAGACAACCTTCCTGAGGAAGCTGGGCTGGAGGGAAACCAGCCTGGATCCTAGGTGCCTGAGGGCAGCTGAAGGAGGGAAGCCCAGGTCCTGGTTGCCAGAGGGAATTTGGCAGAGGAGGGATGTTGGAGATGATCAGGTCTACAGGGGAGGGCAGTTAGGAGCAATTGGGTGGCAGGGGATGACAGTTAGGGGTGACTAGGCTGGCAAGGGAGGGAAGTTAGGGATGACCAGGCCAACAAGAGAGGGCAGTTTGGGGTTACTGGGCAAGCAAAGGAGGGCGGTTATTGGCAGCTGGGCGACGAAGGCCTACACCTGCATGAATTTTTGGGCATCAGGCCTCTGGTTTAGTATATAATGTTTCATATATATTTCTTGTGAAACAGATTTTTACTGAAAAACAAACAAACAAACAAACAAACATGAAGAGATAGTTAAAGAACCTAAGATGTCTGTTTAATTCCCACAGTAAATTTTGACATGACTGGGTGATAGAATTAAATTGCTCCATGATGGTTTAAAATTTAATTTCATAACTAATGGAACTAATGTGTAATGTGTGTAATTAAGCATAAAAACACAGACTTTATTCCTAAAATAATCCCAAAAAGGCTTAGAAAATAGAACCTTGAGAGAATTAGATATGTATCAATTTGATTTTTCTAAAAAAAAAAAAAAAACATAAAAATACTTATTTATTTACCCTCATACAATTTTAATTAATTTTTAAGTTATTTCCAAAACATATTCTTAGAAAAGTTAAAGAAAAAAAACTTTCATCTAATTTTTCATGAATGTAGTAATATTTTTTATGTAGTTTATCCCAATGTACTTTCTTATGTACTTTTGCAGTTTGAATCATATCTTGGGTACAATAGAAGTAACAAATATGACACATGACATTAAGATACATCTTCATGCATAATATCTGTTTATGTGTCTACTAGAGGCCCGGTGCACAAAATTCATGAACAGGGGTGTGTGTGTTCCTCAGCCCAGCCTGCACCTTCTCCAATCTGGGGCCCCTCAAGGGATGTCTGACTGACCATTCAGGCCTCATCCTAGTGGATTAAGTGAACTATCCATAGAGAAAGAAAATATAGTAAAGTCACTTCTTAAGAAATTTCAGGGAAAAAAACACAGTTTATTCCTGAGGCTGGAATTATCCTGATACCCAAAACAGACAAATATAGTAAAAGAAAATACTAATTTGCAAAATATCCTTTAACAAATCCTATGTAATAAAATAGTAATATGCAAATTGACCACCACTCCAACACATATGATTGATGCCCCCATGTGGTCTAAGATCCTGTCCCCATGTGGACACAAGATGGCCACCACAAGATGGCCAGCAGGGGAGGGCAGTTGGGAGGGACCAGGCCTGCAAGGGAGGGCAGTTGGGGGCAATCAAGCCTGCAGGGGAGGGAAGTTAGGGGTGACCAGGCCAGCAGAGGAGGGAAGTTGGAGGTGACTGGGACTGCAGGGAAGGACAGTTGTGGGGGACACAGACCTGTAGGGGAGAGTAGTTGGGGGTCCAGGCCTGCAGGCGAGGACAGTTAGAGGTGACTAGGCCTGCAGGGGAGGGCAGTTGGGGGCAACAAGCTGGCAGGGGAGCAGTTAGGCATCAATCAGGCTGGCAAGATAATGGTTAGGGGCCAATCAGATTGGCAGGTAGAAGTGGTTAGGGGCAATCAGGAAGGCAGGCAGGCAAGCAATTGGGAGCCAGCAGTGTCCGACTGCCCGTTTAGGCCCAATCCTACTGGGACATCCCTTGAGGGATTCCAGATTGGAAAGGGTGCAGGCTGGGCTGAGGGACACACCATCCCATGCACAAATTTCGTACACTGGGCCTCTAATTAGCTTATAAAATTCAGAAGCATCTATAAAATAAAGCATCATGACCAACTAGATATTATGCCAAGAGTTCAAAGTCATCCGCTCTGACAATGAAATAAAAGCCACACAGTACTGTAGAAAAATAAATAAACTCTCTTTAAAAAAATAAACATGACTATGTACATATAATATCTCAGGAAATTTATTATACAAAAATCTGGAAGAATGAATGCAGGCTTTTAAGAAGGCTGCAGAATATTAGATTAATAAATATTTTTATAAATTGAAAGATAGTAAGAAAATAAACAGAATTTTAACATAAAATTCAATTTCTACTTCATCTGCAGTAATTCAGACATTCTATTTCTTCTAGGATTTTTCAAGTTTTATCTAAGTTATTGAATGTATTGGCAGTCATTTGCTAATTATAGCTCTTTACTTTTCTTCAATGTAAGACCTGCTATGGTATACAATTTTCCCCTTTTTGTTTTGTGTTTTCTTTTTATTGATCAACTAGAGGCCCAGTGCATGAAAGTTATGTGGGGGAGTGGGAGGTTGTCCTTTAGCCCAGCCTGTACCCTCTTCAATATGGGATCCTTTGAGGGATGTCCTAGGGAGTCCCGGTCTGATTGGGCCTAAACAGACAGTCAGATATTCCTCTCACAATCCAGGACTGCTGGCTCCCAAATGCTCACCTGCCTACCTGCCTGATTGCCCCTAACCATTTCTGCCTGCCAGCCTGATCACCCCCTAAACACTCCCCTGTCATCCTGATTGATGCCTAACTGCTCCCTGCCACCCTGATTGCCCATAACTTCCCTCCCCTGTTGGCCCAGTAACCCCAAACTGCCCTTTTTTGCCAGCCTGGTTGCACTAACTGTCCTCCCCTGTAGGTCTGATCTCCCCCAACTACCCTCCTCTGCTGGCCCAGTCACCCCTAACTGGCCTCCTCTGCAGGCCTGGTCACCCCCACTGCCCTCCCTTCCTGGCCCGATCACTCACAACAGCCCTCCCCTGCAGGCTATCTTGTGTCCACATGGGGACTGCCATCTTTGACCACATGGGGCGGTATCTTGTGTGTTGGAGTGAAGGTCAATTTACATATTATTCTTTATTAGATAGGAGGATGTTGGTAAAAGCTTTTTCAATAATATTTTCCTCAAAAACTAATTCTTACTTAACTGATTTTTTTGTTTGATCACATAGTAAAACATATTTCCCAATTGTTCTTTATATTAGTTTTGTGTTCACTTAATAGCTTCTTACCTAAAATCTAAACATACTAATGCACATTTCTTATGTGCCTATGCATACTTCATGCTCCTTCACCGTCTCTCTTCTCCTAGTTTAGATACCCTGAGGGTGTCACATGATATTGAGTATGTCATTGCCTATAATCAAAGGAAACAGAATTACCGCTCTATTATCTAAAAGGCAGCTTCTGGAGAACCAATCAATTTAAATCAGACTCTGATTTAATAAAAGCTACATCTTTACTGTATTGCCTTCCTGACATTTTGGTTTTCTCATTATAGAACTCGTATTCATTTACTATGATCACTGTAATACCATTTCAAATGAATACACAATTATTGGAAACCTATACAACACAGGACAACCATGGCTATTACTGGAGGCGGCGAAGATAAAGACCGACTGAGAAAGTGACATTTGCGCAGAGACCAGAACACTGAGTGCGAAAGAGCCCTGTACACCTTCGCCCTAAATGGTTCATAAGGAAAAAAACAGAAACTGCAAAGTCTGAGCTGAGGAAGACACCCCACCGTCAACAGGGTAAGGAAGGCAGTGGCACCAAGGATCGGAGATCATAGGATCGCATGTGTTTGGAGGCAGCATGAGAGTTGAGAGACTGAGTACAGTGGTACCTCGAGATACGAGTTTAATTTGTTCCGTAACCTTGAGGCGTGGGAAACTATGAGACGCTCGAGTCTCGGTAACCTGGTGGGTCGTGTGCAGCCGGCCGATCCGCGCGATGACTCCTATCTCAAATGTTGCTCGTATTTCAAAGCAAAAATCGCTCGCTTGACAGCTCATATCTCAAAAATCTCGTATGTTAGGGCACTCGTATCTCGAGGTACCACTATATACAACTGGGAAATGGCCAGAGCCTATAGAAAGAGGGAACATTGACCCACATCTGCATGAACCTGCCCAGGAGACGAGCGCCTCATCCACAACAAGGAACCCAGAAAGCCAGCCTGCTCTTGATCAGACTGGCAGAAAGACAGAGTGGTCTCCCTAGTAACAACCCATGAAGCTAAATGATAACTTCTGTAGCCGTCAGCCAAAAATGGCCAGGATGTAATTCATCACTGACAGCATCCCTACTTTGGGTCCTTTGCTTCCAAATTAGGACCAACCCGAGAAAATCAAATGTTCTCTCCTAATGGAGCTCAAAAGATGCCCGCCTTCTAGTGATCCTTCCTCCAGCTTGCCAGGCCAGCAGCCTCCCATCAGGGCGGCCATGACCTCCCCTGTTTTCCACTAGGAAAGTCTCCACTCCTCCACCTGCCTTAGAGTCTCTGCCAAAACGTGGATGGCGATGGCTCACTCCCCGGCTGTAGCAAACTCGGAATAAACAGCCTTCCCTTTTCTCGTTCGGTTGACCTCCCTTTGTTTCCACAAGGCATGCAGGTAAACGGTATAATAATTAAACGCAGAGGTTGGCTTTTGCTTTGACCGGAGCTAAAACAGGCACACAGAAGGTAAGCGAATCAAACAGAGTCCGTATAACCGAAAGGCAGAATGAAATGAAGCACCGAAACATAAAACGTAACATTAAACAAAAAAGTGACCTTCAGAACGCACCTTGCGGAAATTCCCTGTATCTGAACTCTTCCATCTGCCTAGACTTTTACAGGGATTTATCACTGTTGACTCCAGCCTGCAGCGGCTCATCCTCGGGTATTGGAAAGTTCACATCATTTTCGGGCTTGAACCTTTCAAAGAGTGGCAGTTTGAGCAAAGTACCATTTAGGCTTTTGTTTGTTTGGTTGGTTGTGTTTTTTTTTTGTCCTCCCCAGTTAAATACCTAATGGTGCCTGCTGAGCCTTGAAATATTTGCCTCATTTATGTCATGAATAAATGCATTCTTGACAAATCGCTCTAGTGATATTTTTCTCTTTTGTCTCTGCCTCTCTCTTAGAAACAAAACAAGAAATAGTTAAGCACAAGTGTATTATTTGAAATTCTGTCAAATGGTTAAAGTAGTTGGCTTCCCTTCCCTGCCCCTAAATCCGGAGAAGTTAGCAGCATGCTGATTTTTAAATTAATGACATTTTCCTCTCTGTGAGAGCAGATAATTTAGAAAGTATAGCAGGGGCCAATTCCTGCCTATAGAGACAGTCATGTCATGTAATCAGGGAATATTTTTTTATCAAGAAGGCAAAGTCCAACATATATGCAGAACTCAGAAGCGTTTTGTCCCTTTAAGCAATAAAAATTTTTCTTCACTGTAGTCAAGCTTTTACTTGACAATGCAATTTCACTGACATTTGATATTTCCATAAGCTGCCAAATCTTTCCTGATAGGCAAAATTATTACTAATTGTTAGAAGATGACAGACTTGCCGCAATGTTTTAACATCCCATGGATATTTTTTAATCAATCATTTCCAATATTTGATTGTATCAATATTACCAATCATTTATAAATGTATGTGTTTGTGGGAAAAATAAAAAACACATAACAACAGATACAAAAATAAAGAACTTTATATTGACACAAAACCAAAGATTTTCCGACCAACCCTTCTCATGAAAATTACTTACTCTGTCGATTATATATTTCACATGAAAATACAGAAAGTATATATTCACTGTGTTGTGCTTCCTACATTCATCACCAACAACAAAACTCCACATTTTTACTTTTTTTATCCTATGTTTGGTGTAAAAAGAGAAAGTATATGAATATATGTATTTTTGTATTTTATAATTTAAGCCAGTACTTTAAAAAAAAAAGATACTAAATATATGTTCCTAATCATAACCATGGCATAGGTTTTCTTTTTTCTTAATTAATAAAATCAACTCTAGTGATAATAGGTACAATGATTGAACTCATCTGGTTCCTTGCTATGACTTTTGCTACTTACCTGATAAACACTGGAGAGAACCTGGCACTACTGTTTATCAGGGCTAGTAGGGACAGGTTTTTGGAAGTAAAGATCAGATTTTGTTTTTACATGTGCTTAGTAAAAAATAAAATGATCCTATATAATAAAAGGAAAATATGCAAATTGACCCTAAAGGGTATACAACTGGAAAATGGCCAAAGCATATATAAAGAGGGAATTTTGGGAACACCTGGGAATGACCAGTCTCTATGAAGCAAACTGGGAACTACCAGTCTCTATGACGCAAACTGACCACCAGGAGGCAAATGCTCAATGCAGGAGCTGCTCCCTTGTGGTCAGTGTGCTCCCGCAGGGTGGCTCCACTCAGCCACAAGCTGGGCTGACAGCTGGAATGCAGCGGCAGTGACAGGAGCCTCCCCCGCCTCCTCAGCAGCTCTAAGGATGTGTGACTGATGGCTTAGGCCTGCTCCCGGGCTGCCAGAGGGATGTCTGACTTCCAGCTTAGGCCCAATCCCCCAGGGAGCGAGCCTAAGCTGGCAGGTGGCTATCCCCCAAGGCATCCCAGACTGCAAGAGGGTGCAGGTCAGACGAAGCGGATTTCCCCCCACACCCCGAGTGCACGAATTTTCATACACTGGGCCTCTAGTTACCAAATAAAATAAAGATCATGTTAGAAATAATACTGGGAAACCAACACTGGCAGAGGCTGTAATGAAAAGGAAAATGTTACAATCTTTCCAGAATGAGGCTAGACTAAGTAATACCTAGGTTTAAATGCCAAGATTTACAACTCACTTCCTATTTTACCTTTATAGTAATTTTCTTAAATTAAGCAAAAATGCACATAGAAGTATTTATTTCAAAATCACACAGAAGCAACAGCTGAAAACTACTTACATATATATTGTTAAGATCTTACTAAAATAAATTGTAATTCACTTATGGAATGGAATATTTATAAAGCCCTTCAAAAAATTGGAGTGCTTTTTATATTGTTAGATGAGTATTGTGTTTCTTCACTTACACAAAGTAAGTAGATACGCATCACTTTAACATATCAATAAGTGAATCTGCATGAAATAGCTCCAAAACTGTAATAAAATAATTTTTATGACATTTAACTCTGGGGACTGAAGTTAGAGTATGATTTAGGAGAGAACTATCACTTGCTATCAAAACATTTATATGAATCTTGGAAGTCTCACCGAGTGTTGTCAATTTCTAAATTAATTAACACATAAATAGATTCCCAAAATATTCATTGAATGACTTGTTTTTAGGTGACACAGGAAACACAGTGTGAATCTGATTGAAACAACTGTTTCTTTCATGAAACTAAGATTTTGGGACAAAGACACATAAACTCAGAAATAGAAAACTGAAGGACACAGCAGGGGGAAGCAATAATTTCAGGGCTTGTATTGGATTTTGAAGTTAGGATAGCAGAACTGGGAATTCAGAAGGATCTAAACTAAGAGCGAGAACTCAGTTACATTTTGTTGCAGTTTGTGAAAAAAGCACATGTAACATCAGAGAAAAATTTGAGACTGTAGTGATATTTTAAATCCTTATGGAAATTCGGCTATATCTCAGTAAGAAAAATATAAGAATTTGCATAAGGAAAATTCCTATGAATTAGTGTTACTAATAAAACTAAAATATATGGAAGGCACTATTGCTCAGATAAAGAATTTACACATTCTGAAATATTTTACACAACTGTTGTTTTCTACTGAAATATGGAAAAATGCTGATGCACACAAAATTCTAAATTGTTTTCATTTTATTTTTTTTAATATATTTTTTATTGATTTTTTTACAGAGCGGAAGGGAGAGAAACAGAGAATCAAAAACATCAATGCGAGAGGAAGGAACATCGATCAGCTGCCTCCTGCACATGTCCTACTGGGGATGTGCCCGCAACCAAGGTACATTCCCTTGACTGGAATCGAACCTGGGACCCTTCAGTCCTCAGGCCTATGCTCTATCCTCTGAACCAAACCCATTAGGGCTGTTTGTTTTCATTTTAATTCATCTGCCTTGTCTCTTAGTTACTGGGTTCTTCGAATTTCCCATTAGGATGGTATCAGTATCTTATGATAGCAAGAATTTAGGGAAATAAATTATTTATAATGTAATTCTAATAGCAATTTTGACAGCAATAAGAACAGCAAATTTTTCTTTGAAATTTGTAAACTCTGGGACTCAGTACATTTGTAAATTGTTGGAGTCCAGAATTTATTCTGTATACATATGTTAATGGGGCAAGATAAGGGAGGATTTTCCTGAAATGAAGAGAGAAATGACTCTAAAATAATTTACAGGAGTAAAGATCAGCATGTGATATGAAATGGTAAATACTAGACACTATTTTTCAATAACATTTCCAGGAACACCGATAACATGGTCCTTTCATCTCAGTCCTCTCCCCTCTCTTTCTCCGTTTATTGCTATTTTTATTTTCATCATTCCCCATCTCTTGCTCAATAGGTGCCTGGAATTTAAAATCCCAAATGAGAAAGGTTATCTAAAAAGCAACTAACCTTTAGGAGTTACCTATCTAATCTAACCAAAACACTTCTGAGACTTCTTATATCAAAAGCATTTTTAAAAGGTTTGGAAGATATCAGACATTTACATTTCCACCTAGAGCAGTGGTTCTCAACCTTTCTAATGCCAAGATCCTTTAATACAGTTCTTCATGTTGTGGTGACCCCCAACCATACTTCATAACTGTAATTTTGCTATTGTTATGAATCATAATGTAAATACCTGTGTTTTCCAATGGTCTTAGGCGACCTCTGTGAAAGTGTTGTTCGACCCCCAAAGGGGTCGCGACCCACAGGTTGAGAATCACTGACCTAGAGGTTCTGCTTATTTTCTGAACCAAATTGCTGTTGTTTCTGGTGGGATTTTTTTTGTTTGTTTTCCTAACAGGAAAGCTGATGGGATTCATTAGACTTTAAATCAGGTTTTTTGTTTTTATACCAAATAATGAAAAGCATAGGTCCCTGCTAAGCCCCTTTGTAAGAGTTACAAGTGACTCAAATTGCATGATAAATAAAAAGGCAAAAGGCAAGAAAGAGAGAACTCCACTAAAAATGTCCTAAAAGGGATCATATTATTTTTCTCACTTAGAGAATCTGAGTCATTTCAGCTGCTCATGTTTTCTGGACTGGCCAAGTTGTGATTCACCTGGATTTTCACGAATGGCCATTTGATAGCTGTCACATAATGAAAGGTGGTTGAGAACAGATCTTTGGTTGTCACTCAGCAGAATTTACTGCGAACTTCAGAATGCAATGTGGTATTGTTTTTGAAGACAAGCGAAATTTTGTGCTATTTGCTTCCTAAATTTTTTTCATAGCAAATACTTTAATGAAATAAGAAATATGCAGATATGAATGTTTAAGAATATACACTTCTATTTTACATAGAAAAATATTAGAACCAAACTATATGTCTAGTTATGAATGGTCCTAAATAATGTAGACATTTTAAAAGATGTATACAATATTAATATGACCCAATTTGTGTACTATGATCCAAATTATATATATATGACATATATAATTATGTGTATGTATGCACAAATACACATATAATATACATGTGTCATTAATTAAAGCAGAAAAATATATTGGTGAGAAATACATGAATATATTAACAACTATTATCTTCATCTATCAAAACACTTTTTATAGGCAGTTTTCAATTTTTTTTGTTTTGCTGGATGTTCTTAATTTTCTAAAATCGGAATCAATATTTTAATTCACTGAAAATGTTGAATATAATATGAAAAGTACTGAATTTTTCAAGCTGAAAATAATTGCATACATAATGGAAAAATGGTAACAACTGTACCTATTAGAATATATACAGCCTTCCAATGTGCCTTTCTTGAAATTCAATAGAATCCTTTACGTGTCTTTTTTATACCAATTTACAGACACTTTACCACTATTTTCTTTTCACACCAGCTCAGAAAACTCTACTGCAACATTCCTATTTTCCCTACATGAAAAGTTGCGTCCATAATCAATATAAAACTTACTGTCTCCACAATTCAAACAATTAAGGTGATTTTATCAAAAGTCAGTATGAATAATGTATTTTATACTTTTGCCACTTCAATTAGCTATTTGCACCTCATACCATTACTAAAATCCCTAAATGTAAAACGTCCAACCTATATTCTATCCTAACCAGAGCTCCATTGCACAAAGATTTGTGCAAGAACAGGCCTTCCTTTACCTGGCTGCTGGCACTGATTTACCTCCAGCACCCAGGACTCAGCCTGCACTTGGGCCAGGCAACCTGCAGTCTTTGCTCCTGGCCTGAGGGCTGCCAGCAAAGTCTGAAAGCTCTTCATCCACAGGGCAGATGTGTTGGAAGTTCCCGCCCTGCCCTGTGGCTGGGGCACCTGCAGTCTTCGCTCCTAGCCAGAGCACAGGTCCTATAGCTCCCTCCGCCCCCTTTCCTTCCTCCTCATAGCAGGCATCCTGACCCAGGAGGCTGCTCAGTGCCTGCATATGCAAATTTACCCATCTTTGTTGGGTTAATTTGCATGATCACTCCTGATTGGCTGGTGGGTGTTATGGAGGAATGGTCAATTTGCATCTTTCTCTTTTATTAATGTAGGTATTAAAAATAGAACCTCATAAAAGGACCTCCTTAGGTGCCAATTTTTTTCATTTTAATTAATATAAGTAGAAAAACTAAAAAATGTCATGTCACGGTTAAGAATTTTATATCTAAGCAATAAGTTTTAGAATTATAGTTCCCAATAAAATGTCTCTGATAATTTATGTATAGTTATTTCATATACAGTTGACTTCCAAAATCATCTACACATGCTGTGTATGTAATGCCATCAAGTCTGCAGTTATGTGGGGATCAATGTTTTCCACATCCTCACTTTAGCATGTCTGCATTAATAAACAGCTTTTCATGGTTTTAAAGATACAATGACCCAAACCTAGAATGATGTTTTTGTCCTTATATCAAAACAGATTCTGCTAATAAAGTTTTATATTGCCTTGTACTAAAATAAGTGTTCAGAATTAATCAGACAAGGATGATATGAACATAGCCAAATAGTACTGACCACAGCCCATAGTTCAAACCACTGCAAATCCTTAACAGCATGTGATTGTTATAAAACCCAAATTCTACCCTTTTCTCTTGAAGATAGCTTTCCCATATTATTTGGGAATATTGATCCTTCACAAAGGAAATTTTAACTTTAGCAAAAATTCAGATAATAACTAACATTTACTAGAATTTACTGCCAGGCATTGTTCTTAGTTTTTTACATGTATTAGAATTCAGAGCAACCCTTTGAACAGATATAATTAGCCCTGTTCTGTAGATGAGGAAATGGAGGCACATAGGTTAAATGATTTGCCCAAGGACACAAAGCTAGTTCACAACTCGAATACACTGTCTCTTTCTGAATGATTTCCTTTTTTCTCTTTTATTTCTAACAATCTACCTTCTCACACATATATAGATCATAGTATAAGCTTACTAGGGTCCCAAATGTTATCATTATATTATCTTTTATTCAGGTACCTTCAGAAACATTTTAAAATCAATTGTAGTGAATGATTTCCATAACATTTTCAAAGCTGAAGATGCTTATATTAATTTGTACTAGTACAATTTAAAAAGATGAATTTGACTTTTTAAAAAATTTACTTAAAATCTGTCATTTGTTTCCAAATTTCAAGAAACAGAAAAAGTTAAATTTATGTCACTAAGCTTACACCTGGCAGATGTACAAAGAAAATCTCTATTTCTTCACCTAAACACATGCACTTCATAAGTACCAGCAAGCTTCCATTCCCTTAAAAATTTTGTACTTGTTTATTTCTACTGGTGACACTGTTTTAAAGATATTTTGGACTGTTTCTCCTCCGCTGACTACGCCTTGCCATGTGAGCAGTTAGCAGCTGAGCATCGCTACAGGATGCCCAGGACCAAACCAGAGAGGGTCGGACCGGCCTCGCCACCATTTGTCCAGTATCCAGATATATTGCTGACATGTACACATCAGGAACTGTTTGACATTGACACTGGGACTCAAAGCTATCAGACATTAAAATTGGGACTCAATCATTTTTTCTTTTGCTCTTGTGGGTTTATTTCTAGCCTACAGGGGAAAGATATTTTTAAAGACAAGAATCAGGGGGTGGGGGTGGGGGGAAGCAGACGCAGAAGCAAAGAAGCAATGAACAGACTGTCTTGCTACAGTGGGAAGGCAGGGGAGGTTGTGGGGGAGGGGCCTGTAGGACATCAACCAAAGGACTTGTATGCATATGTGTGGGCATGGCCAGTGGATGCAGGGCAGTGGAGGGGAGTGGTGGTAGGGGATGGATGGGAGCATGTGCTGGGGGTTGGGGAATAAAAATAAATTAAAAATGTAAAAAAAATTTAAAAATAAATAAATAAACTAACAAATAAATAGAAACAGACTCAGAGAACACTGACAGCTGCCAGAGGGGAGAGGATTTGTGGGATTGGGTGAAAAAGGTAAAGGGATTAAGAGGAAATAAAAAGAAGAAAGAAACCAAACTAAAAAAAAGAGAGATTTTGGTTAAAAAAAATTAAAAATTAGAGCTAATAACAGTAAAAAAATCTAATTTGACCATTAAGTGGATCACTTTTGTGAACTTCTATAATAATCATGTCAAAATCAAAAGCTAACACGGGCCATATAAAGTTTAAGTTTATGTAAGCCCCCCCCAAAAAAAAACAACAACAACTAAAGTTCCAGTTTTCACAGAAACATAGGTTTGTCTCCATGAAGACATGCTGAATACAAAGGGCGAAAATAAAGGAATAAGCATTAACGAGTATTTGTTGAGGGCCACAAGTTTGACATGCTTCCTATACAAGATCTACACACTGACTACACACCACTCCCTAACTTGCTTTCTATAATCATAAGTTTTCCCTGCCATGGTTTTTCTGTCTGATGATAACTCTGTTCAGCAAAGACTTTGATCCTGGGGCCTGGCTACTAAAAAATGTGGTCTCTGAATTAGCGGCAGCAGTCATACTTGGGAACCTGCTGGGACTGTGGACTATGGAGGCTCCACCCAGACTTACTGAATCAGCAGCATGATCTCCCAGCTATTCCTACACACATTAAAAGTTTAAGATGTGCTGCCTTTGGCAAAAAATAAAAAATAAATTTGCCCTTGAATTATTTCATATGTTAGTATCTTTATAACTCACTTAGTGATCTCATGCAGCCACATCACTTTAGGAAAATATATGTGGATCAGATTACTTGAGAATAAGTTACTAAACTTTATTAAAAAGAGATTTTTTTACAATTTTATTCAAAATTATAGTCCCAAATTCCTGTATTTTATTAAACCACTGACCATAATCTGCTTTAGAAATTTCTTGTATTCTATCTTATATAATAAAAAATTAATATGCTAAGTGTCTGGTCAACTGGTCGACCATTCAACCAATCAAAGCATAATACACTTAACGATATGCTAAGTCAGTTCAACTGCTCACAATGATGTGCACTGCCCACCAGGGGGCAGACAGTGACCAGCTGACTAGTTGCTATGACATGCATTGACCACCAAGGGACAGATGCTTCTACTGGTAGATTAGCTTGCTGCTGGGGTCTGGCTGACCATGACTGAGCGAGATTGACCAGACATGCCCAGGATCCCTTCCGTGGCCCCTCCTGTGAACCCTCCCTGGCTGGCCAACCTTCCACGTCCCTCCCCGGCCCCAATCGTGCACCAGTGGGGTCCCTTGGCCTGGCCTGCACCCTCTCGCAATCCAGGACCCCTCAGGGGCTGTCCTCTCCCACAGGCCAGGACGAGGGACCCCACTGGTGCATGAATTCATGCACCAGGCCTCTATTCCATTATAAAAAGCTTATCTTACATCATTATTAAGTTTGACATTTGGATTTTAAATGCTTACAAATTCAGACACATGATCCTTGAACATGATAAGAACATACTCTTCATTTTATTTTAAAAATAACAGGAACACTCTTACTTTGAGATTCTGCTAACATTTTGTAATACAAAAAAGTAAGAACCTTTAAGGGCAATAATACACTGAAAAATAATGTGAGCACTGACAGTTATCTCATGGTGACTGTTTACATCATGACCACACAATGCTCACAGAACTCAGCAGTGCAGACAGTAAGCCTATATATGCACCATCTTTCAAAAGCAAACAGATTAATTTCATCAATATATTAATGATTATGAGGTTACATATTGTGAGGCATACAGTTTGGACAGGTTCAAGCCTTGGACTGATGAGAGGGCACAGTCCTCTTGTGGCCACGTGCAAGTCCCACTTTGGAGGGCAGAGCCTCCCAGCACAATGACAGCCAATAGCTGTAGCTGTAAGCTTGAACCCATGATCTGAACATGTGGCCCCATGTGCCTAAATGATATAAGCTGCAAGTAAACAAAGCTTGATCAGGTGCATGTAGTTGAGTAGGACGGAAACCCACCAGAAGAGAAGGTTATAAACATCTTGACCACGCCCTCACTTTGCCTCGTGGCATCGGCTATAAAATAAAGACACGGCTTGTAGTCCATGGTGCTGCTGGGTCCCCATCAGGGAAGCAGCGTCCACCGAGGCCCAGCTTTCCTTCTCTTGCCTGTCTTTTCTAATCCTTCACTGCCCCCTCTCAGGGTCCCTGAACCTGGCTGAGCTGGCATGGCACCTAAGGCGCCCTAGGGCTGAGTATGCCATGGCCGTGCAGGCTCCCCACAACATACTAAAGCAATTGTCTCTTTTCCCAAACATGGCATGTCAATATGATCCTCACTAAAACCCATCTGGCTCTGGCTCTTATGGAAACCAGTGTAATTATGTCCTTTACCTGATACAGACTTTTGTCATTCAATTCCATTCCCTTGAATCAATATGGCCCCAAATTACCCTTCTTATCTGGCTGCTTGCTTTGAGTGACTGCATAATTGTTTTCTTGATTAAAAAAAAAAAAAGAATTAGAGCAATAATACTTCAAGGCAACGTCTTTTTACCAGCTTTCCTAAAAGGCTTCCCAAACCATGTTTTTGAGAGTTTTATATTCCAAGTGCCTATCTCCAGCTTCTGATGCCAGCCAGCATCTCCATGCAAGGGCCGTTTATAGTTGTGATGCTTGTTAGTGTTTTACATTAATATCCTTTTCATCTGCAGTTTTCGGTGCTTTGTAACTACCACATAAGCCTAAAGTCAGAGACCCCCAGTGAGATCAAGAGAGAGCTAAGCACTGATACCTACCAGCAGTCCAGGGAGGATTTAAGTGAGGAAAAATAAATCGCCAAGCTCTTGACAGAGGTAACACTTGCTCCCTCTAATGACTATTGATGTTTCAATCCACAGGTAGTCAGGACTACATGGTGCCTTATCCTAGAATGGCAAACTCTTATTTTTAGAAGCTAGTGTTGTTCTAACGTAAGACATAGACCCCAGTTAAATGGGGACTGTGTGTCTGGCCCCCTTAGTATTGCTTGATTCACAATGCCATGTTTTATTTCACATATTTTAAGTCAATATGATTTGTTTTTATGTAGAGTCAAAAAGGGTTCTTATATGAGATAAAATAATGCTAGCTTTTTAAAAATTTAATGTTGTTTGTGATAAATACAAAAAATATAACCTAAATATAAAATATAAACCACCCTAAAATGTCAAGAAATAATCACTGCTAACATATTTGTGAAATGTTTTTAGATGCCTCTATATACATTAATATTTATATATAATTTCAACATCAAACAATTTGTATAATTTTGAGGCTGATTTTCAGCTCCCTTCATACATCAATGATATTATTAACAGATTGTTTCATGCTTCATCCTTCTTCTATGTTCCTTTATTATCTACTTTGGGGTCCATCATATATTTATTATTTAAAGCAACTTTTTTAAGTTATTCTACATAGGCCAATAATGGCCCCCCAAAATCCTGTTAAAGTTACCTTATTTGAGAAAAGGATCTTTGCCAAAAAAATGAACAACTTGAGATAGAAAATTTGTCCTTACCCATTAACATGTTATATAATGTGATATATTTATTAAAACTGATGAGTTAGTATTGAGACACAATTGTTAACTAAAGTCCCATTTTTACATCAAGTTTCACTCTTTGATATGGGATACATACATAATGCTGTCTACCTACCATTACAGAACCACACCGAATAGTTTCATGAATGATTAAAGAAAAAAATATTTTACATGTGAAATATCAAAGAGGTTAAAATACATTTTACTCATAAACTATTACAATAGGGGAAGAACACTTCAGTATGTAACTGGCTCAATTCTGAATATGGACAAGTGGTGTTTATGGCCAATGAGCAGGGTGGAGACATCAGGGGCAAGGAGGGTTTGCAAACTAAACACACTTGACAATACAGGAATGCCTTATGTTATTGCACGTCTCAGATAATGTGGAGCAAACATCACATTTTCCAAGATGAGGCTGTTCTAATTGGTTGTCTCCAATTGACCCACCAGCCAGTCATAAACAACTAGAGGCCTGGTGCATGAATTTGTACACCAGTGGGGTCCCTCGGCCTGGCCTGTGGGATTGAGCCAAAACCAGCTCTCTGACATACCCCTAGGGGTCCTGAACTGTGAGAGGGTGCAGGCCAGCCAAGGGACCCCACCTGTGCACAATCAAAGCCGGGGAGGGATGCAGGAGTTTGGCCATCCAAGGAGGGACTGCCGGAGGGTTCCAGAATGTTTCCAACCCATCTCACTCAGTCCAGATGGTCTGGACCCCAGCAGCAAGCTCATCTACCAGTCAGAGTGTCTTCCCCCTGGTAGTCAGTGCATGTCATAGCAACTGATTGACTCTCTGCCCCTTGGTGGTCAGTGCATGTCATAGCAAGTAGTTGAATGGTCTTAGTATATCATTAGCATATTACACTTTGGTTGGTGGAACACTTTACCAGATGACCGGACACTTAGCATTTTAAGCTTTTATTATATTGGACTAGAGGCCCGGTGCACAAAATGCATGCAGGATGGGAGTGGGGTCCCCCAACCCAGCCTGCACCCTCTTGCAATTCAGGACCCCTCAGGGGATGTCTGACTGCTCATTTAGGCCCAATCCTGCAGGCCTAAACCAGCAGTCAGACATCCTTCTCACAATCCGGGACTGCTAGCTCCTAACTGCTTGCCTGACTGATCACCCCAACCTCTCTCCTGCCTGCCTGATCACCCCTAACTACTCGTCTGCCTGCCTGTTTGCCTCTAACTGCTTGCCTGCCAGCCTGCCTGATCAACCTTAAGGACCTCTACCTGCCTACCTGATTGCCCCTAACCACTCTGCCTTCCTGCCTGATGCCCCTCATCACTCTGCCTGCCTGACTTATTACCTCTAATTGTTTGCCTGCCTGCCTGATCGCCCCTAACCACCTCTGCCTCAGCCCCTGCTGCTACAGCTTTGTTTGGAAAGACATCCGGAATGACATCCAAAAGGTCGTTTGGCTGTCTGGTCTAATTAGCATATTACACTTCTTTATTATACATGAGAAAGACCCAAATAAGCAGAATATTATATTCATGGTTGCTGTTTTAAACCCTTATGTTCTGTGGCTCATTATGCATCATTATGGGGGCAAGAGATAACTGATATGCTTATTAACAATATGTTTTGCCATTAATAATAATTGCTACCTCCTATTGAGAATCATCTATATAGACACCAGGCACCCCCCAAGGTACTTCATACGATGTAACATATTTGTTATAGGTGAAAGTGGTGAATTTTAGAGAATCTAAGTAAAATGTCTTAGATTACCTATATATTTTAAATGCTATGTCTAAAGTTCAAATTCAAAATTCCAATGTCCATTCTTTTTCTTCCACACTCATCTATTTCCTCATAGATAGAAAATAATTTAGAGCTCTGTATACATTTTTAATGGAAATATGTTATCCCTTCTCCTGATTTTGTTTAGTTTTGCCAAAACCCACATATCCACACACTCTGTTTAGTGACAAGAATTTACTAATGAAGAAAATCAGTCAAAATGATGTGACTGTCAGAAAATCACCAAAGGAAACCAGCTTACTTGAGTTTGCAATTCTCCCTGTAAAAGAGGACCAACACCACAATGCTAAGAATCACTCTTTCAGCAAAATCCTCATTCTTTCTCTACCCTACCACACTCACATCCACCTAAATTAATGTATTTTTAAAAACTGTCATTGCACGCTTCCTTATTACCTGGAGCTATCTATATGTGGTATAACACTTTTATCAATGTATCTTAAAAAGTGAAAAATCTCTATTCCATAGAAACAACCTTTCACAATTCTCATTTTTTTTTTTTTGGTATAATTTCTTTTGCAGACCTCGGGAACTTGGGAGGGCAATTAAGAAAAAGAAGAAAATATCTCCCGCTTTCTTTTCATAGTTTCCACAAAGGCAGAAGGAGCTCTGGTTTTCTCTAGCTCCGAGATCATTAAAAAGTCGCCACTTTGATGTGAATACAGGAGACAAAAAAAAAAGTTTCTCTAGGAATGGCTCACAGGTTTCTGGATATGCCAAAAGAGAACAAACAGCAACAGATGAAGATGCTAGCAGTCTCAAGTGGCCTGTGAGAGACTTACAAAAGGAAAATTCTCCATAATGCATTGTTCAAATTTCTGTTCATCAAGCAGTGACACTGTCATAACTTTATTGTTCCAATAATAAAATCATTAGAAAAGACATATTTTTTCCCAAAATAAGTGAAGGTCATGAGGATATGAGCAAAGAATGGATGACTTATTGATGTGTACAAAATAAAAGTATAAATAATTTGTTATGGCTATTTACATAAATTTCACATTTTGAGCTGAAAGCTTTGTTTCTATTTATTACATTTACTCTTCCAATACTGAGATCTGAGAAACATGGACCTTGCTTTCATTTTATTTATTATAATAAGAACTGCATGTTCTTCCCGACTTCACTAGGGATTGCAATCAAAAGAAAACTTACCCTTCTCACTATTTACAATGTCCTTAGCAGCTATTGCCCTGGTACAAAAAATAGTTTAAATTTAGACTTTTTTCAATCCTTCCACTTAATTCCAGACTATTATCTTTTTAAATAGGTTGCTTGGGATACGAATGCAAGCAAAACATTGCAACTTCTACATTCTCTTGTTAGAAATGAGGATGGGCCATTATTTTCTCTGTATTTTTGCAAATTGTGAACCTTTTTTATGAAATAAAATGCACACATCATTACAATATTTTACTTAAATATGTAGTAGGCAAATAATTCTACTGCTAAGTAGTGACAGTTATAGTTGCTCCAACAATTTAATATATCTCCTCGAGTCATTGTAAGACATCATTTTTTTCCTTTTCTGATGATATGAGTTATTGTTAATTTCAATAAAAATACTAGGATGTTCTCACTGCAAGCAAAGATTGTCAAGCTGACTCAAAGTATAGTTTGGCATATCAAACTATTATTAGAAAAATGTCCCTTAATATTATGCATACATTACCTCTATTTTATTTCATTTAAATACAGTAACAATAATTTATAATAAAATTAAAAACATTTTTACTTTATTAGGAAAACAAAAACAAGGGAAAGTACTAAGAGCTTAATAATTTATCAAACAAATATTGAAAATAAAGCCATAGATTTATAACTAATGTTACACACATATATGGTGACATTTCAGTTGTAAGCTGTTTATGGTAATTCTTTTATTTTCCTTTAAATATCATAAATTGCTAATTAATTATAAAAAATATAAACCTACTATTTTATTTTTATGACTAAAATAATGAGAATAATGGGAAAGTGTAGGCAGAACTGAGTGGTCCAGAAAATAATTTTTCAGAAAAGCTGCTAGATTTATAAGTAATATTTACTATAGAATATGTTTGAAGTGCTCATTCATGTTTGATATAACTATTTTCAAGTTTAACTGTCTGTAAGTACACTAGATTAACTATAGTGGGCCAACTTAACCTAAATATTATTTTTAATTGTTGGTCTTTGAAATGACAAATACAAAAATGGCATTTCAATAATTATATCTACATATTCAGAGACACATGACTATTTCCAATGCCTAAAATGGGTTTGTAAGAATGGTCCAAAGTACCCTTGTGATTTAAGGGGCCACTGTGATATAACAAAAAGAACCCCTGGAGAGTGGAAAGAAAGAGTTTTGTTCTGTGTTCATCCACTACCAACCTAGGAGACCTTGGGAAATTGAAAGGAACTCACTCTGCAACTTTTTCCTTTTCAGTAAACAGAGAAAATTTGACTAAATTATATCTAAAGCCTAATTCAATTTAAAAATTGAAGATATGTCACTCTTTGCTACTCATGCAAATGAAATATACATTTCACCATATGCTGGACGTTAAGAAGAAGGGATCCATATAGGTCTTTTTTTTTTTTTTGTATTAGATTCCCTGTGCCCAGTTCCGTGCCTAACGCAACACAAGTGACTCCTCCCAATAACAGTTTGCTGAGCAAATGAACGCTGAATGAATGAATGAGTATCTTCACCTGATGGTTATATTTTTCTTATGAAACTATTTGGAATGATGGTTATTTTTTCACAGTTTAATATTGCCCTAATTTTTGTTGTTATTATCGAATGCTTGCTGTGCAAGTAGAATGAATAAAATAATCACCAGTCATTCCGTTTTCTTTGCTGATTTGATGCGGGTAATCTTGACTGGCCTGATCTTTATTCAAATGCTTTAAAATTCTAAGAAAAAAAATGTATTCTTCTTAGGAAATGGAAAATTACTGAAAATTATAGAAAATGTGGAACATTTGTCACCTGTAGAGTGAATTAGAAAATTCTGAACAACCCTCCTGCTAAGAACCCAAGGCAAAGTACAAATATCGCTAGGAACTTTCGAGGCTGTAAGGCGGTGGTTCTCAACTTTCCTAATGCCAGGACCCTTTAATACAGGTCCTCATGTTGTGGTGACCCCAACCATAAAGTTATTTTTGTTGCTACTTCATAACTGCAATTTTGCTACTGTTATGAATCATAATGTAAATATCTGTGTTTTGCGATGGTCTTAGGTGACCCACAGGTTGAGAACCACTGCTGTAGAGCCTCAGGCCATTGGAAAACACAGATATTTAAATTATGATTCATAACAGTAGCAACATTGCAGTTATGAAGTAGCAATGAAAATAATGTTATGGTTGGGGGTCACCACAACATAAGGAACTGTATTAAAGGATTACAGAATTAGAAAGGTTGAGAACCACTACTGTAAGGCATTACTAGGCCAATATCTAGAAGCAGATAGAAATTCAAAAGATCTGTTTTTCCATTCTAAACTGGGTAGCTGAGACCCTGTGAGTGTGAGCAGCATGATTGAGAGTCTTCTAGAATTATGAATAAAGAAATTCAGAGACAACCCTGGGGGTTTTGCTAAACAGCCTGCACTTTAGGGGGGTGGTGGCCTAAAAA
Organism: Lasiurus cinereus; assembly: GCA_011751065.1. NCBI lineage: Eukaryota > Metazoa > Chordata > Mammalia > Chiroptera > Vespertilionidae > Lasiurus > Lasiurus cinereus. The sequence goes on from JAAGEH010002531.1 coordinate 69,235,661, forward strand.
CTACACCCCAGAAATAGAGATGAATTTTTCTCCCAAACTGAAATCTCAATCTCTGAAACTGAGGTCCAAGGCAACAGCTGCTAGTTTCCCTGAGATGTGCATGACAGAGACAAAGGGAAATCTCTAGAAGTTAATGTTCTCCTAGGCCTCCAAATCATTTTTAAAACAATTTTATCAAATGCAATACGTGGCACTTCTTCAACCTACTGAGAATAAAACAAAACACAGTGGAAGGCCATTCTATCAGAGATGCTGTGTATTCACAAACAAGCACTTGCCTCTTAAAATAGAAGAAACATATAAACTTTGCTGATTTCGGCCACTGTCTCTGTGTCCAAGAAAGGCTGCAACTCTGTGTTTAGTCTGACATTCAGCAGGGAAACACAGACTTTGCTCCTGGCATTTCAGGCCACAAAGAAAACACCAAATGCAACGGAAGTCTCCCCAGAGTGCAATCCATCTTCATCACTCTTCACCTGCCATTACCAATGAAATCCCCAATTTTTCTTTCCCCCTTTCTCCCACTTCTCAGGTTTTCCCCTCGAACATCCAAAGAGACCCCCAGGAATGAAAATACTTATTATTTATTCTAGTTTCCTGGGGGAAAGTTAGCAGTTAAGCAAATAGGAAATCTTTGCTACTGATAGCAGAAAGTAGAGAATGAATGAACGAATGAATGAATGCTCAATCTGAATGAATGTTTAATGAACATATTTGTCAAAGATCAAGTTTTTCCATATCTTAGTGAGAGAACTGTATATTAGAGAGGCATGAGAAACAGACATGGGGCGTGGCTAAGGGATTCTGATGAATTTGCACTGGGGCCTCATCAGGAAGTTGGCATTTGAACAAAAACTTCAAGTTAGGTGAAAACATCATCCCTACATTATAACCTGGAGGACATACTTTTCAGGAAGAGCAAGCAACCCGGGCCAACTCTTCAAGCAGAGATATGCCTTTTGTATTTTTCAAGAGCAAAAAGAGACCAGTGTGGCTTCTGCAGAGCTGAGACATAGAAAAGTTAGTAAAAAGGGAGAACAAAGTGAAAACGGTGTGAGAGGGGGGAGAGGGAGAGAATTATGTAGGGTTCTACAGGCATACCATGGTAAGCTCACTGTCTTTTATTTTTTAGGTAATGAAGAACCAGTGGAGTGCTTCACATAAAGAGTGACATGGCACAATTTGTATTCGGAAAGAATTCCTCAGGCCTCTATGAGGAGAACACATCCTGGTGAGCAAGGGGAGGATCAGGGAGGACCTGCAGGGGCTATCTGAGGACCAGGGTTAAAGAAGATAGGATACATTTCCAGCGATGGCCATGGGGGTGGTGAGAACCAGCTGGCATTTCTGTTGTGTTGAAATTGGGGACCACGGGATTTGTTGCCTCATAGAATGTGAAGAATGAGAAGGAGAAAAATGGACTGCCTGTAGATTTTCAGCCTGGAGTTGCCACCCACTGAGATGAGAAACACTGCAATTGGAGCAGGTCTGGAGTCAGGTGGGTCAGAATACCAGTTTTGAAAGAGGAAAATTGGCAGGTGAGTTAGAAACAGAAAGAGAAAGCAAATAGGTACAGTGGTACCTTGAGATGAGAGTGCCCTAACATATGAGATTTTTCAGATACGAGCGATTTTTGCTTTGAAATACGAGCAACATTTGAGATAGGAGTTATTGTGCGGATCGGCCAGCTGCACACGACCCACCAGTTTACCGCGACTCGAGCATCTCATAGTTTCCCACGCCTCAAGGTTACGGAACGAATTAAACTCGCATCTCGAGGTACCACTGTACTTGCATATATTAGCCTGGAGTTCTCACAGTGTTCAGGCTGAAGGAAAAGCTAACATTCTTGGTGCTACATAAGATCAGCAAGAAAACAGGTGTAAAGAGAAGGCTAAGACGGAACAGGTCAAAGGTAAATGCTTCGAGATGGAAGAGTATTCCTGAGAGACTGAACAGGAATAGTGTGAGAAGTGGTAGGAGATCTTGTGAATAGGGTCCTGGAAGTTCCCTGAAGAAACTGTGACGAGAAGAATCATAATCAACTCTGTGATATGAGGCCATGTGGGAGGAGGGGCTGAAATTGGCCATTATAAGACTCTTATTTCCAGCTGTATTAGTTTGAACAGTAAATAACTGCTGATCATCAAGTGTTTAGACCAGTGGTTCTCAACCTGTGGGTCGAGACCCCTTTGGGGGTCGAACGACCCTTTCACAGGGGTCGCCTAAGACTATTGGAAAACACCGATTTCCCACGGTCTTAGGAACCAACACACCGCTCCTCAGTGTAGCAAAATGTAGCAATGTAGTTTACTGTTGTCATATGAAGACCGTTACCCATGCTACACCACGATTCAAGACAAAATTTCATTTATTTGTCATTAGAAATAAATATTTCACAGTATATAATTACATATTGTTTTTGTGATTAATCCCTATGCTTCAATTTGTAACAATGAAAATACATCCTGCATATCAGATATTTACATTACAGTTCATAACAGTAGCAAAATGACAGTTATAAAGTAGCCATGGAAATAATTTTATGGTTGGGGGTCGCCACCACATGAGGAGCTGTTTTAAAGGGTCACGGCATTAGGAAGGCTGAGAACCACTGGTTTAGACTGACCAAAAGGCAGTAACTTATGGTTCAATCTGATATTGTGTACTTTATCATTTCACAGCAAATTTCTAAAACCAATAAAAACGTGGATAATGTCAGTGATTCAGGCAGTAGGAATTAATTAAAACTGCAAGCCGAATATTATTTTCAGTTATGAATCTGAACTTAGAACAAAAGATTTGCCTTCACCAATGTTTACAACAGCAATAATTACCTTATTGGAGACTTTGGAAAACCTATTTGCATGTGAGAAGAGTGCCAAAATCTAAAAATGTTCTAACAGTGCAATGGGATCTACTCTATCCTATAGAATAAAAGCCTAATGAGCTAAATGTCTGGTCATCCATCCACCTTTCGAACAATCAAGGGGTAATATGCTCATGATATGCTAAGGTGGCTCAACTGCACACTATGACGTGCACTGACCACCAGGGGGCAGACGCTCCAACCAGTAGGTGAGCTTGCTGCTGGGGTCCAGCTGAGTGAGAAGGGTTGGACACACCCTGGAGCTTTCCCTCAGTCCCTCCCTGTCTGGCCAACCTCCCATGTCCCTCTTCAACCCAGTTGTGCACCAGTGGGGTCCCTTGGCCTGGCCTGCACCCTCTCGCAATCCGGGACCTCTGGGGGATGTTGGAAAGCCAGTTTTGGCCCAAAACCCGCAGGCCAGGCCAAGGGACCCCACTGGTGCACGAATTTGTTCACTGGTCCTCTAGTTGTGCAATAAAAGTAATAAATACTAAACATATATCATACTATCCTATCTGCTGTACAATTTTAAAAGCCAGTGTCTCTTACTCGTCCTTTACAAACATGTCATTTCGAGAGAAAACTCATCATGCTGATGAAGGTAAGTTTCTATGTTCTATGCACAACTTAGTGCTGCTTAGCCTCGCAAGCCAGCCTATCACACATGTAGAGAGATCTTAAAGCTTTCACAGTGCTGACAGCTGTCCCGGGGAAGGTCTACAACAGGGTGTCTTCATGGGAATTATACCTCTGCTGACCCATTGTGCTAGCACTTACATCTAAAGCTCTGTCTTTCAGAACATTTCTAGCCGAAACCGGTTTGGCTCAGTGGATAGAGCATCGGCCTGCAGACTGAAAAGTCCCAGGTTCGATTCCAGTCGAGGGCATGTACCTTGGTTGCGGGCACATCCCCAGTAGGGGGCGTGCAGGAGGCGGCTGATCGATGTCTCTTTCTCATCGATGTTTCTGACTTTCTATCCCTCTCCCTTCCTCTCTGTAAAAAGTCAATAAAATATATTTTAAAAAAAACATTTCTAAATTAAGCTGATTTCATTGAAAATATTAACCATGTAACAGATAAAATGTCAGGGAGGCTAATCTGCTTGCTCCTCTCTTTTAATGCATACTGCCTTTGTCCAGATTATTGGTCTAAACATTAAAAAAATCCTCTATTTATGTTTTGCATAATCAGCTTCTGTCAAGCAGATTTGAAGTAATTACTATATTTAAAGATTTAAATGTGGTACACTTTGACTTTAAAATCCTTTAAATTTTTCTGTCATTACAATGTTTACTTTGATTGTTATGACCCAGAACACAATATAAACCTGAATGCGCTGAAACCAAAACACTAACCAATGAATTATAATTTTCAAAAGTAACTGATTCAGTGTTGCTTTTCCAACTCAACCAATACTGTGTGTGCGTGTGTAGATGTGAGTTCAGTTAAAAATAGGGAAGAAAGATAAATGGGGCATAAAAAAATCAGTACAATGCCATAGATAAGGAAAATCTTGATTAATTTCAGCCATATAATTTAATAATCCAATTTACCTTCACCCCCACCTTAAAATAGTACCTTAATGGCAGAGATAAGAAGTTCTGGTACATAGGAAATCACTGATTGATTACAAATCTAGTGTCTTCAGGGATCTAAGAGGAGGAACAATTCATTTATTTTTATCATTCCCTAGCACTTTCTTGAGAAAATGAAAGTACAGTTGATTCAAATGGTAAGAAGTATGAAGCTTTTTTCCTTCATGCTTTTTTAATTCAGACTGTGAATTCAATTAGTTCTACTTGAAGCATTAAATGATAAATAAGACCCTGACCCTCCACAGGAAACAATAAAATGTGTGAGGATGACTTTCTGCGTTATGTTTTGAATGCCTGGAATAAAAACACACAGAACAATGTCAGTTTGCTGTTTCTGGGCCTCCTGCTTTGTGGAAAGCAGCTGTTTATTTCCACTGGTGTGGTTTTCTTCCCACTCGGATTCCCACTCTCCCAAAATAAAGAACTAAGTAAAAAAAAAGAGAGAGAGAGAGAGACCCTTATTACATGTATGTTCACTGTCTTCAATATTATTATTGTACATTACAATTTCAAGAAGTAATTTATATCTTTTTTTCTTTAACTTAAAAATTATTTCTGAGTGGAGATGTTAAAACAATGCATTTTATTCCTATTTGGATTATAAAGTTTTCTAATTGCACACTAAGGAAAAAATTATTTTAGAGTTTTTTATGGAAGAGGACAGAAATGTAACTAATACTCAAAATTATTTAAATGTGTAGACAGAAATGTTATATTATTACTGATATTAGATACATATTTTGGCTTATTTTTTAAACATTTATGACAATTGGGACATTTGTCTTGCATGAATTTACTTAAATGCATTTAATTTAATAAATAAGAGTGTCAATATAATTATTGGCTATTAAATTTCATTGGTTTTGTTCTTGACTATATATTCTTCAAAGATTTCACTCCATAATTTACTTACAGGATTTAAGGTTTTATATGAGGGGTGACCCAAAGAGCCGGGAATCTTGGAGATACTAGCATAAATGGGATAAAAAATAATAGAGTTCAAAGCAGTCAGTTGGTGCCCCCAAACCGGAAAGTCCGGGACTGCTGAGGAAGCACTGGTCCAGGGGGACCTTGTATTCTCAATGAAACAGATGCACTTCTCTCATCCTTCACACTGTGAGACCCTTCAGCGTGGAGACCTGCAGGCAGCCTCAGCTCATTTGACAAGAAAGGGATGCTAAATTATTTCACTTGAATTTTCTTGCCTGTCCAATGACAGAACAAAATAGTGTACAAGCTATAGTATGGGAAAGCTGTTGAAAAAAAACAACAACCCTATATTAGAGGGAGGAAAAAGAAAACTCCTCTTTAATCCCATTTATATATACTACAAATATATTATTTTAGTAAGGCCTGTTGGTTCTGAATACAAAGTAAATGTTCATTGTAGATATATGAAATATATAGAGGAAAAGTTAACATATAATGTAATTTTACCCTCGATCCCTGAAATAAAATGCTAATCCTATATAATAAAAGGGTAATATGCAAATTGATCCTAATGGCAGAACAACCAGAATGACCGCTGGACCAGTCACTATGAGGTGCACTGACCACCTCTTGGTTCCTTCCCCTGGTCATCAGGCACCGATCACTCGATGGTGAATGGGGAACTGGGGGTGGGTGGTAGTGAGGGGCAGGCCAGGCCTAGAACCGTACCTGCACACAAATTTCGTGTGCCAGGCCTCTAGCATTTTATAGGTATCTTTTATGTGTTATTTTTGAAAAATAACAAATATTTTGAATCATAATTCATCTTAGTTTGCATGTCAAAGTCATTTGTAAGCACTGAACAGCTATGTAATATGTTTTATCTTTGTATAGAATAACTTAATTGATTATTTCCAAATTCTGGTTATGCAGATTGTTTTATTTTGTTTTGTAGGTTGTTTTATTTTTTGGTATAATTTTTGAGGACTGGTTTGTTTTTGCTACAATAGCAACCGCCATAAATAATATGTGAACAAAATTATCAGTCTTGGTTTTACCTCATTTCCTTATGATATTAATTATTTTTATTGCAGGCTTTTAAAATATATATTGGTAATTGCTTTTCAGAGAAGAAATATATAACCTGTTTCCACTTGAACAACACTAGTGTTTTGAGGAGGACTTTTATACTGCATGCATTCTAATTTCATGTTGAGAGAAATTTATTTTTCTAAAGTGTTAAGAACATATTGAGATAGGCATATAGCTATACTTGTATCTCTATCTTTGTGTATTGAAAACAAGCCATGTTAAGTGTGTTCATTCAAATATTTGCTTTATTTTATTTTTTTGATGACTAAAATAAAATGCATTCCATCAGTGAAATACAGATGGCCAGTCTTCACTCAAGAAGAACATGTCTTGGTTAACAACAGTTAGCAATGTAGGCGTAATGTAGGTCTGAATAAGTGAAGTGATAGTCATTCTTATATTATTTTGACTTTGCTAGAGGAGATAACTGAAGCGGAATTTGTGCACAGAATTTATGGGCACTGGTGCACGCTTTGATTCTCCTATGTACCTAAGTAGTTTTAATGGTTATTTTTAATGTGCCAGCCTCAGTGGGCTAAGGATGCCCACACACCTGGTAAAACATTATCTCTGGGTATGTGGATTTGAGTGTTTCTGGAAGATGTTAACATGTGAATTGCTAGACTGGATAAAGAAAAATGCCCCTTCCAATCTGTTGAGGGATGAAATAGAGCAGTGGTTCTCAACCTTCCTAAGGCCGCGACCCTTGCATACAGTTCCTCATGTGGTGGTGACCCCCAACCATGAAATTTTGCTACTGTTATGCATCGTGATGTAAATATCTGCATTTTCCAATGGTCTTAGGCGACCCCTGTGAAAGGGTCATTCGACCCCCAAAGGGGTCGCGACCCACAGGTTGAGAACCACTGAAATAGAGCAAAAAGTCAGAAAAAGGGTGAATTCACTCTTTCTGTTGAGCCAGGGCATCCAACCTCTGTCCTGGGACCTCAGCACTCCTAGTTCTTGGGCCTTTGGACTCAGAGCAAGAATGACAGCTTTTGTGCCTTTAGTTTCCAGGCCTTCAGACTTGGACTGAATTACATCATCAGCTTTCTTGGTTCTCCAGCTTGCAGAGAGTGAATGATAGGACTTCATAATGCTTATGCAATAATGTCAAAACTATAGGAAGGTAGGAAGATAGATGATAGATGATAGGTAGGCTGATTCAGGACCCAATGGGCTCTCTGCACAAATGACTAGCTTCATGGAATGGAAAAAAGTCCTAACGTAAGTAGGTTGGGGGTTGATCGCCAGATGAAAGCTAAGTGCAAACCATGAAATAATCTTCAGAAAGCCCTGATGATATGCATTGACTAACTTTTTATGAGTCCCCATTAGACTAGAAATGCCAAAATGCCATTCGTGTGTGAATTTCTCTTATAAACACACCAGACTGCATGTATTTATTTTTAGGGACCATGTTTAAGAATGCAGGCTTAGAAGAGTCATAGCAGACGTTGACTAGTGTTATCTCTAAGACAGCCAGAATGTCTGGATTACCTAAACCCAAAAGTAACACTACCCTTCAGCAGACAGCGTTAATAATGATGACCTGGATTAAAAAAAACAAAAAATAGAATGGGATGCTAATGCCTGAGGCGGGGTACCCCAGGAAATCTCTGTCCAATTGATCCTTGAGGGAACTGATCTGGAACTAAGAGGATGCCAACACATTCTGACATGCAGGCCTGCAAGCAGAGAGCTTTGACTTCTCACTCAGCTGTCCGTGGGACTTGGCCTTTAAATGATTCTCAGACTTCAGGGATTGAAGAACAAGTCACCTTTCATTAAGCGATGACCTCCTCTGTAGGCTGGCAGCGAGCACTGGCACGGGAAGAGGTCAGGTGTGCAGACCATTGAGGTGAAGCCTGTTTTACAGGGAAATGACTGTGTTGAAATGTCTGGCGTGTCTCCTGGTGCCTGCTTAAGAGGCTTTCCCAATCACACCGGGGAATGATTGAAAAGATATTGGTGGATAGGAATGATGTGATGCAGCAGCACATAAATATTGAGCGAAATGAGCACCTGCAAAAGGCAGGCCATGGAGCTTCAATGGAGGTGAAAATGCTGCAGAGTCTCGGGGTGATAATGCATTATGGCTTTTACTCTCTGCTTTTGGCAAGGGTTACAAGAAAAGAAAAACCCAGAAGGGAACGAGTCTATTGGTATGAGGAAATGAAAGTAAACAGGAGAGTAATTTAGGGCTTTGAAGTATTGGAAAACACTGGTTGCCCCTATACTGCAAAGGTATGAAATAAGATACAAGCGGCTTTGCGTGACACGGTCTTACTAATTTACAGTAGCTACAATGTGGAAACAGCCTAGGTGCCCGTCAGCAGATGACTGGATCAGAAAGCTATGGTACATCTACACAATGGAATTCTATGCTGCCATAAAAAAAACAAGGAATTCTTACCATTTGCGGCAACCTGGATGGAACTGGAGAGCATTATGCTAAGTGAAATAAGCCAGTCAATGAAAGAAAAATACCACATGATCTCACTTATTTATGGATAATGAAGAACATTGTAAACTGATGAACAAAAAGATAGATACAGAGGCAGCAAAACGTCAGCCAGACTGTCAAATTACAGCAGGAAGGCTAGGGAGAGGTGGGGTAGATAAGAGATCAACCCAAGGACTTGTATGCATGCATATAAGCATAACCAATGAACACAAGATTCTGGGGGATTAGGGTATGCATGGGAGTGGGGGGGTAATGGCAAGATATGTATACATGTAATACATTAATAAACATTTTTTAAAAATTAAAATTAAAAAAATTAAAAGTAAAAAAATATATATTCAGTCTGTGATATGTATATGAACATGCTCTTTCACTTAATGCCATTATTTCTAATAATCTCATGATAGTTGCCTGTATATTGAGAGAAAAACTATTGGGCCAGGAAATAAAAGAAATAAAAAAAAAATAGTTCCATTACACTGTCCCTGCTTTACGATTTGTGTTGGGTTCATAAGAATAAAGATGGGAGATGTTTTTTAGTTTAAATCTTTAGTTTATAGGTCATTAGACTTGTAAGTTCTATATCTGGGGCCAATGAAAAGGACTTGCATCTTTTAAAACATTTGCTCTGTGGTTAAATATAAGAATTAGGTATAGCCAAAACCGGTTTGGCTCAGTGGATAGAGCATCAGTCTGCAGACTGAAAGGTCCCAGGTTCAATTCCGGTCAAGGGCATGTATCTTGGTTGCGAGTACATCCCCAGTAGGGGCATGCAAGAGGCAGCTGATCTATGTCTCTCTCTCATCGATGTTTCTAACTCTCTATCTTACTCCCTTTCTCTCTGTAAAAAAATCAATAAAATATATTTTAAAAAAAAAGAATTAGGTATAGTCCCTATGAGTAGAAAGGATGAAATGATATTTGTTTCCAGACTGACTCTCACTGATGTCTCATCAAACAAAACTGTCTATCCTTCCTGTACATACAGCTAGTCGAAACTTCTCAGCCTCATTTGCTGTTTTAACTGGGTAACTGATTGATTCCAGTCCAATAAACAAAAGTATAAATCATGAGTTTCTGGCAGGCTTATCACATGAAAAGGTCCCAGGAGGAATTTGCCATGTTTATCATCTTGAGGAACAGATAAGACTTCCAAGGTTTTACCATACTACAGACAATTGTTTGACCTACCAAAATGATCAAGATTCTTTTATGTGATCAATAAGTTCTAAAAGCCACATTTCAGAGCAAATACTATGGCTTAGATCATAATTCTTTTTCCACGTGTCTTATAAACTTCATATATAGTCACGGGAATTGGAATTGTCTTAAATCTGTAATATGGCAACAGGTTTGAGCAGAGTTGTGCATGCATTATCATATACTGTGACCTGGTTTGTAGATAAAAAGATAGTTAAATGTCCTTTCAATGTCATTTGATAAGCAGGTCAACATTCTCTTGGAGAAAGCCGGTGAGCTTCCCAAAGGTCACTCAGTTAATAAAGAGTAGAAATAAGAGCTGAAGCAAGGTCACCAGGCCCTTGATTATTTCCCTCTAACATTGATATAAGCCAAAATATTACAAATGAATACTAAAGCTATGAATGTTAAAAGTAATATTATTATGGTTCCTACACAAGCAAAAACCACAATTCTGTTCAGTGAATTGGAATCATGCCCCCAATAAATAAATGCTCTTAGAGCTAAAAAGACTACTTTTAAAAAGCTGTATTTCTAAAATATCAATACAAATGATAGTTTTCAGAGCAACTAAATTTCTACCAGCACAAACTGCAATAAATTAAACTTTGGAGAAATGAAAGTTTCATTCTAATACCCTGCCCACAAGTGACTGGATTTCCCAATGTGGTCATTTTCAAAACTTCATATTAAATATGAAAATTTTAAGATGAGTTTGGAGAGAAACATCCAAGAGGATACAAGGCTGAGGAGTAGATGAGAATTCAAAAATAACTCTTGGTTCTTCTCCAAACTAGATCAATCTCTGGCCTGTCAAGCATTAGATTACTATGCAGACAGAGTGAAGTCTCACTTCTCTAATTACTCATCTCTGCATTCCCCCCTTTCCACGTCTATAGTAAAAGGTGCATCCAAACTTGGATTCTGTTAGCCTCTCAGGTCTCTACTGAGAGGCTTTCCTGGTTCATCAAGTGAATAAAGAGAGGAAAAGTGAAATATGTTAAACATTACCAGAAAGCGCTGCAGCAGGCAAATCTGCAGCCCAAGGGCCATATGATGATTCCCAAAGACAAACAAAAGTGGATGCCTTTCCCCTGAACTTACCTTCATTAAAGTGAGCATTGGAACATTTACAACCTAGACTCATAACTTAGTGATACTCATTTTTTTATATATATTATATTGATTTTTTACAGAGAGGAAGGGACAGGGATAGAGAGCTAGAAACATCGATGAGAGAGAGACATCAATCAGCTACCTCTTGCATGTCCTCTACTGGGGATGTGCCCACAACCGAGGTACATGCCCTTGACCGGAACCGAACTGGGACCCTTCAGTCCACAGGCCTATACTCTAGCCACTGAGCCAAACCGGTTTCGATGATACTCATTTTAAATTCCTGGCTTGCTTATCAGAGTTGCAAAATGGGAACATGGGTGTTCAGTTTTAGAAAAGCATGCGATTTGCAGCCATTCGAAGCTTTGGCAACATCAATGCAGCTCTTTAATATTCAACAGGTGATGCACAATCATGTCCACAGGTGCTACACCTCCTTTAACAGCACTGCATTTTGTGCAGAACTCATGAATAGAACCCAAGGCAAAGGTGCATCACTGAATTCCTTAATGATTAAACTAACTATGACACAACACACATAAAGATATGTTAAATATCGCATCTAGTTTTAACATTTAGACATAGATATGTAGCATTATATTTTATCATAGAAATTTAGAGTTAGGCGGAATCCAGAAAAATAACTAGGGACATGCAAAATTAAGAGGGTATCAAGTTATGAAATTGAAATACAATTTGTTATTTTAGAGGAGATAACAGCTCTTTTTAGAGAAAGTGCCAACATCATAGTTCAGTAGATTTGGCCACTTTACTGCACTTGACTCATAAAGCCAAAATTATGAGAGCCCACCACCTGGGCATGTGCCCTTGACCAGAATGGAACCCAGGGCTCTTCAGTCTGCAGGCCAATGCTTTATCCACTGAGCCAAACCAGTTAGGGCTAGGTGATGCCTTTTATAACATATGCCTTTCAGCATGCCTTCCACTGTGCTGTGCACACACGGAATGCCCATTAACACTTCTGATTAATTCACAGATATGCAGTTTAAGTCCACATCAAAAAACTTTGTTACATGTAAAATTTGACCTTCTTCAGAACACATAGCCTAAGCTTAATCTTCTAAACCTCACTGCTATTTCAATTATTCTAAAGCAGTTCATTTATAACAAACACTAGCCACACTTATTCATTATGACTGAGATCAAATACAGAAAAATATTTTTACTCTAAGAAAACGTTAAGACTATTCTTGCTGACTTTAATTTTTAATCAGGAAAAAAGGTCCCTTTGGGACAGTATAAAGCATTACACTGATTATGTATTTCATTATTGTTCCTGATACAGAGGGCAAGAGTTGGATTCATTTTTAAAACAGTAAGAAAAAACAGACATCGAAGCGTGAAGCAACAATAGTAATTCAGAATAAAATTAGAAGAATGTAATTAGAAGATATAAGCCTCTGGAAAAACAACAATCCAAAGGTGAAACCTATTTCAAATTATTCCCCATAAACACTGGATAAATGTACATTTTTCTTACTGGAGGTCAGAAATTTCCATTGTTTGAGAGTTATGAAGAGGAAGGAGTGAAGTGATTGGTTCCCTGAACCAGGCCTATTCTTGCTCCCAGCAAACAGCCACCTGTAAACAAATAAGATCACCTAACAATTTCACCTGTGGCTTTTCTCATTAGAAAAGTGAAAACAACTGGATCACTCTATGGAGAAATAACAGAAATGTTGTCAAACCATGAATGTCCTTACTGGAAACCAAAACCAAATAATAATAATAATTCTTTGCTATTAGTAAAGCTTAAATATACAGTTACCATGTATGGGAATCTCAGTAATAGAAAGGCAAATTTTGTCACGTGAGAATGGATGAAAGAAAAAGCAATGGCCAACTGCCTAGCCCTGATCTTTTGGAACATAAAGCAATTGAATTGAAAGAAAACTTAGAGATTATTTAAACCTGTGTCTAATACACTTGCGGAAATCTTACTTGAATAGTGGGTAGCTAGTTTTTCTCTATTTTCAAAAAATGGGCCACTCAAGGCTATTACTGCATACAATCTGAGAATATGAGTTACAATGCATGCTTATTGAATAGCTAGCTTGTAAAATACAGTAAACTATTACATTAACAGGTTTTAATATAGTCTAACAATAATTTTAGTAGTTCTATAAGGTAGGCAATGCTTCTTAAAACGTTTTGGGGAAAATACTGTTTCTTGCTAATTTTCCAGCCCAACATTTCTCATGAACATAGGTGCAAAAGTTCTCAGTAAAATATTAGCAAATTGAACCCAGGAATGTTTAAGAAGAATTCTATACCATGACCCAGAAGAATTTATTTCTGATGGCCAAGCCTGGTTTAACAACTGCAATATACTAGTATACTAGTTATGGTATGCAAGCTTGATATATAAAAAGTCAGTTGCCTTTTTAAATGTCAGAAATGAACTTTTGGAATTTGAAAGTGAAAACACAATATCATTTGTATTAGCACCTCTTTAAATATTTATGTGCAAATGTAATAAAATACATACAAGGTCTGTATGAGGAAAACTCCAAACTCACAATAGAAATCAAAGAAAAGCTAAGTAAATAGAAACATATTCTATGTTCATTGATAGGAAAACAATGTTGTTAAGATGCTGACCCATGCAACTTGATCTATTGATTCAGTGTTTCCTGACATCCCTACAAGTTGTTTTGTAGATATAAATAAACTGATCCTAAATTTATATAAAAAGGCAAAAGACCCAGAATACCAATATAATACTGAAGAAGCAAATGAATGCAGGGGACTCACACTTTCCAAATTCAAGGTATCCTATAAATCTGTATCAAGACAGAATGACAGAATGATATTGGCAAAATAATAGGTCAATGAAACAAAATATAATGCTTAGAAAGAGGTCCATGCAAATATAGTCACTTGATCTTCACAAAAGGAGCACTTTAAAATCATGTACTAAAATTGCTAGTCAGTGCAATGACAAATAAATGGAAAAGTTCAAAATTTGGTCATATATTCAATTAAATGTCACCAAGTTTAAAAGATGAAAATCATATTAACTATGTTCTCATATATACCACCACCAATTTAGCTAATGATGTATATAATAAGTCAATAATTGGGAAAATTTATAGATTATAAGTTAAGAAATATAGAGGTCAAAATAATTCATTGTTCCAGGAAGAAATCACAATAAAAACTGGTAACATGCTTTAAACTAAATGATAAGTGAAATATAATTATTAAAACTTGTAGGATGCAAAGCCATACTTAAAGAACATTTTACAGTTTTAGATGCATTCACTGAATAAGCAAACAAGCTAAAAAATTAGTTACACATCCTTCTGTGAATGAAAATAATATATTGCATCCACAAGAAATAAAAAGAAATAAAAGTAACAGCAGAAAATAGATTTAAGGAGTGCAACCAAAGAAATACTGGTTTTTTAGAAAGACAAACTTCATAATTTAGAAAGACAAACTTCATAATTTTTTGGCAAGAGCAATTGCAAAAATATTTAAAAGTACAAATCAATTTCAGGAATTAAGGGAGACTTCACTGCAGATGCTATGAACATTAATAAAATTTGAAAAACTAATAACTTATAGAATTATATAAATACCTTTCCACAAACAAATTCACGATCCAGTTGATTTCGTTAATGAATTCAACCATTCATTTCAGAAATTTATCATGTCAAACTTAGACTTTTCAAGAAATAGGAAAACAGAAATTACAAATAGCTCTTTTTTTTTCTAGCAAACACTTGATACAAAAATCCCGATAAAAAAATTGGAAAAGAAGTATTTTATATACATAATTTTAACTACTATAGGGGAACAAATTATGGGCTTGGTAAATAAATGATTTAACACAAGGAACATTAACAATGCAGAGAAAAATATGGACAAATTAATCTACCTCAAATAGGAAATTCTTTCTTCATCAAAAAAAATACTTAAAACAGATTGAAAAGGCAAGCCAGCATATAATTACAGGACACCCACTGAAAAACAACTTATGACCAGAATAATCAAAACAATGCTGGATAATTTCTTAAAACACAGACAACCCAACAGAAATAAATGCAAGAAACTTGAACAGGAAAGTGAACCAAAAACTTAGGTTAAATCCGATAATGATTTAATCCAAATGCTGTCAATAAATTCTACAGGAGTTATCATTATACACCCTCTGATATGGTGAACGGTAAAAAGTGGTTTACTATACCTTGAGCTGTCCAAGATATAGAAGGAGGAAATGATTGTACCCGGGCCAGAACACTGATACAAACACTTTGGATGAATGTGGGGCAGTCCATACATATATCCTAAAATTGAACATAAACACGTTGTGACTCAGCAATTCCACTCTTCAGTGTACTAATATTTTCAACAGAAATGCATGCCTGAGGACATCTGACTCTTACCAGAAACGTTCAGACCTTAATTATTCTTAACAGCCAAAGGCTGGGAACAGTTCACAGGTTAATCAGCATGACAATGGATTGCCTACCAGTAAGCATTTGAAGAGCAAACAATAGCTATATGAAACAATTTAAGTCATCTCAAAACCTTGTGGCAAAGAACCCACACAAAACAATTCCAGTTTTATGTTTTAATTTACTTCAAGTCATAAACAGGTAGGAATTAGTGATGTTTGTATGAAGAATTAATGAAAAGGTTCAATGTTATGTATGACTTGCTCTGGTTACAGGAGAGTTCACTTTGTGGTAGTAATTCCCTGAGCTGTTAAGATTTTTCTTATTTCTCTGTGTTTGTTAAACTTCAAGTAAAGTTTAAAAATGCAAGAAGAAGGATTTGCTATCCACTTCAGAATATTAGAAGACATTCATTTACCCCCTATTTTACTAGAAAAAAAATGTAAAATATTCCTTTAAAATTCTATATATTTTAAAAGAAAGAAGCAAGAGGAAGAGAGGTAAAAGGAAAGAGAGATACAGAGAGAGAAAGAGAGAGAGAAGCATTTGGTATTTGTCATCCCAGGAAATGCATCTGGTGGAAAAATTATCTCTGATAGAAAAATCGGCATATTTATTTCTGGTAAGAAAATTAAATCTGACTCAGTAGAACCTTAATAAGCAAGATATTTAAGGCATTGCTTTCTAAGCTAGACTTTATAAGGGTCAATTTTTTTTTCATAATGTAAAATTTCTGAGATGTAGTTTGTTTTGAAAGCTTTATTATTATTTATTATTGTTATTATTCAGACTGGCATATTAGAGCATATACAAAAATGAATCTATACATTTTCTTATCTAATAAGAAATGGAATTATAAATAAATGTGTTCTGGTGAAAAACTGCCCACGAGACAACATAGGCCATCTATACCTAGTACATATATCTATATACCTAGTACATCTGCTTGTCTCCCTACCTACTCTTTTACACACACACACACACACACACACACATATATTCACACACGCACATATAAATATTATTTGTTGAACAGAAGTTCCTATTACAATTTTGCCATATTTTAGTTATATGTATGTTTCTTTGTGCTTTCCTATTCTGGCAAATAATCACATAGGGGAAAAGACTAATTATTGTAACTGTTATTAGACATTAACTGAGCCAAATGTAAGGCTAGGCAAATTACTTAGGTTGACTGATCTAATTCTCACAATGACCCCATAAATTAGATATCATCATTATGGGAATTTTGCATACAAGTATCCAAATCTAGCCAATGTTAGAGCCGGGATTCCCACCCGGCAGTTGATATCCAAAGTCTATGATTCTAAAGGAGTCACTATTAGAATGTGCCCTAAGAGGAAATTCCTCATCCCTCCCCTGCCTTTTTCCAATTCCATCAAAGTAGTCATGTTTGTTTCTGGACCGTGAAGGATGTGGTGAGCAGATTTTCAGCTTATCACAGGCATAGGTGTGCCAGAGTGCCTGGGGGCATGTAGTTCACCTCATCCCCTATTTCTACCAGGAACAAGCCTCCTCCAACTTTTTTTTTGAATTTTCATGATCTCCCTTTCAAGATCTACTTCACTAATGACTTCTGTTTACAGGTGGGATCTCTTCATGCTTTTCTTTTGTATCCCCTTGCCTTCAAGATGCTGGCAAAGTTGAAGAACACTTGCTGAAGCAATTTCTAGAGAGGCATCCTCAGTGAGAGGGGCTCATGGTCTGACCAGCCACCCAATTTTGCTCTCATTTGGAGGGTGCCAGCCACCAAATCAGGCAGAGTGTCATCTCAAGACCCTAAGAAAGGGCCACCTTGACTACACAGCCCTCCCCAAAACATGCAGCCTACCTCCACTCCCATGACAAGAGCCTGGCCACTTGGAGGGAAAGGAAGTTACAGCCAAGGGACCTTCTCCACGGGGCAGGCACAGCTGCTTTCTCTGAGGCCAGAATGCCCCCATCCCGGGGCAAACCCCGCAGGTGAAATGTCTTTTCCAAGGTCAGGGCCCGATCTTCCCTATACTTCTTTATCCCAGGGTTAGTTCCCTTTCAGTATTTTCAAACTTTCTAATATTTCTACTTTAAATGTTATGCCTGGAAATAGACTATTGCACAGGTTGTTTGCTTGGTTGTTTGGACCACTGAGATTATGTCCAATTCATCCTTATCAATTATACTGATTTGCCTGATTAGTAATACTCCTACAGTATTACTCCTACAGTACTAGTATTTTTTTCAGATGAAAATTTCCTTAAAACTATTTTTAAGTCATTCTTCCATAGAAATCTTCTAGTTCAGCGTTCTCAACCTGTGGGTCGTGACCCCTTTGGGGGTCGAACAACCCTTTCACAGGGGTCACCTAAGACCATCGGAAAATGCAGATATTTACATCATGATGCATAACAGTAGCAAAATTTCATGGTTGGGGGTCACCACCACATGAGGAACTGTATGCAAGGGTCGAGGCCTTAGGAAGGTTGAGAACCACTGTTCTAGTTAGTAAGAATTTGTCAACCTCTGAATATCCAAAAAATGTTTTCACTTGTCTTTTTCCACAAATTATAGAGTGGTGGGGCAGAGGAATACAGTTCCAAATTAAATTTCCCTCCAATATTTATGTTGCTTGGTCATTCCACATTCAGCATATATAATGAAAATTTCATTATGAATCCAATTCATATTCCCTTGCAGCTAAGCTAAGCCTTTTCACTCTGCTTTTCATCCTGTGTATTATATTGTTTTCATTTTTAATTTGCTGACAATAATGTTTTAAGTTTTGACATATTTTTTTTCTATTTTATAAAAATGACTAGAGACCCGGTGCAAGAAATTGGTGCATGGGGAGGTTGACCTTCAGCCCAGCCTTCTCCCTCTCCAATCTGGAACCCCAAGTAGAATCAGGACTAAACAAACAGTCAGACATCCCTCTCACAATCCAGAACTGCTGGCTCACAACTGCTCACCTGCCTGCCTTCCTGATTGCCCCTAACCCCTTTTGCCTGCCAGCCTGATCACCCCCTAACCACTCCCCTGCCAGTCTGTTTGCCCCTTACTGCCCTACTCTGTGGGCCTGGTCACCCCTAACTGCCCTCCCCTGCAGGCTTGATCACCCCCAACTTCCATCTTTTGCAGGTCTGGTCCGTGCCACTTCTCTCCCCTGCTGGCCATCCATATGGGGCACGATCTTTAGACCACATGGGGGCAGTCATATTGTGTGTTAGAGTGATGGTCAATCTGCATATTACTCTTTTATTAGATAGGATAGAGGCCTGCTGCACAGGTGGGGGCCAGCTGGTTTGTCCTGAACGGTGTCCTGGATCAGAGTGGGTGTTCCCTTGGGGTATGGGGTGGCCTGGGTGAGGGTCCTGTGGTGGTTTGCAGGCCTACCATGTCCCCCAGCAACCCAAGTGGAGGCCCTGGTATCTTGGACTTATTTATCTTCTACAATTGAAACTTTGTAGCCTGGAGTGGAGCCAAGCCTTCTGCTTGCACAGCCATTGAAATTTTGCTGCCTTAAGCAGACGCCTGGACCGGCCAGGGTGTGTGGAAAGCTTGGTTTCCTCCATCAGCAGGGGCAACCCAAGCCTCTCTCCTGCTCTCTCTGTGGCCGTAGCCATCTTGATTGGGTTAATTTGCATACTTGCTCTGATTGGCTGGTGGGGATGGCTGGTGGGTGTAGCGGAGGTATGGCCAATTACATATTACTCTTTTATTAGATAGGATATTGGGGGGGGGGAAATTAGATCATGACCAATGTCTCTACACACATTTATTTTCAATCTCTAAATGCTTTGGGATTACTCCTGAGCAGTCCTGGGTTAATTAATCATTCTGTTGCTAAAGGCTTATGGATGTTTCAGGTTCCAGCTTTTCTTGAAGTAATTAGTGAGGTTTGCTTTTTGTACATTTCTTTTAATTTGAAAATATGTTCCTTTGCACAAATGCTGTTGATCACAGAATCTTCTCCCCTGTATTTGAGTAGACTGGGGAAGCCGCTACTGCCTGTTGGGGTGAGTTGGCATCTTCATCTCTGTTCCTCGGTGTTCTCCATCTCCTCAAGGTGCTACTATCTTCCTGAGTCACCTCCTTGAATCTGCCACCAGTGGAAGCTGCTTTATGTCTTAAGCAAATACACAGCTTCTTCAAGCAGTGTTGGGATGCAGGCAAGGAAATATCAGCCTCCTTCTCTAGATTACCTTTCTGATTAGTGTCCCTCAGACGTGTTCCCTGACTTCCCATTCTAGTTCATCCAGCCACTCTATTCTTAGACACAGGCTGAATTTCTGCCACCTCATAGCTTCACTTTGTGAGTTTGTTTATATATATATCACAATCTAAGATTGTGATCAGAGAAGCAGAACTGTCAGGGACATGCCATAGGGCATTGATTGTCGTGATTAATCCTTACACACTGTGGTGGCCAAGAAAACAGCTGGATGTGCAGCAGGAAACAGCAAAGACAAATTCCAACCCCTGAGGACACACTGAAACCCTCAAGAACAAAAGAGAACCCTTGTCAGTCTGGCAGTGCCTCCGACCTTGATCTGCAGAAAAAGCTGGTGGCCTGCACACAGGTGCCTGGTTCCGGCTGTGGAGAACCTGAAGGCAGAGCACCTGGCTGGACTAATGAGCCAGTAGATCAGAGAATGAGTGTAACAGCCCCTCCGTGTCTCACAGTAATCTTCACACCATAAGGACTGCAGCTCCAGTTTTGCCTTCAAATCCTGCACAGCTTTCTCTAATCCAGGACATACAATAAAGATAATTCTGGGAAACAAAGCTCAGTTGGCACCGTTCAATGCTGCCGCAGTCAACCTCTTGTCTTGGCATCTGTGCACATTCCTTTGAAGCACACAAATTTGCAAGTAAATAAAACGGTGCTTTCACCTGCAGTGGTTCTGCTTTTTCTCATACAGGAAAACAGTCTCACTGCTCCCCAAAGGGAATATACTATTACACTGTCCACCTGTATGTGAGGTTCACTCCACTGTTAGCTGAGTTATATACCTTTAATATGATGTAGCCAAATACTAACATTTAAGATGATTGACTACTCACACATCAGATGTATAGGAGAAGAAGGAAAATGTATTAACCCTCTACTAATATATAGGAGAAGGAAAAAAATGTATAGAAGGAGGAAAATGTGTTAACCCTCTACTAATATATTCATATCAGAATAAGGAACTATAGCATAACCATTATAATCTTCATTTCCACGATGGTCACATGGATATAGTTTCTACTACTTTGTCCTTTCATTGTCCATACTTTATTTCCTCACCATCTGCAAGCATCTTGGCTGGTTGTGGGTCTCTGTCTTATGGGGAGAGCCATATTATCATCACATATAAAGGTTTTGAGCCATCAGTAATCCATCCCTGGCATTTTATATTTCTACTAGAGACCCAGTGCATGAAAATTCATGCCCTCCTGGGAGTCCCTCAGTCCGCCCTGCACCCTTTTGCAGACCAGGAGCCCTCAGGATGCCTGATTGACAGTTTAGGCCCCCTTACCTCAGGGAGTGTGGCTACCCCGAAGTCTGGCCTCACTCTGAGGAGGTGACCCTGCAGGCAGATGTGGGGATGGCACTGGCCGGTCAGTGGCCAGACCTGCCCCCGATTGCTCCCACCACTACTGGTTACCACTGCCCCACCTCCCCATCACCATCCCTTTCCTCTGCCCACTGCACCCACCTTGGCTGGCCTGGTACCACCCACTCACCGGCCCTGGCCCCCACCAACTGGTTGTTCTGCCATTTGGTCAATTTGCATATTAAACTTTTATTACATAGGATGATTTTCCACTGAATGTCATCCAGGACATGAAAGTATTAAGAGGTGTCACAGAGGAAATCTTACATTCCCAACATATGCCTCCTCACTCTCATCTGTAGTAGCAACCATATTTTTATTTGATAAGATCGGATTTAGCCAAAACCGATTTGGCTCAGTGGATAGAGCATTGGCCTGCAGACTGAGGGGTCCCAGGTTTGATTCCGGTCAGGGGCATGTACCTTGGTTGTGGGCGCATCCCCAGTAGGGGGCGTGCAGGAGGAGACTGGTCAATGTCTCTCTCTCTCTCTCTCTCTCTCTCTCTCTCTCTCTCTCTCTCTCATCAATGTTTCTGTCTATCCCTCTCCCTTCCTTTCTGTAAAAAATCAATAAAATATATATTTTAAAAAAAGATCGGATTTATTTCTGTTTTTAATTTAGTAACCCTTTCCTCAGCATGAGAAGCCAACTGTTGCCAAGTGTCAGTGTCCTCTCCCATTTCTTATTAAAATGAACTTTGTAACGTAGAATCCCTTTACATTTGTGAAAAAGTTGAGTAAGTAGTATAGAGTTTCTGTATACCACACAGTTTCCCCTATTGATAGCAGCTTACATTAGCATGGTACATTTGTCACAACTAATAATCCACTATTGATGCGTTGTTATTAACAAATTGACTGAAAGGCCCCTGGTTTTTCCCTCATGTCTTTTTTCCTTCCGGGACCCCAGCCAGTGTCCTACATTGCATTAGTTTGCATGTCTCCTCAGCTTCCTCCTGGCTGTGACAGTTTCTCATTCCCCTGGTTTTATTGACTTTGAGGAGTCGCTTAATGGCTTTGGAGATTTCTGGCCAGGTATCTTGTGGAATGTTCCTCAAAATATGTATTTGTCTGAGGTCTTCTCATGATTACAGTCAGGCTATAGGTTTTTGTGAGGATGGCCATTTTGGGGAAAAGACTTTCCACTTTAATGGATATCATCCCCTGCTGACATGATGCCTCCCTTGGGAATGAGACCTCCAGACAACAGATGTTGTCCATTAAGTATCCCTTTGTATCACAATGCTATAGTTGGGGCACATTAACATAATGTCCAAGTCCCCCTAAGGAATCGACTCTCTTCCATTCGTGGTGATGAAAATTTAAGCATAAATATGTTCCTTCCCTACAAAATTTGCAGAATTTATTCTGCTGAACCAATCATCAAAAATCTCATCTGAAAACAAGTGTCATGTTCAGTTCATATTTTAAAGAGGAAACTGATAAAAATAAAACCATAATCTATTTTAAAAGAAATGTGAATGTTTTCAAGATTTCGGCACGTCTGAAAATTTCTTTAAGCATTACATTTGGTTAGAAGATGAGGAAGTACACTGGATAGCCACTCAAAGGTAACTTTTTTAAATAAACACACTGTTATGGCTTGAAATATGTTATTCTACAAAGATATGTTTAAATCCAAAGCCCCAGTATCTCAGGATGTAGCTATTTGCAAACAGAGTCTTTGCAGAGATAATCAATTTATAAAGAGACTATTAGTATGGGCCTTAATTCAATATGAATGGTGTCCTTATAAGAAGGAAAAAAAAAACAGACCCAGAAGGAAAATGATATAAAAGAATTCAGGGAGAAGGTAAGCATTTTAGGGAAGTGATGCAGCTAAAGCCAAAGAATGTAGGAAACACCAAAAGCTGGAGAGACAAGAAAGGCTCTTCCCCTGGAACCCTCAGAGGAAGCATGGCCCTGCTGACACGTGATTTTAGACATCTAGCCTTCAACTTCTATTGTTTCTATTGCTTCAAGCCACCAAGTGTATGTTACTTTGGTAAAGCAGCCCTATCAAAGTAGTAAACCTATTTAAACAGAATGTAAGCATTATACCTATATATATACATTTATATATACTAGAGGTTTTGTGCACGAATTTGTGCACAGGTGGGGTCCAGCTGGCTCCCGCCAATGGAGGCCAATTGGGCCAGACTGGCCTTGGGGAGGGGACGCAGGAGGTTGGCCAGCTGGCCCTGCCCTTGATTGGGGTGGAAGGACTGATTGGGGGTGGAGCCAGCTGGGGAGAGGGTCAGTTGGCCCAGCAGAGGGCCTGCAGGCAGTTGACCTGTCAACTCAACCCCCTGTTTGAACTCCTGGAGGAACTCCTGGTTGAGGGAACAATTTGCATATCAGCCTCTTATTATATAGGATATATATATAAACATTTTCTAATAGTATACTAGTAGTATATATAAAACAGAACATATTTTCTCTCTTAGTTATTATTTTAAAAGCCATCAAGATGTAAGTGATAATTCATAATTCAAAACATATCCAAATGAGCCCATTGGCAGTCAAATACATAAATCTGCTGTTGAGAAATAAAATTTTCCTGTTTATATTTTTGCCTTGAATATACAAAATAGGTGTGAAAAAATACAAAGTACAGTATATATTTATTGCAAAATGTTTAGTTCTCAAACGCTGTATGGATACTGCAACTTTATATGAAAATAATAAAAATAATATTTGAAGTAGATATATCACTCCACAAACACAGTTGCTTCAATTTTATAAAGCTGTGTACAAAGAACTATTGAATCAAATAACAATGACAAATACTATATATGAATTTTGGACATTTTATATTTTCACAATGATGGTCCATAAGTAGGGCTTCCAAGGGCTATATTCTAATCACTTTTTATGCCCAAGAAATAGGTAAAATTCCAAATGTAGACTGAAAGAATAAAAGAAATCAGAATATTTCCTATTCTGGGAAATTTTTATATGGTATTCCTTCATGATTTTTCTTTCACTTGTCAATTAAATCAACATGATTTAGCACCAGTTTAGTTATTCACCCATCTCTTTGCTATCAGGTAGAAGTGTAATACAGTTAGGGTTGAATAAAACACAACAGATATAAAGAATAGCTGCACAATTTTTTGAGCAAACTTCTACCTTGTATAATAAAGAATATTTTCTAAAATCGGTGGAAGATATACTAGCTTACCAGAAGAGGGTCTCACTCAGGTATTTGAACTTGATATTTAATCATTTTGTTTTCTTTCATGAGGGAAAAGATTGTCTTAGTGATAGGTATAAACACAAACAAACAAATAAAAATGCAACTACCCATAATGAATTCATTGTTCATCAAAATAATAAGTACAAAAGAACTAAATCAGAGGGCTTATTTCAAGGCTAAACATTGTCAATCAGTAATCAAAGTTAATATTGTGGGTTAACTATGAAATAAACTGTACTAGCTGATTAATTGTCAATGCTCCCTACTGAGTTACTATTTTTAATAATATTCAAATAAGGTGATTGAAGTGGTAGAGATTAAGTAAATTCCCCAATTTGTAAGGCATGTAAGTAAAGACTATCAGTCATAATCAATGTCATAATCAACAGGTGCAAAGAACATTTTTTTTTATATACTAGAGGCCTTGTGCACAAAATTTGTGCATGGGGGAGGCAGTATGCCTTCAGCCCAGCCTGCTCCTTCTCCAATCTGGGACCCCTTGAGGGATGTCCAACTGCTCATTTAGGCCCAATCCTGGAATGGGCCTAAACAGGCAGTCAAGACATCCCTCTCACAATCCAGGACCGCTGGCTCCCAATTGCTCACCTGCCTGCCTCCCTGATTGCCCCTATTCATTTCTGCCTGCCAGCCTGATCACCCCCACCTACCACTCCTCTGTCAGCCTGATTGATGCCTAACTGCTCTCCTGCCAGCCTGATTGCCCCTAACTGCCCTCCCCTGCAGGGCTGGTCACCCCTAAATGCCCTTCCTGAAGGCCTGGTCTCCTCCAACTACTCTCCCCTGTAGACCTGTGTCCCCCCACAACTGCCCTTCCCTGCAAGCCTGGTTGACTCCAACTTCCCTCTTCTGCCAGCTTGGTCACTCCTAACTGCCCTCCCCTGCAGGCTTGATCACCCCTAACTGCCCTCCCTTGAAGGCCTGGTTCCACCCAACTTTCCTCCCCTGCTGGTCTGATCACCTACAACTGCCTTCCCTTGCAGATCTGATCCCTCCAAACTGCCCTCCCCTGCTGACCATGTTGTGGTGGCCCTCTTTGTGTCCACATGGGAGCAGCCATCTTGTTTGTTGGAGTGATAGTCAATTTGCATATTACTCTTTTATTAGATAGGATAGAGCCATGGTGCATGGGCGGGGGCCAGCTTATTTGCCCTGAAGGATGTCTCAGATCAGGGTGGGGGTTCCCTTGCAGCATGGGGTGGCCTGGGTGAGGGGCCTGTGGTAGTTTGCAGGCCAACCATGTCCCTTGTCAACCCAAGTGGAGGCCCTGGTATCCAGGATTTATTTATCTTCTATAATTGAAACTTTATAGCCTTAACTGGAGACCAAGGCAGGCCAGTGCTGCGGAAACTTGGCTTCCTCTATTGCCAGGAAACCCAAGCCTTCTGCTAGCTCTGTGGCTGCACCATCTTGGTTGGGCTAATTTGCATTCTTACTTCTGATTGGCTGGTTGGTGTGGTTTGTGGATGTAGCAGAAGTATGGTCATTTTGAATATTACTCTTTTATTATATAGGATCAGAAGATAAGTGAATAAAAATAAAGTTTCAGAGTTGTCATTATTTGTTTGTTTTGTTTTTCCTGCCATTTTTCTTGCCTAGATATCCTAACAGATTATTCTGGTTTTGTTTCATAGATTCTATTCCATTTTAGATACTATTTTTTTCCATTTTCTATTTGTGGGTTATAAATATACCTATTTCAAGTCTTTCCAGATACATTCAATTTCTTCATTCCTTTCCGAATTAAGCTGTTTGCTTGTTGTCTATGTTAGATATTGTTAGTTTTCTGTGTACATACAAATATTAAGGAAGAAATTTTGTATTTATATTTGAAGATAACTTTGAGGATGCTATTTCTACTCTGATTGTTTCTTAGTTATATCTTCCAGATTGTATGAGTCCCACAGTTCTGGGTTGGTTCTAAGTTGGCAGCTTGGATGCTACAAATTCTACAGGGCTGGTTGAACTGTGACCCTAGCACAGTGATACCTTGGGTCCAGTCCCCAGCTGGGGACAGTCTCTATTCCTTCTGCACCTCCATGATTGTCAAGGTGAAGACTCTATGGCAGTCCCTGGTTTCTCACAAAGGTCTGCTCCCAGAGTAATTTTATTGTCTGTCCTTTCTTTCTGTTCATAGCACTACTTTAATGGAGAATGTATATTGCTCTTGATTCATTTAGACAGAAGTTTGGTATATGCACAATATATGATATATAATACATAGTGCTTATTAAACATTTATAGATCAGACATATAATGTTGCTAAAGCCTTCATGCACTTCATCATTTATCAATCACAAAACCTATTCTTCAGAAATGAAAAGAATACACTTTTGATAAGTTAAATACATTTACCAGTAACACGCTTTTAATAATTGGCAGAGTTAGATTTCGATGTTCTTCTAAGCTACTCTTGGTTTGGCTCAAATTTGAATTTAATTATGTACACTAAGGATTACGTGATCATTAGTTTATTTACTTGTCATCAAAATTTTATTATTACTTACAGAATCAGTATAAGTCACCTATTAATGAAAATAATCACATGACAAGTATTTCTTTAAGCAGTAAATAGATTGGTTAGCCTAGACCAGAAACCCTCATTATCTATCATGTGACTGAGCAACTCAATCTATTGGCAAGAAGAAAAACCAATAAGAATGCCCACCAGGATTGCAGCTGCCTGAAAACACTATATACTCAGCTACTTCCTTGCAGTTTTTTGTAAATTGTTCTGAAGCTATTTTCCAAATATAGAACAGTAAAGAAATGTTTGTTTATATATATGTGTATATTTGTGTATTTATGTGTGTTATATGACACATATATCTCTATATTTGACTTCTCAAGAATGCTATCAGGCAAAAAGAGGTAAAGAAATTGCCTAGAAACCAAACTAGATATGCAGGATCACACCTATTGAAATCAGAACAACTCTCTGCAATTGGTAAATAATGCAACGATTTCTTCTTAGAAAAATAGCAAGACATTTTTTGCATTGTTACTCCTAGATAGAAAGCAATTTCTATAAGAATAATGATAGCTTTGCAAATTTGATAGATGTCTATACAAAATTTCAAGAATAGTACCAAAGAAAAAATGATACACACATACACACACACACACACACACACACACACACACACGCATTAAATACAATCACATGATAAATTTTAGTTACTATGTAATGAAACCAATTAAATACATTTTTCTATTGGTAGAGATACATTAGTATGTGTGAATAGATGGGTAGAAGAGTGAAAACACAAAGGAGAGAAAGACACAGTGAAAGAGAAATATAAAGGTATATTTAAACATATTTAAATATATGAATAAATGTAATATTTATTACATTAAATAAAAGTACATGTCATCTATAATAATAAAACATACTATACTAATTAGACTGGATGTCCTTTCGAACAACCTTCCAGATGAAGCTGGGGCTGTGAAGAAGCCCGGGTCCCGGGTGCCAGAGGGAGGCCAGTGTTGGCAGCTGGGGTAAAGAAGGCCTACTCTTGCATTGGGCCTCTAGTTTTAAAATAAAGACCCTACACTTAAAGGTTACATAAATATAATAAAATATGTAGATATTACAGTGAATTAAGGAATGTTTGGACTTCAATAAATGCTTCTTCACCAAAAGACACATGGTGTTGCAACAATTAAAGGTACCTGAGTTTCTTCAGTCTAATCTCTGTGAATTCAGAATGCCTCATACCATCAAGGACATGAGTCATAGTTTATTCACAATCTTTATTTACTTATTTATTCATACTACATAAAATAATGATACAGCTCATAATTAACAGTTTTTTGGTCTTAATAAAATGCAAGGTTAGTTATGAGGAGATCCCTTTAGAGTCAACAAAAAAATCAATTATGAAAAACATCAAGAGGTGGGACTCTCTTATGACTTTAATTTAGACACTGTTTAGTGACCAGCTCCATGTATGAAATTATATTTTTTTCTCACTTCAAACTTTATATCATTAGTTTACTGTCACTATTGGCAGTCTTGATATTTTACCATAAAAAATACTTCTTATAATTATTTAGCTGTAGTTCTCTATACAAAAATGTAATGATTTTCATTAGTCATTTTATAATTTATTTGTAACTTAAATGTGCCTTATTAATTAGAAACAACATATGCACACTCATGTTTATAGCAGTGTTATTTAAAATAGCTGATATCTGGAAATAGCTCAAGTGCCCATCAGTAGATGAGTGGATAAAAAAAGCTGTGGCACATTCACACAATGGAATACTAAGCAGTTGTTGAAAGAAAGCAAGAAAGCAAGAAAGCAAGAAAAAGAAAGGAAGGAAGGAAGGAAGGAAGGAAGGAAGGAAGGAAGGAAGGAAGGAAGGAAGGAAGGAAGGAAGGAAGGAAGAAAGAAAGACCTCTTACCCTTTTTGACAGCCTGGAGAGACCTGGAAAGTACTAAGCTAAGTAAAATAAGCCAGCCAGAGAAAAACAAGTATTGCAGCATGTCATTTATATGTAGACCCTAATGGGAAAAATAAACTGAGAAACAAAATAGATCCAGAGACATGGAAGCCTGGGACAGACTGACGAATCTCAGAAGGAAGGGGGTGGGAGGTGGAAAAAGATTAACCGAAGAAGTTATATGTACATATGCATATCCAATGGACACAGGAAACAGGGCAATGAAGCTAGAGGGAGGATGGCAGGGAGTGTAGGATTGGGATAGAGGGGGACAATGAGGGGACATGTGAGGGTACCTATAATACTTTCAACAAGATAAATTTTAAAAATATTCTTTGAAGAAACCAAGATGGCAGCATAGGTGAACTGCTGCCTCATACAACAATATCAAAACTGCAGCTAAAAAATATAATGGACATCATCCAGAACCACAAGAAAGCTGCCTGAGTGAAAATTATACAACTAGAAGAAAATAGAGGGGCTCACAGAGACTCAGAGGAGCCACAAAGAGCTGAGGTATGGAGACACGCGCATGGAGAGGATGGGTGGCAGAGTGCCTGGCTGGCTTCCTCTAGCAGGAGGGAGACAGAAACTCCTGACTGCACTGAACTCCAGTTCTGTGTGAGCCTCATACAGGGAGAGTCTGGACTGTCATGAAAAGTGAGGAGTGCAAGGAAATATAGGGGAGCTGCAAAAGGCAGAGATCTGGAGCATGTGCACAAGTGCAATGCAGAGAGAACTGACGGCTGATTGTCTCACTGGCTTTCTCTAGCAGAAGAAAGACAGAACCTCCCACCTGTGCTGAAATCCAGTTCTGACTGTACTGAAACCCAGTTTTGGGTGAGACCTTGCAAACCCAGATTCATACAAGTCCCCAGAGCACACGGAAACTCAGGGGAGCTGTGAAAGGCAGAGGTCTGGAGACATGCGAGCATGAGTGCGCACAGAGGGCTGCAGACATTACCAAAGGACACTGAGACCTGGGGGCAGCTTGGGCAGGGCTGACAGGAGGCCAAGGCTGTCTGCTCAGTCCTGAGACTCAGCCCCATCCAAGCTGAACATGGGGGCTTTTGCAATTTTGCAAGTCGTGTATAATAAGGCTGACTCCAGCACAGAAGTTCCCCGGGTGTACACATAGCTGATTCTCACAAACAATTAGCTTGGAGATCAGTTCCCCCCAGTGATAACAACAATAATCAAGATTTAATTACAACAAGGCTATACACACAGTCCACAAAGGGTTGCACCAAGAGAGTCCACCTCAGGTAACTGAGGAGGCAGAGCTACTGGGCCGCATAGGACACCTAGCACACAAAGCTACTCTACCAACTCAGGGAAGCAGCAAAAATGCAGAGACAAAGAAACAGATCACAAACAAAAGAAATAGAGGAAAACAAATGACTGGGTATAGAATTAAAAACCACAGTTATAAGGATTTTCAAGAATTTCCTAGAAAAGATGGATAAATTTAGTGAGACCTAAGAGGAGATGAAAAAGGACCAATTAGAAATTAAACATACAATGACTGAAATAAAACATATTATACAGAGACCTAGAGGAAATCAAGAATCAAGTCAAAGATTTGAAATACAAAGAAGCAGAAAACACTCAACTGGAAAAGCAAAAAGGGAAAAAATTCAAAAATTTGAAGATAGTGTAAGGTCCTCTGGGACAACTTCAAGCGTACCAACATCAGAATTATGAGGGTGCCAGAATAAGAGAGAGGCAAGATACTGAAAACCTATTTGAAGAAATAATGACTGAAATCTTCCCCCACCTGGTGAAAGAAATAGACTTACAAATATAGGAAGTACACAGAACACCAAACAATAGGAATCCAAAGAGGACCACACCAAGACACAGCATCATTAAAATACCAAGCACAAAGGACAAAGAGAGGATATTAAAAGCAGCAAGAGAAAAACAGTTTATTACCTACAAGGGAGCACCCATAGGACTGTCAGCTGATTTCTCAACAGAAGGGAGTGGCAAAAAATATTCAAAGTGATGAAGAGCAAGAACCTACAACTAAGATTACTCTACCCAGCAAAGTCATCATTCAGAATTGAAGGGCAGATAAAAAGCTTCACAGATAAGAAAAATCTAAAGGAGTTCATCAACACCAAACCAGTATTATATGAAATATTGAAAGGTACTCTTTAAGAAGAGGAAGAAGAAGAAAAAGGTAAAGATAAAAATTAATAACAAATCCATACCTATCAACAAGTGAATCTAAAAATCAAGTGAATTAAAAATCCGATGAACAGAATAAACTGGTGAATATAATAGAATCAGGTGCATAGAAAGGGATTGTACTAACAATACTCAGGGGGTAAAGGATGAGGGGGGTGCAGGGAGAGACTGGATAAAAATTGTATACCTATTGATGAGGACAGTGGGGGGGG
>JAAGEH010002531.1:69267122-69336776 GCA_011751065.1 Lasiurus cinereus
GAGGGGTGGGAGCCGGGTGGAGGGGAGCTATGGGGGGAAAAAAGAGGAACAATTGTAATAATCTGAACAATAAAGATGTATTTAATTTGAAAAAATAAAAAATAAAAAATAAATGAAAATATTCTTTATTAAGTGTCCTCTAATATCATAAAAAAATCAGGATATATCTTTTGACTTTATAGTTAAGAATATAAACCAAAGAGGACATACTTTCTTCATAAACTTTTTTCAAATATCTCTAATCTTTTAGTATTAAAAACTGTTTTGGAAAATCTGAGGCCCTTACAAATAGTTGCCTAAAAGTTTGGATTCCTTACAGTCTAGCCATGATATGGCTTCTTTTTATTTTTAATACTAGTGTCCTGGTGCACAAAATTCATGCATGAGGGCAAGGGGGTTCGTTCAGCCCAGCCTGCACCCTCTACAATCAGGGACCACTTGAGGGAAGTCCAACTACTGGTTTTGCAGACATCCCTCTCACAATCTTGGACCGCTGGCTCCTAACCATTCACCTGCCTATCCCTAACTGCCTCTGCCTGCCTGCCTGATCACCCCTAACTGCCCCTCCCTACCGGCCTGATCTAGCTTCCAACTCCCTTCGCCTGCCAGCCAGATCTCACCCCAAACTGCCCTCTCCTGCTGGCCTGATTGCCCCTAAGGGCCTCTGGCTTAGCCCCCACCACCATGGCTTTGTCTGGAAGGTGGCCAGTTAACCTGGTCTAATTAGCATATTACCCTTTTATTAGCATAGATAGATTGTATAGGATAGGATTGTCTAAATGGGCAATAAAAGCCTTTTTCAGCAGGAGTAGATGCTCTTGGCAAACAAAAATACCTAATCCTTCTATCTGGACTGATAGCCAGCCATATGCACTGTACTGCCAAACCAGTTATTAAAAAATTGAACCACTTTCTTACACCTTGCACCAAACAGCTGTTGCCCTTGGAACCCCTCCTCAGAACCCACCCTAGGTTCTGCCTTTTGCAGTTCACCCAGAGTAGGTTCTGATTGGTTTGTTTCTATGCCATGGCCCCTCACAGCTCACCCAGATTTGGTTCTGATTGGTCAGTATCTATGCCAGTCAGCATCTTCAGGCCTATCAATGGGCTTTTTCAGAGAGGTGGGGCTAATCAGCAGCCCCAGTGGAGGCCCGAGAGAAAGAGAGGTGCAGTTGCTGGCCAGGCCTGGAGCAAAAGAGGCAATTTCTGATCAACAGCTGCCATGGTATCTACAGATCAGACCCTGCTTCTCTCTCCAGGTCTCTCTCTGGGCTTGATCTGCAGCCCCTTGGCAGTCAGTGCTGAGTCTGGGCTCCCACAGCTGCAGCAACTTTTGGTTGGTCCAATCTTCAGTCATTTTGGATGTTACGGACCCTGGGTTTATATATTTCAGAGAGGAAGAGAGACGGGTAGAGAGAGAGAAACATCAATGATGAAAAAGAATCATTGATTGGCTGCCCCTCTATGCCCCCTATTGCAACCCGGGTATGTGTCCTGTCCGGGAATCAAATTGGAACCTCCTGGCTCAGAGATTAATGCTCAACCACTGAGTCACACCAGCTGGGTGATGTGGCTTCTTGTTGAAGGTCTAGTTCAGAACATATCTTCCCATCTCTCACTCAATCACTCATACCTCCTACCATATAATAAGACTCTGATCTTCAGATTCAAGTCTGCCCTACTTTAGGATGGTTTCTTTCATCATAGGTTTGAAAATATGATAACATTTTCTAATGATTGGAGTTCAGCATCATCACTGGGACCCCTTTTCTTTTGGCCCATAGCCATCGAGCTCTCCACAATTGCCTCATATTCTTGTTCTTTCTACGTAGAATTTCACATCCCTTGTTATCATATTGCTGACTGTGTCATCTGTCATGATTATGCCCTGATGTTGTTTCTAAAGTGCTTTCACTTTGTGAAGGATTTACTATCTCTTTCTATATTAAGTCAGTGCTCAATTTTTCTCTCCTTCTGTTGTTCTATGTGATTTTTTGAACTTGTACATCTGAATCAGATCTTAAGAAAAAATACGTTGTTTGTCATTTCACTAAAATTATGAAGCAATATTTCTCTTTAATTCCTTATACATGTCTCAGTGAAAGTCCTCTCCTGGGAATGTTTTCACTGGCCTCTTGCTTACACTGTTTTCCTCACTTTTCTTTGCTTAGGATTTTCAGAGCATATATGAATAAGCATAATGACAATTTCTTCTCTGACAACATTCAACTTTGATTGGGGGGAAAAAAAGAACACATAGGGATGGTCATGGGAAATAAAACTGAGCAATCCATCCATTAAAATTCTGTTTTGCTGTCCTGAACAACTTATCAAAACACTTTCCTTTAGCTTACATCTTTATATTTTATGTGGGATATTTAAACAATATGCATTGCTCATTGCAAAATGCATAAGGTGGCAGTTTTTTTAAAAAATACATATTTTTATTGATTTTTTTTAGAGAGAGAAGAAAGGAGAGGGATAAAGGGAGAAATATTATCATCAGTTGACTGCCTCCCACACACCCCCCACAGGGGATTGAGCCCTCAACCCAGGCATATGCTCTGACCAGGAATCAAGCCAGTGGCCACTTGGTTCCAGGCTCAATGCTCAAAAGCTGAGCTATCGGCTTGGCTAGGTTGTAAGTTTGCACTGCAATATGTTGACCTTTTCCTTCTTTTATGCATCTCTCATCTGTCAATCTTCATAGCCATAGATGGCAGATGTTTCAAAAAGAAAACAAGAGTCAGTCTGCAGTGACTGACTCTGACCACTAGCTTGGAAAAACTTAAACATTTGTTTATATTTTAACTAGAGGCCTGGTGCATGAAATTTATGCACAGATTGGGTCTCTAGGACTGGCCCGCAATCAGGGACAATCTGTGGGGCAACTGATGGGATGATCAGGGTCCTGGCTAACACCCGCCTTGGCCATCCTGATGCTGCCTGCTCACCAGCCCAACCCTGCCACCACTGGTCGCCTCCCTCGGGTGGACAACCTGCTGGCACCCTCCTTGGCTGGCCTGGGGCCTGTGGGCTGGGGACAGCTCCTGCGATGAGCATCTGCCCCCTGATGGTCAGTGAACATCATAGTGACTGGTTGTTCCACCAGTCATTCCACCATTTGGTCGATTTGCATATTAGGATTTTATTATATAGGACTAGAGGCCTGATGCATGAAATTTATCCATTGGGGGTAGGGCAGGGTCTTCTCAGTCCAGCCTGCACCCTCTCTAATCCTGGACCCCTCAGGGGATGTCAGACTTGTCAGATTTGGCCTATGCCACGAATCAAGCCTAAACCTGGCAGTCTGACATCCCTCTCACAATCCAGGATTGCTGGCTCCTAACAGCTTACCCACCTGCTTGCCTGATTATCCCTAATGCTCCCCTGCCAGCCTGGTTGCCTCCAACTGCCCCCCTCTGCCAGCTTGATTGCCTCGAACTGTCCCCTGCCAGCCTGGTTGCCCCCAACTGCCCACCCTGCCAGCCTGGTTGCCCCCAACTGGCCTGGTCACCCCATGCAAACTGCTGTTCAGTCGTTTGGTAATCCTTCACTAACCCCTCAGCCAGACTTGTAGCCCCACACAGCCTATGGTCAGTGGTCCATCCAGTTGTTTTGGTCATGACAGCCCCTGGCTTTTTATATATCAGGATATTTGGAACTGAAAATTTATTTAAAAGCAATTTACAGCTTTTACATTTTACTCCTTTATTGAGATATATTTTATACATGAAAAAATCACATAATTAATGTATACAACTTTATAAGTTTGGATATATATATATATATATATATATATATCCATGATACCATCACTATATATATATCCATGATACCATCACCACAATCAAGGCAATAAATGTATACATTGGCTCTGAAAGTTTACCTGTGTCCCTTTGTGTTTTGTTTTGTGCTGTTTATTTTATTTTTGTCTTTCTGCTTGTATTAAGAACATTTAACATGAGACCTACCCTCTTAGCACAATATTAAGTGCATATTACCATATTGTTATCTGTAAGTGCTGTGTTGTACAGATCTCTAGAAAGTGTTCACCTTGAGTAATGGTAACTTTATACTCACTGAACAACTCCCCATTCCACCCTGCTCAGATTCCTGAGTAACCGCCGTTCTATTTTCTGCTTGTATAAGTTTGCGTAATTTAGATTGCTCATGTAAGCAGAACCATGCGGTGCTTGTCATTCTGTGACTAACTTATTTTATACAGTGTAATGTCTTCCAGACCCATTCATGTTGTCACGAAAGGTAGAATTTCCTTCTTTTTGAGGCTGAATTATATTTCATTGCATTCTTCTGTCAATGGACAAAGCTGTGAAGGGAACCAAAGTTTTGCCACCCTGAAACTGCCTTTTTTGGGATATTACTGATTTTAAGAAGTTTGTTAAGAAACAGGACTTAGAGTGAACCTTTGACCTTTCCCCTCTTTCCTGCCCAAGAGATTTAGACAGAGATACCTGCTCCCAGAAGGAGAGTTTAGGATGTCACTTTAGCTTAATTTTAATTAAGTATGGTAAGTAGAGGGTCCTGTTTCTGAGTCCCTAGCAAGAGTTGTCCTGCCATGTATGTTTCCCTCTCACCAAAGTAGGTGTAAACAGCCCAATCTTATTTCTGAAATCTAATATTCCATTCCCCCATTTTCCCCATTGTCTAAAACTTTCTGATATACCCAATGCTGCTTCCCTGTCTTTGGAATTTTCATATCTGTGTGAATTCCCTATGTGCATGTATTAAAACTGATTTTCTCCTGTTAATCTGTCTCTGTTAATCTGATTAATAGCTCAGCCTAGAATAATTTAGAAGTTGGGATAAAAAGTATTAATTAGCTTCCACAACTACAATGAACATGGGATGCAGATATTACTTCAAGATAGAGACTCTATTTCCTTCAGATACAAATGCAAGAGTGAGATTGCTCTCTGGCTCATATGGAAGTTCTATTTTCAGTTTTCTGAGGAACCTCCATATGTTGTCCATAAGCAGCTACACCAAGACATTTCCATCAACAGTGTACAAAGGATCTAATTTCTCTACAACCTCATCTACACTTGTTACCAGTGGGCAAGTGGGAAAGTTATTCAGCATTCCAAAACAGCATTTTCTCATCTTTAAGGAGGGTAAACTACTTTCCTTATCTTGCAGGTTTTCCATGAGAATTAAGTGAGATGTTGCAGAGAAATCACATTTTCTGACTTCTAATAAGAACTACAAAATTGTAGCTATAACTATTCTACCATCTGAGACATGGCTCTGTTTAGTATGAAGAATAGAGACCCTGGAGAGGGCTAGCCTGGGTTCGGATCATGGTTTTGCCTCTGATTTGTGTGGACTTAAGCAAACAAATAAATGTCTTTCTCTGCCTCTGTTTCATTTCTTTTTATTTTAATTATTTATGTT
Source organism: Lasiurus cinereus (assembly GCA_011751065.1). Lineage (NCBI taxonomy): Eukaryota > Metazoa > Chordata > Mammalia > Chiroptera > Vespertilionidae > Lasiurus > Lasiurus cinereus. The sequence continues at coordinate 69,272,538 of JAAGEH010002531.1, forward strand.
GAAAATATTATATGTCTTCTTTTTCCTCCATTAACCTCTCCCTGCCCACTCCCACCTCCAGCACAAACCCTAATCCCTGTACTGTCTGTGTCCATTGCTTAAGCTTATATACATGCTTACAAGTCTTTTGGCTGATCTCTTACCTCCTCCTCTCCAACCTTCCCTCTGCCCTACCTCTGAGGTTTGAAGGTCTATTTGATGCTTCTATGTCTTTGGATCTATTTTTGTTCAACAGTTTATGTTGTTCATTATATATCACAAATGTGTGAGATCATGGGATACTTCTTTCTGGGACTGGAGCAATTTCATTTCTAATGAGGTGATTGCCACGGTCTGTCTCTCACAGTGCTCAATGGGTTGGAGGCGTTAATGTGCTCAGACCCATACCTGACACAAATTAATCTAAAGAAAACAAAAACAAAATCACTATGCTATTATAGGCCAAATTAACATATATATTTTATTAGAGGCTCAGTGCACAAATTCATCCATGGGTACAGTTTCCAGGCCTGGTCAGTCATCAGGCCAATATGTGGGGAGACTGGTGGGGTGATTGGGGGAGCCCCCATTGGCACCCACCTTGGCTGGCGTGAGGACTGTGGGCTGGGGGCAGCTCCTGCATTAAGCATCTGCTCCCTGGTGGTCAGTGAGCATCACAGCAAATGGTCATTCCTCTGGTCCTTCTGCCATTCAGTCAATTTGCATTTTAGGCTTTTATTACATAGGATTTTGAAGTTCAGTGCTGATACTCTGAATATAACAAAGTTAACACATGCAAACCTATTTAAAATGCAGATCTTATAATACTAATATTTATTGTTAGTTTAAGTATAAATCCACACCAATGAAGGTAACACCCAATTCAGGATAAAGAAGAAGATTAATTCAAAGATGTTACAATGCTCCTCTAAAACATATGCTACTTCTTTCTAAATCTCATTTTGCTATGTGGCATCATGTTTTGGTTTGTGATGTTAAAGCAAAAATAAAAATAAAAATAAGTAGAGAGAATAGAATCCGTCATTCAGTTCTTATATGGTGCTCTTATTTTACCTAATTAGTATTTCTTAGGGACCTTTCTAATGTTAAAAAGATATTTTACCACATTAAAAACAAAGCTATTGGGCATAATTTTCTGCCCTTGCTTTGTAGATTATATTCTAACTTGGGAGTACAGATACACGATGAACCATAACATCCTAAAATGTTGTGTGACTTGTTATTCACTCTTTTAAGATCAAATCTGAACATCTCCTTCAACTTCACACCTCATGGCAAGCCTAATTGCTACAATTTACTTACTTGCACCTTTCCCAGAAGTTGCTGATTTTGAGTTAACTAGGGGACAAGAGAACACTGTTGTTCTCCAATATTCCTTGAGCATAAACAAGTTACTTTGTCGTACATGGGAGCTCAGGGTAAAATAAAAGCAGCAGGAAACTTCCCAAGTTATTGGCTTGTTCAGTACCTTTTAGAACAGTTTAGAACTCTTACTGTTGTCTAAAAGTTTGCATTGGGAAAATTAACTTAATAAATTATTTACACATAATGTATACATGTGCAACATTGCTTAGCATATTTCCTAGCAGTTGTGACTATTCATAAAACAACATTAAACAGTTTAAAGAAAACAGATTGTGTGTAAAAAATATCAATTTAGACTCTGGCACATTCATTACTCTTTAGGGAGAAGGGTAGTGAGAAGGAAAATAGGGGGGAAACTTTGGGGGCTTATAGCCTAGTTCAGTATCTAGTTGAACAGTAATCTTACTTCCCTATTCTACTTGACTTGGCCAGAGTTGCAAAGCCCACCCCCAGGGACCTGCCACAAGAAGATTATATATATATATATATTCAGAACCTTCCCACATTGGCAGTTCAAGCTTTGGACATGTGGGCCCAGAAAGCGATGAAAGGAATGAGCAAATACCTGCTACAGATAATTTTTCATATTAAGATAAGTTATCAAGTGCAAGAGATAAACATTACTATAGCTTCTTTTTCATTTCCCCCCAAGTTTATCATTATTCTCATCCCAACCCTTTAGTCTGGTTAATTTCTCCAAAGACTATGTGTTCCCATCAAAGGCCGGATATCTTGTCAGGTTATGCAGGCTGCTCACTACCTCAGTTGAGAATTCAACACACAGGAACAACAGTTCAAGTTTCACCTTTTACAAATTAATTAACTATAAAATCCGGGCTCTGATCCTATAAATTCAAGCTGAAGTGGATCATTACAAAATCAAACAGATTTGAACTTTGCTTGTACCCAAAGAGCAATGCAAGTGAGTGGCAATAAAAAAGAAAGTATATTTGAATTAATAGGAGAAATCATTTCAACCCAGGAAAAGGATAACTAATAATGTCACTTAATTTTCAGTGGTGTAAGTGTTCCAACACTAAAAAAAAAAAAAACACCTTATAGGTCATTTAAAAAGCAATGTACAATTCAAAGGAGGGCAAAAAACTGCATCAAAGCAGAACCTATATTCTCAGCTCTACACAATAATGTTCTTCAAGGCAATAAATTACAAAGAAAACAAGCAAAAAAATGTAGTTTTATAGTTGGAGAAAAAGAGAATCAATAGGCTTGTGGCAGGATTGAGCGTCTTTCTTAGCATCTCAGCAAAGGTAGAATAAATGTACACTTGGCATCACATGGCCGAGTAGCCCTTCCAATGGCCCCTGTCCTGAGGCCAGGGCAGCAGGACACTGTTCACCAAGAGGACACCGTCTCTGTGCCCAGATGCTGACAACTAGCGACCTTTGGAGGAAGAGGAGAGGTTGACATTTTATTAAGAATTCAATATGGCACTCAGGGGCGTGGAGAGTGAGCCTCTGAGTGAGACAGTGCAAATGGAAATAGTCCATCTATAGCAGCGGTTCTCAACCCGGGTCGCGACCCCTTTGTGGGTCGAACGACCCTTTCACAGGGGTCGCCTAAGACCATCAGAAAACACCTATTTCCCATGGTCTTAGGAACCAACACACCGCTCCTCGGTGTAGCAAAGTGTAGCAATGTAGTTTACTGTTGTCATATGAAGACTGTTACCCATGCTACACCACGATTCAAGACAAAGTTTCATTTATTTGTAATTGGAAATAAATATTTCACAATATATAATTACATATTGTTTTTGTGATTACTCCCTATGCTTTAATTATGTTCAATTTGTAACAATGAAAATACATCCTGCATATCAGATATTTACATTACAGTTCATAACAGTAGCAAAATTACAGTTATGAAGTAGCCACGGAAATCATTTTATGGTTGGGGGTCACCACCACATGAGGAGCTGTCTTAAAGGGTCGCGGCATTAGGAAGGTTGAGAACCACTAATCTATAGTTAAAGAAAAGCAACCTTGTCGCTTCCAGGTTCCTGCTCTGTGCGTTTAGAAAAGTAGCCACTGAATGGAGAATAATGTCCAGCGGTCCGTCCACTGCCAAGGACCTGGGCAGAGCTGGTCTCTGTGTGATACTGGAGAAGTGTGTATTTAAAAGAGCAAGGGAAGTGGATATTTAACTACAAAAAGCTTCTCTCAGAGCCTGCTTAGTTCCACTTTGCTGCCCAAATCCTTTTAAATAGGTAGACAAAAATTAGAGTTGTCCCAGGGATTGCAATAATTTTGTATCCTAAACATGTATGTCGGATTATTACAATGCACATATAAATCATAAAAGTGACCAGAGAATCACCACACACGGACTCCCTGAGCAGGGAGTTTGGCCATCTGTGCAGCAGGGTCTGCAGAAGTGACCACTGTGCCAGAGTGACATAAACAACCGGTCCCTTCTCTCAAAGGACCAGGGTAGGGCCTGTGTGCACAGCCTTGTGTATTCTTAAGTTGAATAAACACTTTCAGATTATCACCTATCCTGGACCTTATCTAATTTCTAAATGATTAGATATTTATTAGATTCCTTCTGTTCAGCTACCAAAGCTCATAATTCAAAACTCTGACCTTGGGAATCCCCAATAAATATTTATTAAGTGAATAAAAGAAAATAAAAAGACTTTACGCAAATGCTGCACCAAAATCATACAGTGAAATATTTTGAATCGCATGAAAGGTTTATAATAGGAATTCATAATCGAATCACATTATTAAGCACTGAGGTGTGCAAGGCGGTGTGTCAGGCGCCAAGCAGAGCATAATGAAACCAGTTTGAAATCAGTTCAATGTTGTCTTGAAAAGAAAAATTTTAAGTCGCATTTGCAGAAACAAAATTCTTAAGAGTCCACCAGGCACATTCCTTAAAGAAGCACAACATATATTCTTAGGAGCATAAAGATGCAACTTTCAACTACCCACCTTTAAAATATATACACTTCTGGATGTGTACCCAGGGAGAACTTGATTTTATACCAGACTGATCCAGTTGAACATAAAGTCAATCTTAGGTTGTCTGTGGAAAAAGCTGCTTTTATTGCCTTACTTAAAGCTCAATTCGAACAAGTGGCAAAAAGCTCTAATTTTACTTGCAAGCACTTCACCACCCAGATGGCATCATTCACCCCATTGAGAAGTGGAGTCTATGTGCCCGCCCCTTAAATCTGGGTGCTCTTATAACTACTGTGCAGAAGTAACATGATATGACTTCTGAGTATCCATCTAAAGGTTGACACAGCTTCTGCCTATTTGCCCTGGGGTGTTCAGACTTGAAACCAAGTAACCAGGTTGTGAAGAGGGCCTGTCAGCCCACAGAGGTGCTTCTGGAGGTTTCTATAGAGAGGAGCTGTATAGCCAGCCTCCAGCCAGGATGGAGCTGGGTGTCCAAGTTCAATACACAACTGCCAGCCATCTAGCAGGTGGCCCTTCCATCCCCAGTAGAGCCACTCCAGTCAATGTCATAATAGTGGAAGCAAGCGAGCCATGCTGAGCCCTGGTCAAACTGAAGATCCATAAACAAAATAAATAATTTATTGGGTTTAAGAAAAGCTTTTTGATTGCTGGTTTGCTAGGCAACAATAGGAATCTGAGTCAGCAAGTTTATAGAGACAATGTGTAGGTGTCAGTACATGCATGCATACATGTGTGTGTGTGTGTGTATGTGTTTATACATAAATAGATGGATAGATAGATGAATAGATACAGATACATACACATATGCATGGAATTTTTCTTTTGCTGAGGGTTAAGAAAGTTTCTGTCCATTATCACATGGAGAACAGAGAACAGTCCATACAGGGTAGTAAAAACATGAGAAACAAAATAATTAGAATGTGGAAGAGGTTTTTCTAAAATTCCACTAATGATTTCAAATGCCCAATCTTTCCATTTTTTATTCAAAGTTCACTGCTATCTTCAAAATGTTTTGTATTCCAAGAATATTACATAGTTCAAAAATTTTAATTTGCAGAAAACCAAGATGGCGGCATAGATGAACACCTAAACTGCTGCCTTGCACAACAATTTCAAAACTACAGCTAACAAACAAATGGTCATCATCCAGAGCCACAGGAAAGCTGGCTGAGTGGAAATTCTACAACTAGAAGGAAAGAGAGGGGCTCATGGAGACTGCAAAAAGCTGAGGTACAGAGACACACACATGGAGAGGTCAGGTGGCACAGGGCCTGGCTGGCTTCCTTTAGCAGGAGGGAGACGGAAACTTCAAGCATACCAACATCAGAATTATGGGGGTTCCAGAAGAAGAGAGAGAGCAAGATCCTGAAAATCTATTTGAAGAAATAATGACTGAAAACTTCCCTCACCTGGTGAAATAAATAGACTTACAAGTCCAGGAAGCACACAGAACCCCAAACAAAAGGACCCCAAAGAGGACCACACCAAGACACATCATAATTAAAATACCAAGAGCAAAAGACAAAGAGAGAATATTAAAAACTGCAAGAGAAAAACAGTTAATTACCTACAAGGGAGCACCCATAGGATTGTCAGCTGATTTCTCAACAGAAACTATGCAGGCCAGAAGGGAGTGGCAAGAAATATTCAAAGTGATGAACAGCAAGAACCTACAACCAAGATTACTCTACCCAGCAAAGCTATTATTCAGATTTGAAGGTCAGATAAAGAACTTCACAGATAAGAAAAAACTAAAGGAGTTCATCACCACCAAACCAGTATTATATGAAATGCTGAAGGGTATTCTTTAAGAAGAGGAAGAAGAAGAAAAAGGTAAAGATAAAAATGAGGAACAACAAATACATATCTATCAACAAGTGAATCTAAAAATCAAGTGAATAAAAAATCTGATGAACAGAATAAACTGGTGAATAAATAGAATCAGGGGCATAGAAAGGGAGTGGATTGACAATTCTCAGGGGAAACAGGATGAGGGGGGTGCAGGGATAGACTGGATAAAAATTGTATACCTATGGATGAGGCCAGTGGGGGAGGAGGTTAGGGAGGATGGAGTGGGAGCCAGGTGGAGAGGAGTTATGGGGAAGGGGAGAGGAACAATAAAGATTTATTAAATTATAAATAAATAAATAAATAAATAAATAGTTGACACCCCCCCAAAAAAATTTTAATTTGCTCTAAAATTTCAACAGCCGAGACCAGTTTGGCTCAGTGGGTAGAGCGTTGGCTTGCAGACTGAAAGGTCCCAGGTTCGATTCCGGTCGGGGGCATGTACCTTGCTTGTGGGCACATCTCCACTGTGGGGCGTGCAGAAGGCGGCTGATCGATGTCTCTCTCTCATCGATGTTTCTGACTTTCTATCTCTCTCCCTTCCTCTCTGTAAAAAATCAATAAAATATATTTAAAAAAATTTCAACAGTCCATATATAGCAGACTGGCTCAAAATCAGACTAATGTGAAGTTTAGTTTTAATTCTTCTGTTAACTATTTGTGCAAAATTGCAAATAAATTAATTTCACCAATTTCTCTTTTTAAATCTCTAAATGGACATAAAGATTAAGTGAGATAATATAAATGATAGCCACAGTTATTTGAGGGGGAGGTAATCTATTGTTCTATACTATCTGTATATTTTAATTAACTGATATGTTAATGAAATAAACTAGAAAATAAATACTGAATTAAGAATACATACATCTCACGTGAGAGAAAAAAGAAATTATGTAATACTTTAATGTAAAAGGATGTCCCTCTTTGATTCATATTTAACAATACTGTGATAGACACAAGGAGCCAGACAACCAGAACATTGCTGTAAATAATAATCTCTTCATTTTTTCCCCAAATGTGGGAACTTCCAACACAGTCTTTACTAAAATCTCATTTAAGATCCTCAAGATACTTCAAATGCTACCAGAACTTAGTTGAGGAACTTTATTCCCAGAAACGTCTCCATGAACATAAATCAATAAAATTAAAGATTTATATAAGCACGACTTAGAAAAAAATACATTATTCATCTTTTCAAAACAGATTCCTAATTTATCAGTGAACAACCTTTCATATGTCTTAAAAATAACTATTTTTCAAAAGAAAATATCATAGTGTCAGAAAATACAGAACATTTATTTAGTGTCTAATCAAGTAAGGGTTAACTTCTAAACCTGATATTTTGCCCTCAGTTTTTTAAAATGCTGGATCTATTGGGGATAAAGACTGGATGAGTTTAATTGAAACAAGAAAACTAAATACATTATCTCTATACATTAGTGTTTACCTCCCACAGGATTCTTCATTTTTTATTCCACTTTAGATTGTTTTCTTAATCTCAATTATTCTCCCAAGATAAATGACATATTTCTATAGACAGGTTAGCTCTTGAAATTTTCCCAAAATCCACAGAGACCGGTTCGGCTCAGTGGATAGAGCGTTGGCCTGCGGACTGAAAGGTCCCCAGGTTCGATTCCGGTCAAGGGCATGTATCCTGGTTGCGGGCACATCCCCAGTGGGGGGCATGCAGGAGGCGGCTGATCATGTCTCTCTCTCATTGATGTTTCTGACTTTCTACCCCTCTCCCTTCCTTTCTGTAAAGAATCAATAAAATACATTTAAAAAATTTTTCCCAAAATCTTTATTAGCAAAGTGCTTGCTTTCTCCTTAATGTCTGGACCTGCAAGGCACACTCAAAGCCATATACAGGCCACGACCCTGCCTGATTATTCTTCCTGGATATCAGCATTCCAGAGGCACCGATTAGACACTATTTCTTTCTTGGGAGCTCCTGAATGATGCTTAGCATCATAGAGGGTGTATGTGATTTCATGTGAGGGCGGGTGGGGAGGGTATAGAGGATGTGAGCAGCACCAAACCTGAGCAGCATAATTAAGGAGGGAAGAGGGAAGTGGGAAGGCTGCTGTTTTCACACCTTCATTTGGCTGCGGACACTAATGCCACTTTGCCACTTGGCTGTTTTAAGGGACAGTGACGGTAGCTTTTCTCTCTTGTAAATCTCAGATCAGAAGTTAAAAAACTGACAGACACCGCAGAACTGATTCTCTTCCCTTTTGTTGTTGTTTATAATACTCCTCTTGATGTCATAGTTGCTCATTGTAAATACATAACAAAACACATATGAAATGAACATCAATTAAGTAAAAGAACCTGTGACCTCCCAGACAAAGATCAGTACTGTTTTCCTTTGGGGCATGGTCGTTCACGTGCTATAGGCACACATGGTATGCAAATGGAGCAAAACAATACACACTTCACATTGTCTTCCTTTTTTGACATCATAATAACTTACATTCATTTTCTAAGTACTGTCATTATTAAATAAACATGCTCTACCATATCATCATCAATAGTTGCAATAGTTGTATTTCTTTGAATGAAAGTGCCTCAGTTTATTGCATGAGTGATATTGGTCTTTAAACGTACTTATTACCCCCTGGTAGAACTAAAGCTGATTTAAGGCTCTGTAAAAATGTTATGAAGAATTCCGAGTCCTGTGCCCTGAATATGTGGACCAGGAGTCAACACAAGTAGAAATTTGTGTATTGTCTGTGACCGTGTCTACCTGTTTGTTGTTCAAGTGCCACAGAAGCCACAAAACATGCATAATCCACGTAAGCTAAATTGTATACAATTTTAATCCCACCCCATGGTACCTGCAGACCCTAGACCTCTTGAATTCTCCCCAGAATTGATCATCTGTCAGTTTTCACATTGTTTTCAGTTACTTCATATTATTTTTCCCCTTTATGTAGCCTGTGTCTTCACTTTCATCTCGTTATTCACGGTGATGAGGAGCAGAGACATTGCTACAATGAGCTTTTCCACACAATGCACACCCAGTAGTGCAGATGGAGTGACATGGGGACCTTATTCTATCAAATTCGAGTGAAACTGGGGGTTCTAAATCTTCTTTCTCTATATGTTAGTAGTAACTGTTGTGAAGTTTCAGTTAATGGCATGTAGCTATTGAAAGACACTCATGCTCTACATTCTTCACAGCCATACTCTACTCAAGATTTAATCTCTCGATAGTAACACAAGTCGGAAGAGTCTGTGCTTGCCACAATTAGCAATTGAAGAATGGCCCCCATATCAAACTTACCTCTCAATATAATTCTTCTAGCCACAAAAATGTGGAACAAACAAAAAATTGTGTTCTATACTGGATTGTTATAAGGTTCCAAATTACTTGAATATACTTGATGTAAAACTTAAAATCCATCTTATATACACGTTTTAATTTTATTGATTTTTCACTTTTCTCACTACAATTCAAGCATTTTTAGTTTAGGTAAGTTTTCTTACTATCCTTTTGTTTTGTTTTGTTTTTTTGGATCTAACATGAAAATAAACACTCAGCAAAAAGAAAAAAACTGTTCAATTTATCAGTGGACTCAAATTGCAAATCAAATTAGGCTACATAATTCTCACATTTAAACTTATTTACATAAAACATTCTAAAGATGGAATAAATAATAAAAAGGTTAATTTAATAAGTTAGTTTTATTAATGATATGTGTTTATGAATATTTGGGTTGTAAGAAAGTAAATTATTCAAACTCTTCCAACTTACAAAATGTAGGCTTGTTAAAGAGATTAGAATATGAATTTCTTTCATTTTACCCAAAATGCTGCTCTAATATATCCATTAGGTAGTAACACCTTGTTTGTGGACCATAGAGTACTTAAAATCTTCCTTTTGATGATTATTTTTGGAAATGAAACAATTTACTGATTACTTCCCAAATCTGTGGTATCCACAGAAGGAAACAATTAAAAAAAATTACCTGGAAATATCACACAAAGCACTGGTTTTGTTTCCATCGTAATACCTAGCAAATATCAAAACAGGAAGAGAGCATAGGAGAGGCCAGACGTTATACTAGTAAGCATGGTTATCTGGGCAGCTTCACCAGGAAGCTGAAGTTTCACGCTCCCCAGAGAACCACGAGTCCATTCCCTACAGATCACTGGAGGAAGGGAGATGGGCGAAGGCACAGTGAGGTTGGGGTGACTAGGAAGGCGCTTGCCTGTCAGTCTAACCTGGAACAAAGATCATTGGCTAGAAGGGTGGATCTCTAAGGCCAGCCCACAAACATTGGGAATACATAGCCTGCAGACAAAGGAATTTTTTGTTGTTGTTTCTTTTGCTTTCCCCCTGCTTCCTTGTACTCACATATGCTCCCCCCATAGCAATGCAGCCCTAGAAGGCACATGGCCCATGACCATCTGGATCATACATGCATTGGACTGCAGCTGAGAACACAAGCTCACCTAAGGACATGCTGGTCTGGTCTGTGCAAATATGGAGTGGAAACTCTGGGCAATGGTTTTACCCCTACCTCTGCTGAAGATAAAATGGGACTTTTCCCATGGCAGGGAGTGCGGGTCTTGGAAACTCAAGGGTTGAATTCCACAAAAATAAAGCTTTCCAGAAGACCTCATCCTCCCATCAAGCCCTCAGGAAATTCTTGTTCCTATGGCACCCTAAGAAGCCTACTACCACCCACAACAAGTGGTGAAGCAGGGGACTTCCCAGCAACAACAGTTTAGCTAGACTTTTTTGCTGTGATCCAACTGTTGTTTCGTCAAGACAAAAAAGCAAGATTTTGCTAAAGTCTGCTCTCAGGTAGAAACTATTCTAAATGAATACTTTCCCTTCTCTTACTAGTTCAATTTGAAGTTTTCATGTTCTTTAGATTTTTCTCAGAACTTTTCACTTTCCATTGAAGCTGGATGACAGAATGCATCCATTTGGAACCAGTACACATGAGTGGAACCAATGCTTATAAGAAAGGCAAGACACTTAGACTTGCTCTCTTCTCCCCAAATCCCTCAAAAGGAGCAAAGTACACTGGGGCAGGTATCCCAACACCTTTTCTCTTTCCAGTGAAGAAGTGGATTGAAACCCAAAGCTAATGCTAATTCTCATCCACAACTGGGTTGCCAATTTACAGAGATCAACTCTTCTGATTCTTGGGGAAGCTCATTAGCATGTGAGCTCAGCAAGGGTGAGGCATTCAGATTTGTGTTGATTGAGTGAACTTCAGAAGCAGAGCAGGAGGGGGTTCATTAGCATAGTGGAGGAGAGCAATTAGATTCAATTAAGCACTTAAGAACTGCTTGCCCTTTGAATTACTTAATTCCTTTATCCCTACTTATCAGTTACTATTGCCCACATATTTTAGTGAAAGTAAATAGAATAACATTTATGAGATGCTGAATACATAAAGGCTGCAATTTGGCTAGATAGTATATGTTTAGCAATTATTATTGTTGTCTCTTATTATTAAAGACTAGAGGCACGGTACATGAATTCTTGCACCAATGGGGTTCCTTGGCCTGGCCTATGGGATGGGGCTGAAGCCAGCTTTCTGACATCCCCTGAGGAGTCCTAGATTGCAAGAGGGCACAGGCCAGGCCCAGGGACCCCACCAGTGCATCACTGGGGCCAGAGAGGTTGGCCAGCTGGGGATGGACCACAAGAGGGCTCCAGGAACTGTTGAGCCTATCTTGCTCAGTCCTGAGCAAACAGACCCCAACAGTAAGCTAACCTACCAGAGTGTCTGCTTCCTGGTGGTAGTGCATGTCATAGTGAGTGGTTGAGCGGAGTTAGCATATCATTAGCATATTACCCTTTGATTGGTTGAATGGCTGACTGGTCGAAAGGACAATTAGCATATTAGGCTTTTATTCTATAGCAGTGGTTCTCAACCTTCCTAATGCCGCAACCCTTTAATACAGTTCTTTATGTTGTGGTGATCCCCAACCATAAAATTATTTTTGTCGCTTCTTCATAACTGTAATTTGCTACTGTTATGAATATTAATGTAAATATCTGTGTTTTCTGATTGTTTTAGGAGACCCTTCTAGCTGTTCTAGACCCACAGGTTGAGAACCAGTCTTCTATAGGATGTGCCCATACATGACAGGGTCTAAGCAATGTAAGTTAAATTAAATTAAGGATAGAATATGACTGACTATCTCAGGAGATTAGGAACTATAAATTGGGTATTTGCATGTAATATTTGGTGAGATAATCTTTGGGATGTTTGAATGAATTTAAAGTGGATGTAATACCTTTGAAAAGAGGTTTTCCCTGAGGCTACAGGAAGAAGACAAATTGTTTTCTCTTGGGGTCAGAGACTAGTTGCTCTTTCCCAAAACATAAATGCAAAGGGAATTGTCATTTAGTGAAATGTATTCTCTTAACCAAATAGAAGAAAAAAATTATAGATGCATTTTTTATTGTTAGCAATTGCTGACAAACACAAGCTATGCCTGTTTTCTTAAAGTAATATATAAGGACTTTGAAACTCTGGATCACTATATTGAAGAAAGGCAAAAATTATATTTATTTATTTAAGTAGAGAAGGCATAAACAAAAATCTCAAAACACACTAAAAATCGGACACAGAGGCAGAATAAGCTGTAAATAGAGTAAACAGCAGCAGAGGATTGCCTCTAAGACCAAATGGGGTGATGCCATGAGGCAGAACTATTGGGCAGGGATAGAAAAGAGTCTGGGCTGGTGGGAAGATTTTACTGAGCGACACAGTGAAACCTCAGTGGAAATGCAGTACAAGTGGTTATTAAACAGGAAAACCTTATCAAGGAAAAAAAAATTGGTCATGTCAGGCAGCAGGAAGGAAGATCCCAGGGTAGCTCAGAGGAGGTTGCAAGTGTGAATCCTGCTGGGCAGTGTTGGCAGGAACTGGAGAATGTGCTGCTGGTTTGGAAAGTTAAATTATACATAGTTCTCTGATTGAATGAATCTTTTTCTCTGGGTGAAAAAATAATTGTGTCCTTCAATCAACTACTTTGAGTTCATTCATTCAACCAATACATGATGTGGCAAAGGTAGGTTTACAATTGTGAGTATGTGAAACAGTTTATTCTTGTAGTATTATTAGAGGCCCAGGGCATGAGATTCATAAAATAGGAAGGTGGGAGGTGGCGGAGGGACCCTCATCCCAGCCTGCACCCTCTTCCACTCTCGGACCCTTTCGGGGATGTCTGACTGCTGGCTTTGGTCCTAAGCCAGCAGTCAGACATCCCTCTCGCAATCTGGGGCTCTCGCAGTCTGGAACCCCTCACTCCTTACCACTCCACCTGCCAGCCAGGAGCCTAGCTTCTGGCTGAGCAGCGCTACCACTGTGGGGCAATGACCACCAGGGCGCAGCTCCTGCATTGAGCATCTGCCCTCTGGTGGTCAGTGTGCATCATAGCAACTGGTTGTTCTGCCATTTGAACAATTTGCATATTAGTCTTTTATTATATAAGATATACCTATATAAAAACTTTAAACCTACTTTTGCCCTACCCTGTATTTACTGAGCACCTAACCATGTTCTGAGGGTGCCAGATTACAACAGAACCAAGAAAAAGCCTGGCTCTCCTAGTGCATACTTCCCAGTTTGGGAAGACAATGATGAATAAGCAAATCCATATGTAATGTGCAAGGTGGCTACAAGTGCTGATATGAAAAAACAAGGTGGGGTAATTGGTGGGTTAATATTTTAATTAATTTTTTTTCTTATTGATTAAAGAGAGAAAGGGAGAAGGAGAGAGAGATAAAAACATGAATGATGAAAGAGAATCATTGATCAACCGCCACCTGCACACCCCCTACTGGGGATCAAGCCGGCAACTCTAGCATGTGCCCTTGACCAGAATGGAACCCAGGACCCTTCAGTTTGCAGGCTGACACTCTAACCTGCTGGGGCAGTGGGTTGATATTTTAGAAAGAATTGTCAGGGAAGCTCATTCTGCAAAAGTGAATTTGAACAGACCCTTAAATGAAATGAATTAACTCCTTAGGAGAGGCTACACCCAAGGAATTCTGCCGATGACTGCACATATGAGGGTAACCATGGCTTGCATGAACACCAGTAACCAAGACAATGGCCACGTGAATGGCAAAACTAAATTCTAGAAAATAACAAGAGGGGAAGGCTCTAGGTTTTGTTCCACTAATTATTTGATTCTTACTTACCCCATGAGTTTATATACAAATAGACATAACCGTACACACTTAATTTTTCATGTGGATGTAATATTTGTATTCCAATTTTAAAACAATATTTTATTGGTAAGCTTGAATGTGTCTCTCTTTTATCTTAAGACTTAATAATAATGCTAAAATAGTTATGAGATTTATAAGTGAATTTTTGTTAGCTATGATCTAAAATAAATGTAAATCATTTGTGCCTAGAGCATTTATTTAGAAATTTCTGATTGTCTTAACAGTTAAAGCTGAAGTTTCCAAGAAGTTTTAATAATTTCCTACTTATCATACACACAGAATGTCTCACAACAATTGTAACATATCTGTATGTGAGATGCAAGCACACACTACATTTTATTATTTACAACAGTTGGAAAATAAATACATTTTATAGAGTGTTATAATAAACTAAGATTACAATAAAACATTAAATAAACAAGTTGATCCATCGCGAGCTTTTGTTCTTCTAAATCATAAAGAGGCTATTCCGGTTGTGTAGCATACATATTCAATGACAACTCTAAAAACCATTTCAGAGAGAAATATGATGTGATTCAAAAATAGAATGTTCTGCTGGAATGTGATTTTAATTTATGGTATCTGATCATCTTTTCCTGCGTATACATGCTGGGCCCAACTCAGAGTGAAAATTTTATTTTACAGAGACGAAGATTAGAAGGACTAAATTATTTCCATCATCTACATTCAATGTATGCTTTGAATGATATTATTGGTCAAATGTAAATTTAACAAGGGCTGATTATTTTTTGCCTTTACTTAACAGGAAAAAATATTTCCAAAAAGCTTCAGCATACACACAACTTCATGATGATGAGAAATGAATGGTGTCCTTTAATCAACTCCCCTGAGTTCAATCATTCAACCAATACAGGCTGTGGCAAAAGTAGGTAAAGTTGAAATTTGATAGCAAAATAAAGAAATCTCCTCAGACATGGCACAAATGTCTTAATCTCAGAGGAAAGCAGCCTGGGTTCCCATCAGTTCTGTATATGTTCTCACCCTCCCCGTGAGCCTGTGATAGTTCAGGAGAGACATGTGGAGGACAAGGGTAACCAAGATTAACCTGCCCTGGACATTTTCCCTTTGACCTTCACAGGTTTGATTGATATTTTCAGCACTTTAATTGGTCTTAATTCATGATTTTTCTTAAAAAAAAAGAATAATTTACACCTATTAAAAGAAGAGAGTTTTAATGTAAGTAATAATTTTGTTTCAGCAGTAAAATTTAAAGTAATACTTGTGCCATGCAAAAATGTTCTCTAATACTTCGCCCACATCTTCCAAACAAAATATTGATATCCACTTTAACCAAGAAAACCATTACCTAGAGTTATCCCTGTTGATGGTGTATTCCTACTGAATGCTGAAAAAAGAATGTGAGAGAAATGGTTATGAAACACTGCACCTTCCCATAGTAACATACAGTCACTTTTCATATTTATAAGGTATATTCACAAAGATAGACCACACAACATGCCATAAAAAAAGAATTTAAAAATTTTTTAAATATATTAGGATTAAAATAGTATGTTATCTGAACAAAAATATTTAAGGTATTTAGAAAAACCTCTCAATACCAGATTTCAAGCTATATTACAAAGCAACTGTTCTCAAAACAGCCTGGTACTGGCACAAGAACAGACATAGAGACCAATGGAATAGAATAGAGAACCCAGATATCCACCCAAACCACTATGCTCAACTAATATTGCATGAACATACAATGGAACCAAGACAGCCTCTTCAATAAATGGTGTTGGGAAAATTGGACAGATACATGCAAAAAAAATGAAACTAGACCACCAACTTACACCAGATAAACTCCAAATGGATACAGGACTTAAAACATAAGACGGGAAACCATAAAAATACTAGAGGAATCTACAGGTAGCACAATCTCAGACATAAGCCGAAAGAACTTCTTCACTGATACTGCTCCAAGGGCAATGGAAGCTAAAGAAAAAATAAACAAATGGGACTACATCAAAATAAAAAGCTTTTGCACAGCAAAAGAAACCATCAACAAAACAACAAGAAAGCCCACTATATGGAAGAACATATTTGCAAATGTTAGCACTTACCAGGTTTAATCTCCAACATCTACAGCCAACTTATACAACTTAATAAAAGGAAGATAAATGATCCAATAAAAAAATGGGCAACGGACAAATAGAACCTTTTCAAAAGAAGACAGAGGAAGGCCAAGAGACACATGAAAACATGTTCAAAGTCACTAATTACCTGAGAGATGCAAATCAAAACGACCATGTGATACCATCTCACACCTGCCAGAATGGCTATCATCAACAAATCAACAAACGACAAGTGTTGGCGAGGATGTGGAGAAAAAGGAACCCTTGTGCACTGTAGGTGGGAATGCAGACTGGTGCAGCCACTGTGGAGAACAGTATAGAGTTTCCTCAAAAAACTAAAAATGGATCTCCCATTTGACCCAGCAATCCCACTCTTAGGAATATATCCTAAGAAATTAGAAACACCTATCAGAAAAGATTTATGCACCCCTCTGTTCATAGCAGCACAATTTACAATAGTTACAATTTGGAAACAGCCTAGGTGCCCGTTAGCAGATGAGTGGATCAGAAAACCATGGTACATCTACACAATGGAATTCTATGCTGCTATTAAAAAGAAGGAATTCTTACCATTTGCAGCAACCTGGATGGAACTGGAGAGCCTTATGCTTAGTGAAATAAGCCAGTCAATGAAGGAGGAACAACACATGATCTCACTCATTTGTGGATAATAAAGAACATTATAAACTGATGAACAAAAGGACAGATACAGAGGCAGTAAAGCATCAAACAGACTGTGAAATTACAGCGGGAAGGTTAAGGAGAGGTGGGGTAGATAAGAGATCAACCAAAGGACTTGTATGCATGCATATAAGCATAACCAATGAACACAGACACTGGGGGGTTAGTGTATGCCTGGGAGAGGTTGGGTGGCAATGGGAAAATATGTATACATGTAACATAATTAAAAAAATGGAAATTTTAAAATGCACTTCCAAATAACGCATCGGTGAAGACATCAAACAAGGGATTAGAAAATGTTACAAACTCAATGACCATTCAAAGGTAATGTATAGAAAGTGTTAGAACTGTAGGGCAATCCACTCTTTAATGGCCACTTGTAAAGTTTCCTGCCACAGGAGAGCAAAAGACAGGAAAGATTTGCTGGACACCAGGAGTCAGACCATGTAAGGAATGGAAACTGTCCAAAAGACACCTGATCGCACATCTGCGTTCCCTCCGCATTTCAAGCCCACCAGCACGGCCCCCAAACCCACCGACAACAAAAGGAGTTGTGGCCACTGCACGGTCACAGAATCTGAGCTACAGAAACACCAGCAGTGACTGCATATGCGGGTGAAACTGCAGCTTCTGGTGCTGCCAGCATCGACCCAATGTCACCTGGGCATGGTGCTGCGCAGCCTTTCTCTTTGGATATAATGAGATCATAGGACAGATTAAAATATTGGATATATTTATATCATTAAATAATACCTGCTTTATTTAATTCATTTCTTAGAGCAAGCCCTTTCTTTCAATAAGTTAAAATTTTCTTCATCACCCTCTGAGATGGCTACTTAGCCTGCCCACATGCACCACCTTGCGAACAAACCACGTTAAGCTTTCAGAAAGATGTTGAATTCAGCTAAAAAAACATACTTTTGAGGGTATTGATCACTTTCAATACTTAAATAAGAACTGAAGGTCTAAATGAAGTTATCTAAGCTTTCATCTTAAGAACATAGAAAAGGAGAGCAAAATAAATCCAAAATTAAGTAGAAGAAAGAAAAATAAAAGCAAATACCATTAAGTTAGAAAAAAAATACAGGAATTTTTTTTTAAAGTTTGAAAAGACCAATAAAGACTATAGAAAAAACTATCTAGACTGATCAAGAGAGATAGAATAAATTATATAGAAATGAAAGAGGAGGTTATTACCATAGACACTATAGACATGGAAAGAATAATTATAAATAACGTTAAGATACCAAACTTAATAAACAAGCTGGGTGAAATGGACAAATGTGTTTAAAAAACATCTTATCAAAGCAGACAGAAGATGGACATAAAATCAGAAGAGCCTTACTCTTTTTTTAATTGAATTTGATTTTTTTTTAATTTCCTACAAATGAAACTACAGGCACATGTAATTGCAATTGTGAATCCTATAAAGCATTTTTTTTAAAGAAAAAATGTGGGATCCCCTTTCCACGTCCTGCGTGGTTCAGGGTTCCCAGTTCAGGGTTCAGGTTCTGAAGGAGGCCGCACGCAAACAAAAAGAGAGACTAGAAAATATTAATTTGGCAATATTGGGGGGCCAGGCGGGAGCCTTCCTCTAGTCGGAAGGACTGCCACTTGCTCTGGCCTTTTTCTTCCTTTTATTATGTCTTTGGGACACACCCCTAGCCTTTAGGCAGGAAATAACAAAACAGAAATTAACATGATACAAACAGATAGAGGTTGCTTCAGCCAACAATGTTTCAACTAAACAATGAATGATTAGCTTTGACCTTTCAGAGCAGTTAAGGTTGACCAGCCTTCTGGCCTCCTGTTTACATCCATTTAGTGAGAACAATGTTTGGTTTCCGACAAAAAAAGACCAATTAATGCAAACTTAATAGAAAGAGAAGGGAAACTATTTCATTTTATGAAGCCAATATAAATCTAGACATTTCACAAAAGAAAAAAAATACAAATAAAAGTATTGACTAATTACAGACCAGTATCATTTATGAAAAAAAACTGGAAAAACACAATACAATATTTGGTGTATTAATATATACCAATACTGGTATTTGGGTATATTGATATATATCAATAATTAATAACTTTGTTATTAATTAAAGAAAAGGAGCAATGGAAGGCCAGGTAAAATAGGCATGCCATTTATATAGCTTTGCCAGGAAGCTGCAGTTTAACACTTCCTAGGTCTGTTCCAGCAGATCTCTGCAGGAAGGGACTGAACAGTAGATGCATGCCCAGTAAGGTCTGGGTGGCAGGGGAAGGTGCTTGACTGTCAGTCATACTTGGGAGCTGGGCATTGGCCAGAGTAAGCGTGGCCACTGCAAGGCCCCGGAATCTGAGATACAGAAACTCCTGAACAAAGGGAATTCTCCCTCTTGGCCCTCTTGCCCTCCTGGTTCTCCTGTTGGGGGGGACCTTCTCCCCTGCATTCACCCACCTGGCTCATGGCCATATGGGACTCACACACAATGGACTAATGCAGTGGTTCTCAACCCGTGGGTCGCGACCCCTTTCGGGGTCGAACAACCCTTTCACAGGGGTCGCCTAAGACAATTGGAAAACACCTATTTCCCATGGTCTTAGGAACCAACAGACCGCTCCTCAGTGTAGCAAAATGTAGCCATGTAGTTTACTGTTGTCATATGAAGACTGTTACCCATGCTACACCACGATTCAAGAGAAAATTTCATTTATTTGTAATTAGAAATAAATATTTCACAATATATAATTACATATTGTTTTTGTGATTAATCACTATGCTTTCATTATGTTCAATTTGTAACAACGAAAATACATCCTGCATATCAGATATTTACATTATAGTTCATAACAGCAGCAAAATTACAGTTATGAAGTAGCAATGAAAATAATTTTATGGTTGGGGATCACCACAACATGAGGAATTCTATTAAAGGGTCGCGGCATTAGGAAGGTTGAGAACCACTGGACTAATGGATTACAACTAGCCTGATGCTTTGGTCATGGAACAGAAACTTTGGACAGTGGTTTTGCTTTTAGCTCTACTAAAGCCCCGGCTATATATTTTCCAGCTCTGGTTTAAGGGAAATGTGACTTTGTAACCCAAGGGATATAATTTCATAGAATAAACCTTCCTACCACATCTCATTCTACCGTGCAAGACTTAGAAAATTATTTTTTCTCAAGATATCGTAAGAACCCCACTGCCCACCTGCAATGGAGGAATTTTACCCGGGCAATCCTCCAGAAGTGACTTTTAACAGTATAGTACAACATGACCTAATAAGTTATTCCAAAGAATTCAAGGTTATTTTCACTTTCAAACATCAATCTTTATCACAAAGCATGCCATACCCTGCATGGAATCTACCTGCATGACTCGCCAGCACTCTGATTTATCACTTTTATATTATCCTAATCTCTAATGACTTTCTACTGCACTCAATTCTGAACCTATTTTTAGTTACTTTCTGAAAATGTTCACCCTCTGAACTACTTTGGATTTGAAGTTTTTAAGACCACAAGCCAATTAACCCATTCCATTTTTACAAATCTTTTTACCCTATTAATTTTAGTCTCTAACTTAGATTCCCTAACTGTAATCTCATCACTCTGTTCAGGATAATTTAAATTTCATTCATCTGTATTCATTCATATTTTCTGGCAATATTCTCATTCTAGAAAAGCCAGTGATTTAATCGATTCTCACACCCAGATTTATACAATAAAACTTTATGCAATTGTAATTCTCACACAATCACAGAATGAATGGTAATACCTAATCACTATCCTGAGCAGGACCCTCACCACTAATTAATATATTTTATAGGCAGGTAAACAAAACTCTTCGCACTCTACTTCAAAGAAAACACAAATAATCAGATTATTTCCTCAACTGTTTTTTACCAAATATAAAAAAATTAAAATGCATCATCCCCCATCATTTATCTCTCTCTCCATAAGAAAATAATAAGATCCTGTCTGTCTACTACAAAAAAACAAAAGCCAACTCTCCCTTCTATATGCTGCTTTCCCATATCCCAGTGACCCAGGAAATTATGCTTTCCTATATCTTGCCTTCACAATATTTTTGATCTGGCATAGTCTCTCTCTTGCCTCATGTTTGGCCAAGAAACTCAGATGACACTTAGAACTAGCTATTCATTAGGCTCACTGAGAAGCAACCTTGGTAAATGTGCATGGTGAAAACCAGATATGCTCCAGCTGCAATTTGACTGCAAAATCCCTTCTTTACCCTTGATGATGTCCCTTATCATCTCACAATCATTGGGGGGAAATTGGTGCACCAAGAGAGATAGGAACTAAGAATACTACATAACATAGAATTCAGGTAACATAATCTTTCCATTTTCTTACAACCTATGGTAAGGTTAACTCCCCCCATCTTCTTTCCCTTGCTTTGCTCTAAGAAATGAATTAAATAAAGCATGTATTGTTAGCATCTTATTCTAATCTGTTCCATGATCTCTAGAATAGCTTGCTTAGTATACATGAGAGGGTACTAGATAATTTTCCATACAATTCCCCTGTCAATTTCTTGTACTTTCTGTTTCTCTAAATGGCACCACACATTTCTATAAACAAGTCTTCTTTAGAAACATTTCCAACAATGGATGTGATTGTTGAGTTCAGGGATTTATCTTACATTTGTTTGGCTTAATTCCTGCCTGGCATTATTGACTGAATCGGATCACCTTTTTATTTTCATAGCCCTTAATTTGTTAGGCCTTCTGTCTGAATGTCTGTCTACCAAAGTACGCTGGACACTCTATGAGGCAGAAACTGAGTTTCCATTCCCAGCATTGTATTTATAACATCCCGCAGAGTGCTCAGGACTGAGGGATGGTCTCTCTATATGTCCCTTTGCTAAATAAACACTTACTAGAGTTCCTTTCACACAGTACGAATTCATACTGTGTGCAGAGATGGCTGGAACAGAAATAATCTTTCAGGAGAATTCAGAATACAGTGCCTTTGTACCTTAAAAAAACAAACAAAAAAACTGCATTGGCTCTGTGAAGGGACACATTGATACTAGTAATAGAAGTTGAAGAATAGCTTATCTTTGTTTTGTTTTTTTTAAAAAAAGGAGAAATCACCTCATGCTCTGAAAACCTGACATGCAAATAAATGTAGCAAATTCACTGAAAGCTCAATTTTCATCTATTCAGAATATTGACCTAGATGGCTGAGGGATTTTTTTCAAAAATCTTCCCTCTCTTCCCTTTACTAGCAAAAGAAGCTCAAAAATTACTAAAAATTGACCTTTTGCTTCATTTTTTCCATCGTATAACTGATAAAATATTCAAGAAATTTATGTTATATTTGTTTATCTAATTAAGATTAGATAAAGCTCTGTGAGGAAGTTTCAGTGGGACCATGTTTCTTCCACTTTTAAGTAAAATATTTTTTGTTGTATATACCTGTAAAGGAAATCTATTTCTAGATTGCAAATCTTGTGCCAAAATAATAATTTTCAAAATAAGACCTAATTTGAGGCAAATGTTAGATGTTTTCTGATGTTTCATAGGAAATTGATCATTTAAAAAAATCAAATAAAATTAAATCTCATTTTCTTTCTTTACTTTTCCCTTTGGTCTTTTCACTATTTAGTATATGATCTATTTAACTTGTTTTTTCTTCTATATCATTGCTGATTCTCCAGAGTTAGCACAGTGACCGACATACAAAGCACAGTAAGAATGAACTCAAATCCATTCTCTTTAATGAACAATGGAACTAATTAATAAAAGAAACAAAATAAAGTTAAGATTGGAAAGCTATTAAGTGAAATTCACTCAAATTATGTCAGAACAAATTAGAAGATTTATAAGCTGCCCAAATTAAGCATGATTGAAATATAAAGAAAAGGTGGTAATCAGTCATATAAACTTATGATAAATACATGCCTCCATACATATACACACATGGGTATCTATTTGTCAAAGGAACATAGGATGCAAATGTCTGATAAGTAACCAAGAGTGAAAGTTAACTTCAAGAAGCAAAAGAAAACTCCCTTAGTCTTTTTTAAATAGAACCTAACAGAAATATAAATCAATAAACCAAGAGCTTAAAATTATGATAAAACAGTGGAATGTGAGCAAAAGAAAATTGTTTGCCAAGAAAAATAGTTAATAACTCACATTAAAAATCCATAAAATATATTAGGAGTAGCAGAGAACAGGATATACAAATTTGAAAGGAACTTGAATCAACATAACATTAACATTACCTTGAATTAATTTGACAGGTCTCCAAAGGGTTGCTTATAGCTAATGTGTAATTTCTGCCTGAAACTGACAGACATTTAGAACTTGATATATTCCACTGTTGAACATAATTCTTCCATGAGAAAACATAGATGATCTATTTGCATTTAGCACTTTTCTTCTGTTCATATTTGCATTTAGCACTTGTCTTCTTAAAGAAGCCTTATGTGAATTATTCAAGATGTCCATTTATATAATACTAGGGACCCAGTACACAAATTTGTGCACCTTGAAAGAAACTGTGGGCTGCAAGGCTGCAGTTGGCACATTGGAGAGGAGGATGGGGCAGGTGTCAGCCCATCCTCCTCTCCCCTGCTGGGCCCCTCTCTGCCAGCAGCCCTGCTCCTACTACCTCTCTCACACACTGACAGTGCTGGCCCTGCTCATACCTGCTAACAGTGCAGAGCAATTGGGGCTGGCACTGGCAGTGGGTGCAAGCAGAGCTGGAACCATCAGTGGCTGTGAGCTGTGGCTGCTGCCCCGATCACCCCTCAGGAGCAGAGGGAAGTAGAGAATCCCTATCAGGGCTGGCACAGGATGCCAGCAGCGGGTGTGAGTGCCAGGCAGGAAGCAGGGCATGGGAGCAAAGAATTTTCAGTAACCACCACTGGTTCACCTCAA
The DNA here is from genome assembly GCA_011751065.1 of Lasiurus cinereus. NCBI lineage: Eukaryota > Metazoa > Chordata > Mammalia > Chiroptera > Vespertilionidae > Lasiurus > Lasiurus cinereus. Next base: position 69,296,578 of record JAAGEH010002531.1, read on the forward strand.
TGACAGCGATGGTCGCCCTGCCATGGTCTGGAGCCCCATTCACCTGCTCCACTATCCTGCCTACTGCCAACTCCCACCATGTACTGCATCCACCCCCTAGTGGTCAGTGCACATCATAGCGACCAGTTGTTTGGTTGATAGTTCTGCCATTGGATCTATTTGCATATTAGGGTTTTATATCTATCTATCTATCTATCTATCTATCTATCTATCTATCTATATACAGTGGTACCTCGAGATATGAGTACCCTAACATACGAGATTTTTGAGATACGAGCGATTTTTGCTTTGAAATACGAGCAACATTTGAGATAGGAGTAATCACGCGGATCGGCCGGCTGCACACGACCCACCAGTTTACCGCGACTCGAGCGTCTCATAGTTTCCCACGCCTCAAGGTTACAGAACGAATTAAACTCGTATCTCGAGGTACCACTGTATATGAAAAGCCAGAGTCTGTAACAACCAGGAAGACCCAGTGACCAGTCACCATGAGGTGCATTGAGCAGGTCGGGGCAGGATTAGGGAACTGGAGAGCAGGCTGAATGGCTGACCTCTTGGTCCCTGCCCCCAGCCCACAGGCTTCAATAGATTAGCGATGGTGAACAGGGAATCAGGGTGGGTGGCAGGAGGACTGGGCTGGCTGTCGGGCTGTTGGGATCACCAGCTCATCCCCGGCTGCTTGGGGCCTCAGGCCTGAGGGAAAGCAGGCTCCAGCGACTGCACCTCCATGCACATGCACCGGGATGGCTGCTGATGGAACGCGCTGCCTGCTCGAAGCCTCTCATGCTGGGGCGAGTAGGTCGCAGGTGCACCCCATAGCATCTGTCAGCACCTCAAGCCCCAGCAGTAATAGCAGCAGTGGCAGCAGCAGGGGTCCTAAGCAGGCAGCACATTCCATCAGCGACCAGCCCAGCACGTGCATGGAGGTGAAGTCACCGGCACCTGCTTTCCTGCAGGCCTGAGCCCCCGAGCAGCCGGGATGAGCTGGTAATTCCAACAGCCTGACACCCGGCAGCGGAGGCAGCCTTTGGCTGGGGACTGGCAAACGGGCCCTGGATCATAGGAGGCTAGGCCTAGGGACCCTACCTGCACGATTTTGTGCGCTGGGCCTCTAGTATATAGGTAAGTTGGTGATTTTCCTTGGTTATTCAACATAATCTCCACTTAAATATATTTTCTTTTAATTTGATTCTTCAAGTTCATCTTGTATAAGTCAGAAGCTCACTATAGAATGATCTAAAAGTCTCCTATTATTTATTTTTTTTGATAGTCACTTTAAGAATTATTTAAATATAATTTTTTATCTGTGATTTTTTAAAAATATATTTTATTGATTTTTTTACAGAGAGGAAGGGAGAGAGATAGAAAGTCAGTAACATTGATGAGAGAGAGACATTGATCAGCCGCCTCCTGCACGCCCCACTGTGGAGATGTGCCCACAAGCAAGGTACATGCCCCCAACCGGAATCAAACCTGGGACCTTTCAGTCCGCAAGCCGACGCTCTATCCACTGAGCCAAACCAGTATCGGCTGTGATTTTTAACATTAAGTTTAACTATTGGGAAAATCAAAATGTAGGTCAAACATAGTACATTTAAAATCTTTAAATAAAACATCAATAAACCAAGGCATTCCACATCCAAGGTAACCAGAGTAATCATGTCCTTAAACATGGTATTTAATTGAACACGGTATTAAATTGGCCAAAGCTGGGATTACCAACTCCATTCTGGTACCCTTTCTCCCTTCTCCTCTCTGCAGTAATCTCCGACAGGAGCAATTCCTGAACATCCCGGATTTATTTTTTCTTAAGATGGATGGACAGATTGTCGGAGATGTACCATATTATTCTGCTTAGAGAAGCAACATAGTCCCAATATGAATAAGAAACTGCCTGAGACTAAGACGTTTAAGTATGTGCTGCCCTTTATTTGTCAAAACATGTTTAACAATTGAATTGAAGCAGTACTCTTGAAGTTTTCTTAACAAATCTGCCAGAACACAGCACAGGAATTATTTTTCTTATTTCATTACCACAGGATCTCCAACACTTAGAACAGGGTTCTGAACAAGTAGGCACTCCATAAATATTCATCAAATACCATGTTTTTTTATGTATATATATAAGACATTGTTTTTATTATTCCAACAAGTAAAGGAATATTCTCATGAAATCACTGGTGATTTTTTCTGGTAGTAGGAGTAAAGAAAATATTAAATTTTTTTTAGATATCAGATAGGGATTTTTCACAATTTAATAATAAATTTTCATTTCATTCTGCCTGCTAACAGAAAAATTACTTCTTTGACTCCAGAAAAATTCGGTGAATTGTTTTTTTGATAGTGAAATTCTTTCCATTGAAAATTAAAACTTAAACTCCTGTGAGTCCCTGTTCACATTTACTGGCCTGTTGGCTACAATCCTTGGACCCTGGACACTGTGTTTCATTCATCTGCATGGATTCCCTAAGCCACTGCCACCATATTGCTCATTTCTTCATAGTTATTCTACTTTCTGGCACAGGATGGGAAATACCTCTTGTTGCCTGCTGGTTATACCAGCTGAAGATAGGCAAGAGACTAAGCCCTCTTGTATTCCACCAGAAGAACGTGGTATTTCTTTGTCCAATCTACCCCACCAAAGTTCTGTCCTGAGTGCCTTCAGAAACTTGTGTCAGAAATTAAATCTCTGGCTGCTTCTCCCAATTCTCTGCACTTTGCCAGCCATGTAAGTTTTTCTCACTTGGAGCTGTGAACCGAAGTCCCCCCCTAGTTGCATAGTATTCCCAAAGCTAGCATGGAGTCTCCAAACCAGGACCCTGAAAATGAACCCCATGTGAACTTCTACTCCTGTTTTTCTATTATTTTCCTTCTAATTGTATTTTTGGTATGAAAATGTCAATGTAAATAATATATGACTACAAAATATGCATATTGTTTATAGATAAGTGTATATCTATATTAGCATTGGTGCTCCAAGCATGAATAAAGTTGGGCAATCCAAAATCCGACTTGTGCTTTAGGGCACAGCATGTATGTATCAAATTATAACATTTAGGAATCAAATACCAGTATAGTGAAAACTCAATGAGGAATTTCCCCAAATCAAAACATTCTCTCCAGCAAGAGAGAGCCCTTTTCTTTAAGACTAATGTCTCCCCTGTGAGTTTTAAGAGCCTATTTTACAACTCAAAGACTATAATTCCGGTTTTTGGTTATGTATCTGTTTTACTAAACCTGGATGAACAGTATCTAAATAAGCTATTTTTGTCATTTTGCTTTAGAAAATAATTATTTCAGCAGTTTTGTCTATAATGTGTTAACTTATTTTCTCTACTTACGATTTTGAAAAATGTCAAAGTTTCAAAGGAGTTAAAAGAATAGTAAAATGGATAACATTTTACCTAGATTCGCCAGATTATTAGCATTATTAGCATTGCCAAATTTATGTTCTCTCTCTCTCACACTCACAATTCTGAAAATTTAAGAACATATTGCAGACCATGTCATTTCACACATAAATATTTCAAGACGTTTTAATAAATAAGGAATTCCTTTTACATAACCAAAATACAGTCAGCAAGTACAAGGGATTTAACACTGATGTAGTGTCAAAACCTCCCCAATTTTCCCAGTGATGTCCTTGATCACTGCCTCATCTCACCCCAGCATTCAACTGCCACCTACTACAGACATTTTGCAGTTAGTTAACCACTTTCTCCATCTCACAATGAGCCCAAATTTGTATCAAAAGCACTATTTCCATAACAGTTCTAATAACAAAGCAACTAAGAAAAATTCAATATTGCTTTGCAATTGTTTCCATGCTTAGAATGCACCCCCACTGAGAGTGAACAGTCAGAACACTGAGATTAAAGGGTTCCTGGGTGATACTTTGCCTTCTTTATGCAAATCTATTTGATATCTAAGTGGTAACTAAGCCTTAATGTTCCCCTCAGCCTGGCCTCCCTTTCCTCAGTACTTAATTTTGGAAAAATCATAATGATAAATTCTTTCTCTTCTACATCCTGGGCATGTCTTTCTCAGAGACCCTTCGAAATGTAATCATCAAGGAGACAGGGTTTCTATCTCTAGGTCTCTATGAGGGGTAAGAACCCAACTTTCCAAGTTGCAAAGCTGCCTCCTGTCCAGAAGGTGCAAGAGAGAAAGTTCCATTTTCCTCGCATGCCATGCGTGCAGCTTTGCCAGGAAGCTGCAGTTGAACACTCCTGGGAAACTACAGTCAAGATGCATGCCGGGTAAAGTCTGGGGTGACACAGGAAAGGTAGATTCTTATCAATCACACCTGGAAACAGGTCATTGGCCCGAGGAGGCCTGGTCACTGCAAGCACAGGAAGATTTAAGATATTTAATCTTCTACAGAGGTGTTGGCTCCCTTGGTTGGCTCTTGCTTGCTCACCCTGGGCTCCTGACTTACAGGGCTCTCAGGCTCCTGGATTCATCCACAGGGCATCCATGTGGACCTCACCACAATGATCCAATAGAACTCAACTGGCCTGAGGCTATGCTGGCTCCTGCTCCAACATGGAATGGAAACTCTGGACAGTGGCTTCGCTTCTAGCTCTACTGAACCCCCAGCTATACATCTTCCAGGACTGGATTAAGGGAAACTGGACATTGCAAACCAAGGGCTATAATTCCATGCAAATAAAGCCTTATACCATATCGCATCCTCCCATGGGGACCTCCAGAAATTATTTTATGGTACCCCAAGAGCCCCGCTCCCAGTAGCAAAGGAGAAAGGCAATCCACGCATGTCTCCAATAGCAAGATGGTTTATGAATCCTGTAGCATCTAATGTGTGTCAGTCTGAATTTTTCCTGCTATGAGAATTAAGAACCCCTGTTTTCTGACTATTTCCAGTTTTCTTTGTACCCCCTTATTCTTTTTACCTTTCTGATTCCCTTCATTTTGGGGTAATCTCTTATGTTCAGCATTTTAGAGGATGTGTTTTGAAGGCTAATTGGAAATTTCTGATTTTTTAATGCTTGGATGGAGCCCATCCACATTTATTTCTATAACTCTAACAAGATATTTTTGTTCATTTGATTTTTTTTTAACAATGAAGACTTGAATTTACTCAGTTATTCTGCTTTCTTTTGAGTCTTAGGGGACATCTGTATTTTGGTCCCAAGGTTCTGTGTATATGCCAATACAGTTCCAAGGCCTGCAGTCCCTTTTCCCTGACGGTGGCATCGAATATTGTGCTTCCGTTCCATGTGATTTCTTTGAGTCCCACATACAAACACTGTGACAATGAATAAATTTACATTAATTTTTCTTTTTGTTTGCCCTGCTCATCACAGTTTTTACACTGTAATATTTCTGTGTTGTTACACATATTGTCTTTTCACACATGAATCAATGTTTGTCTAAGTATGAGATCTACAATTTTATATATTCCATTCTACCCATCAATCCTTTTGGAAATTATTCATTTTAATTCTTGATTGGGTAAATCAATCTCTGAGTGAGTTATAAGGTATTTGTCATAAATGCATATCCTCTGATGTTTTTGCATATTGAACACTTTTCTAGCCTTGAATTTGGGATTACAGCTTGGCTGGATATAAAATCTCTCTTCACACTTTCTTTTCAATATATTCTTTTATTAATTTTTTTACAGAGAGGAAGGGAGAGGGATAGAGAGTTAGAAACATCAATGAGAGACATCAATCAGCTGCCTCTTGCACGCCCCCTACTAGGGATGTGCCTGCAACCAAGGTAGATGCCCTTGACCAGAATCGAACCTGGGACCTCTCAGTCCAAAAGCCGATGCTCTACCCACTGAGCAAAACAGTTTCGGCTCTTTATTTTATTGAAAATGCTGAAATTTCTCTGATTTGTATATTTAAGTCTAATGCCAAATAGATTTTCATTCTACTGTAGCTGACTTGGTCATTTTGCCTAAGGCCTTGAGTATTTACATTTATTATTAACATTTTATCATAGTATGTCTTGATTTTGAAAGTTTTAGGTCAATTTTTCCAAGTACATAGTGACCCTTTAAAGTAGTCAGGTTTTCTTTTATTTTCAGAAATAGGTTTTGGATTAGAGTATTAAAAATTAGTATGTAGCATCTTCAAAGTTTCATTAAAATATAATGAATTATTGTCCTGTCTTCTAGAGATAAAATTTGTTTTCTGATCCATTTTAAATCTTTAAAAATTTTTGTTTTATTATTTTTTCAGTGCCATTATCATTCTTTTTGATGAAATCTAATTTCCCTTTAGTAATTTTGTATTTTTGTCCAAAATAATAGACATATCTTAATTTTACTCCACTTTATTATATTATAAAATCAAATTTTCTTCAATTAATGTATTGGTTTGTTTAATTTTCATTTAATGTTTTTCTTGATATTTTATTTATTTAGTTGTTTTCATTTATTTACCTAGTTTCTTAACACTTCTAAATAGGGAATTTTATTATGCCTGCAATTGCTTAGTTAAGGATAATTAATTCTTGGTTCAGAGAGTTTACCAAACATTTTTTCTTTATTGTGATTAGTCTTTGTAGAGAATTTTTGATTATATGCATTTTAATTCTCATATCCTATTGTATTCTTATTGCAGATATCATCTGCTAATTTCTACTTGCATTGTAACATCTTATTTTCCTAGATCAGGTAAAATGGCTCTGATTAGATGGACTGAAGGGGGGATTCTTGCCAGCTACATGTCCACTATTAGCCGTTGGACCCTGTATTGAAATTATTATAAAGGTTTTATGTGATATAATAGGCTCCACAAATCACTTTATTTAACAGTAAAAGATGCAAAGCAGAAAAAGAGCACACATCCAAATAGTAGTTTCATCGGAAATTTGTGAAAAATATCAGGTATAAATTCCAGACTGTACCTCAGCATCCTTCCCCTTCATCCCTCTGCCACACACACAAACACTCTCACACAACACATGTGCACACACACACACACACACACACACACACACAAAATCATCCCTGGCCAAAAGACGCTTAGCCTTGTAATACAGCTACCAACTATCAAATCTTATTACTAATTTTTATATCTGGATATAGATTCCTTGGCATTATATGAATCAGTGACCATAACTCAGCCATCTTACCTAAATACATTCAGGAGGCAGTACTACACACAGGTAAACCCATAGTCATGCATGTGCTCTGCCATAAATTTGGTGCAAGATTTATATAGTCAGCACTTCCCGAGAAACCTACAATTTTCTTATCTAATAATAGACAAACATGTAAATTGACCATACTTCCACTATTCCCACAGCCAATCAGAGTGAGTATGCAAATTAACCCAATAAAGATGGCAGTTAATTTGCATATGTACATGGGTCCCAGGAACATCCTCAGTAACTAGGTCACTCTGAGCTGGCCAATGGAGGGGTGGGGGGCCCCCTGCCTAAGCCTAAAGCCTGGGCAGCCCAAGCCAGGTTCAGGGGAGGGTGAGGCAGGAGCCAAGCTGATGATGGGAGGGGCATGGAGTCCCCTTCCCAAGCCTAAAGCCTCCAGCTGAGCTGCGATTGGAGAGGTAGGGGAAAGGGGCCATGCCAAGCCTAAAGCCTGGGTGGCCCAAGCCGGCAATCAGAGGAGGGGGTGCCCTCCCAAGTTTAAAGCCTTCGGCCGAAGCTTTAGGCTTGGGCAGGGGCCTGTCTGGTGATGGGAGGGGGTGAAAGAGGGCCCAAGCCTAAAACCTGGGCAGCCCGAGCCAGCAATGGGAGGGGTGGAAGACCCCCTGCCCAAGCCTCAGGCTGAAGCTTTAGGCTTGGGCAGGGGCCGAACCTGCAATCAGAGGGAAGGGGGAAAAATCAAAGGGAAGATATCCTCAGGTGAGGATTAAAAAAAAAAAAGAAATGTCATTTCCTATGAAAGACACATCTTGAAATGCCTAAAGAAAGTTATCATTTTTTATGGTAAAGGGACTGAAATCTGTGTTGATGAAAATACCTTGGTGACTGCGGTGACTGACAATGGCTGCAGCAGTGAGGTGATGGGGCTGATCAGCCCTGTCGCCTCCTGCAAAGGAAGGCCAGACTGCAGCTCCCAAAGGGGAGTGGGCCTAAGCCATCAGTAGGACATCCCCTGAGGGCTCCCAGTATGTGAGAGGGGACAGGCTGGGCTGAGGGACCCCTCCCCAGTGCATGAGTTTTGTGCACTGGGCCCTTAGTCTACCTAATAAAAGAGTATCATGCTAATTGACCGTACCTTCATGACACCCACCAGCCAATCAGGAGTGAGCATGCAAATTAACCCAACAAGGATGGCAGGCTAATTTGCATACACAGGTGCCAAGCAGCCAGGGATGCAGGCATGCTGCACCACCCCCCATATGCTCTGGGCCTCTGGGCCACATGGGAAGGCAGAAAGTTAGCTCTGGGCCAGAGTGGAAAGGCTGCTCTGGCCAGAGCAAGGTGGTGCTGGCAGCCAGGGGAAGAAAGGCCCATTCTTGCATGAATCTTCCTGCATCAGAACTCTGGTCTAGTTATAATAGAAGAGGATTTATGGTTTAAAAGTAATTACAAAGAATGCAAACCTATTAAATATTATTTCAAAAATATTATCCAGCAGTCATTACGTTCCTCTGCTTTCCTGCAACTTTTAAAATGGACAAGCATCCTATCTATAATTAAAATTAACTCTTAACAAAAAATAAACTTACTCTTGATATGGATAGCTATAAATATACCAATATGTGATACATAGTTATTTCTTGACAGCTTCTGTGATCTTTATACATCTGATTGATTATTTTGTTTCCCTCCAGAATTTTAATTATATTATCTTACCTTACAGTAGAGAAACATATAAATTGACTGTACCTCTGCTATGCCCACAGCCAATCAGAGTATGTATGTAAATTAACATACTCCAACAAAGATGGAGGTTAATTTGCATACACACTCGGGTCCCAGGAAGCTCCTCGGCACCTAGGTCACTCCCAGCCAGCCATCGAAGGGGCTGAGCCTGAAATTGGAGAAGTGGGGCAGAGGGGTGAGAGGGGGTCGCTTCCCAACTCTAAAGCCTGGGGCTTGGGAAGGGGCCGAGCCTGCAACCAAATGCAGACCATCTGGAAGTCAGCGCTGGATTGCCCAGCTACAGCCTGGCAAACCAACATTGATTGCTCAGGTGGCTGAGACCCAGAAAGTGAGTTAGGTGGAAGCTGTTGATCAGTGTACTTACCTCTCTCTTTCTGATCTTCACCAGCAGCCAGGCTTTTCTTTCTCTCCTGAACTCAACAAGAGCTGCTGTTAAGCCCCACCTCTTTGACCAGGCCCAGAGGTAGGCCTGGAGATGCTGACTGGCTTAGGAACTAACCAATTAGAACCAAAGGTGGGTTCTGTGGGGAACCAATGGCTGCATTGAAACTGACCAATGAGAACCAAATCTGGGTGCTGTTGGGAGCCAATGGCTCCCTGGAAGGTGAAGCTCTTAAGGCTATCATAGGAACCAACCAATCAGAACCAAATTGGCCAGCAGAGGAGGGCAGTTGGGGGCAACAGCCTGTAGGAAGTTAGGGGTGAACAGGCTGGCAGGCAGAATCAGTTAGGGGCAATCAGGGAGGCAGGCAGGTGAGCAGTTAGGAGCCAGTGGTCCCAAATTGTGAGAGAGATGTCTGATGCCTGTGGATCGGGTCTAAAACGGCAGTCGGACATCCCTCAAGGGGTCTCCAATTAGAGAGGGTGAAGGCTGAGTTGAGGAAATCCCCTCTTTGTGGACAAATTTCATGCATCAGGACTCTCATTTATCAATATTTGCCTAAGGGCAGGCATATTACAAACATTTAATTTAACACAGTCCCTTCACTTCTAGAAAAGAAAATTTCTATGTTACTGAACTGTGTGCAGTCAAATGTTTTCATCTCTTGGGCTTACTACTGAATTCTGATTCTCCCAGACAGGCGACTGAGGCTTAGGCTTTGCTCATGAATCCTTTTTGTATGTTAAAAAAATATTTGAATTTAATCACAGAATAAATTGTCAAAATTGATTTTTTTTAAGCTATTGAAAAGAAAAGAGCCCTGATCAGTAGCCCAGTCGGTTAGAACACCATCTTAATACATTAAGATTGTGGGTTCGATCCCTGGTTGGGGCACATGCAAGGTGCAACCCGGGAATGCATAATTAAGAGGAACAACAAAAATTGATCTTTCTCTCTTTCTCTCTCTCCCTATCCCTCCCTCCCATCCTTCCTCTCTCTTTAAGGATCAAAAATTTAATGAAGAAGAAAAAGAAAAAGAAGAGTCTGGATCTTGCCAATATCAATATACAATATACAAGTTGCCTTAATAACAATTTTAGCTTTATAATATAGATGATGATAACCCAAAGGAAGTTTACCAACACAGCTGCATTTAGCATTTGTTAGAAACTGAGGGGAAGTTTAACTAGTTTACCTAGACAATGCTCATGTAGCTCATATCTAACCTTGCATTCAGGCAACCTCTCCACCACCAATTAAAGGTATAGTGTTAGAAAAAAATGAATGAATAGGAGAGTAAATATAGACATAAATTGACGTGGGGATCCGTTCCTATAAAATAGTATCCTCTAACCCAAAAGTTACAGCATACAGAAAGAAGCCTGATGTAGGTTCCAGGGGAACCTGAGTGAGTCACTAGAGAAAAACAAAAATCTAAAAGACAAGCTGAATAACATTTCCGAGGGTCTGGCAGATCAGGAATCAAATCCTTCCAATCGAAAATTATACAAAAACTAAAATGAAAAGCTGTAACCTTCCTGGTATCAGGAGGCTGCAGAAAATGTTGAAGGAACAGGCACCTGTTAAAGGATTGTTCCCAGGGTGAGGGTAGTTGGGGGGTGTCAGGTTAAAAATATCTCCCAGGCATGCCATGTGCTAAGATCATTGTTATGGCTTCGGATGACTTACACTGGTGACACGAATCAGTTAGAAGCATTTAACAGCCAAGAAAAGTGATAGTTCCTGAGAACACCTAGTGCAGCCAAGAAATCCATTCCTCTTTCGCACCCGCTGAAACACTCTCACACATAGGATCTCGGTCTTGGAATGCCCTTTTGTGGATTGTCAGGTTTCAGAGAGTCGCTTTTGTTATACTGGGTAAGCCTCACATGCAGAAGGAAACTATAAAAATCTCTTGTTAAGCTGCTGGAGGAAAAGAATATGCATTACAAGATGTGAAATTTAAAAACAAATTTGATATCCGGTTATGTATAGTTTATTCAGAGAACTATTAAGAATTGAAAAAAAATGTTTTTAGCCACTAAATGTGCCTTATATGTCAGTTTAGTCCACAAGCTATCAAGTAATTTAAACTGAAGAAGTAAATTGATAATACGTACATGATTGTATTTTTGGTAGCTTGACATTGGATCTGTCTTGATTTCTTTTTTTTTTTTAATTCAGAAACTTTCAAGCCATGTAAAGTTATTTGTCCATTTCAGGAATTGGGGGTGAGGGACAGCTTGTTTCAAGAACATTCCCAAGACATCCACTTACCCTCCAACCTTTTCTATCCGTGTATCCTCTCCCACCATGTACCCCACTGTGCTGGTGGTCAATGCTGGGGATTGCAGGGACATAGTACCCTAAGTGAACACTACAAATCTCAGCAAATGACTCGGTGCGTTGGTTGTGAAAGACTTCTCCCAGCATCCCTTACTTGCCTTGGTGATAATCATGAGCTGTTAGTGTTCATAGAAAAAGAAAGGAACACTAAGAAAAGAATAATTTTAGGTTGCATCCTAAAGTTAGAATATGTGGATGGAACTGGTACGGGAAGTCAGAAAGGAGAAGTCTGACATCAGAGTTCAGGGTTATGTCTCTGGAGCCAGACTGTCCAGGATCGAAACCACATTCTAGTGCTTTCCATGCTGTGTGCAAATTTACTCACTGCTCTGAAATGCAGATACTTGTTTATAGAAGGGACCCCAAAGCACCAAAATCAAGATGATGATCAAACTGTTGAGAGGATTAAAGAACTTAAAACAGTGAAACAACTTTTAGCAAAACCTGGGCCAAACAGAGTGATCAATACTAATTGTAATTATAACTAGAGGCCCCGTGCATGAAATTCGTGGAAGGGGCTCAGACCTTGCAGCCCCAACTAATTAGCATATTGTGCTTTTATTATTATAGATTGTGCAAGGGGAAACATTCCCAGGTCCAGCATCTCTGCAGCAATAAGTGTCCTTCAAGCCTTCACATCAAGTACCTTTACCCCCTATTTTGAGTGTTTTTCACCTCATCACTGAGGTTGTTTTTTCCTGCAATCTGTTTGAAAGAATAAATCCCAAATTCTAGTTGTTCTAGACCTCTGATTGGCAAACTGTGGCTCGCGAGCCACATGCAGCTCTACAGCCCTTTGAGTGTGGCTCTTCCACAAAATACCATGGCCTGGGCGAGTCTACTTTGAAGAAGTGGAGTTTAAAAAAATTGACTCTGCCGAGACTGGTTTAGCTCAGTGGATAGAGTGTTGGCCTGCAGAATGAAGGGTCCCAGGTTCGATTCCAGTTGGGGGCAATGTACCTTGCTTGTGAGCACATCTCCACTGTGGGATGTGCGGGAGGCGGCTGATCGATGTCTCTCTCTCATTGATGTTTCTGACTTTCTATCCCTCTCCCTTCCTCTCTGTGAAAAATCAATAAAATATATTTTTAAAAAATTGGCTCTCAGAAGAAATTTCAATCATTGTACTGTTGATATTTGGCTCTGTTGACTAATGAGTTTGCCGACCACTGTTTTAGACCAACTCTCTGGTGCAGTTGTATCAGGAGAGTCCAGGTATTTTGCTGTATGAATCTAGTGCAGGTTTTGCCTACACAAACCTGATACATATTTGAGGTCTCCTGCCAGAATGACAGAACTTTACTCACTTCAATGACCACAGCTGATGGAGATGGTACTTCTCAGTCATGCATAGGCTGGGAAAATGTCTCTCCTCACCATGCCTGCCCCTCTCTGCTTTGAAATCTGCCCCATGCTTCCCCTAGTGAACACAGTGTTTAGATACACTCTTCTTGAAACTTTCTTTCTTTTTTTTTAAAGTATATTTTATTGATTTTTTACAGAGAGGAAGGGAGAGGGATAGAGAGTTAGAAACATAGATGAGAGAGAGACATCGATCAGCCGCCTCCTGCACACTCCTACTGGGGATGTGCCCACAACCATGCCCTTGACCGGAATCGAACCTGGGACCCTTCAGTCCGCAGGCCGATGCTCTATCCACTGAGCCAAACCAGTTTCGGCTTCTTGACAGTTTCTAACTGCACACAACAATAGGCTAAAAATGGCCCTTCACAAGCTTACTCAGTTCCTAGAGAAGCGTGCTGCTTTGCCCTGAGTCTGCCTGGGTGTGTGTGGAAACAATGAGCAGTTTTAAGAAGGTTACTTTTTCTTCCAGCCCCTAATTTTTCTGAAAACTAAAAAAATCACATGTTTATCTAATGTCTTTAAACAAACTGTAAAGTATAATATAATCATACGAGTGTACTGAGTTATATAATATTTCTTACATTTATTTTATTTTAATTTTTTTGTAACCTGATTATCCACTCTCAACACCCAGTAAGGAAAGTAGGGTATTATTATCATGTCTTAGCTCTGGAGAGTTATGGAAATTTTCCAGTGTCAGAGATAGTCCACACTGGCAGGAATTTTTCAGTCATATAAACATTTACTTTAGGGCTATTAACCTAGTTACTAATAAACTGTTTATATACGTAAATATACTGTCACTTTATGTTCTGGATATAAAATTCGATAATAATTATGCATCAATATGAACAGCAAATTGTTCCTTATTTGCTTTCTGGTTCACTGTGATAATTGAAACATTGGTATTTATCATTTCCTTATGGTACATTTTATATAATTTAACTTTTATTCCTAAGTATTACATTGAACCATGTGAAATTGTCATTTGTGATCATCCTTAACCTACATAAACTGCAATTGATAATGATTCAAGCTAATAGTAATACCAAGATTATATGGAGTATACAAAAGTCAGACAGCTTAGCATATAATACTTCATTTAGGTGACACTGTGCAGGAGGAGAGAATGGAAAAAAAGAGATAGTTTCTCATTATCATTTTGCATTTTCTTCCACTCCAAACCTGCATCTTATGTGTAAATCAATTTTAAAGGTTAGGGATAACACACATCCTTCAACATATAATTATTAAAGAGCTAAATATGTTCTATTACAAAATACCCACCAAAGAACAATAATGAGGCCCATTGTATGCTAATATACTTTTCTGAACAGGAAAAATATCTTTGTCTTCTTAGGAAATATATTAAAATATAGTTTCTGGACTGAAGTGTCAATATCTTATTTTTAATAATATTTTTACTGATTTCAGAGAAGGGTGAGGGACAGAGAGATAGAAACATCAATGATGAGAATCATTGATCAGTTGCCTCCTGTACACCTCACACTGGAGATTGAGCCCTCAACCCAGGCATGTGCCTTGACCGGGAATCCAACTATGACCTCCGGGTTCAGAGGTGATGGTCAACCACTGAGCCACACCAGCTTGGTGTGGCTGAAGTGGCAATTTCTTTACAGAAAAATAATTAAGTGCTAAAACTGAATATGCATTCTCAAAAGTTTTGTTTTTATGACTTACATTAAAAATATAGAGAAGGTATTAATAAAAGTCTACCTGATGACCACACTGAGTCTGGATGTAGGTAAACATTAGGAAACCATTTCCGACAGTGGTGCCAGCTGTGCAGACCATGTGAGAAGTACACACTCCATGGGCCAACGTCAGGAGAAAAATTATGAGACCTGCCGTGGAAGTAAAAAAACAGCAAAGTGACTTTAAAATACATCTGGGAAATATCAGCCCCCAAAAAATGAACTTTGATCCTTTGCAGTTGTTAAGTACTGACTGCGGAAAATGAATGGCATATCGTTGAAGTCAGCGAAAGAAGGTTGCGCCAGGAACTGAAACAATTACTGAAAATGAGCAAGGTGAATCCAGAAAAACAGCAAATGGGAAAGATTGTCATTACGTTTCCCATTTCCTCCAATTTTTCATTCTATAAGTGCTGCTTATAGACAGTCCTCAGCTTGCTAAATGACCTCTATCTGGAAAATAGAGAGACTCGCATTCCCAGACGGAGAGTCCACATTTCTTTACCAAGACAACAGCCCAAACTGATCCTGAGGGAGTAGGGTGGGGAAATGTACAAAGCACTAAAAAGCATAAACACCTTAAAAGAACAGAGAGCAACGCTGTAATTCATTGAATTTAAGATGCCATATATTTTACAGAGCATCATGATTCTATGTAGCATTAAGGAGAGATAATCGAAGATAAACTATGTCCACAATGTTTTCTAATAACTTAGCGTTAGTTTTGTTCTTATTAAAAGAGCTCTTTTATAAATTTTTAGGCAGTGAGTTTTATCATTTATCTACCTCATTCATAGACAAAAATTAAAAATACTAAATAAATTAGATTTTTTTTAAACCCTCAAAAAGAACAACAATGGAAAATATTCTTCCTCCAAAGAATATTTGTCACTGAGAAATATTTGCCCACTGCTCTATTTCTGTGCCATTTTTCTATACACAATAACTTTTCTTTAGTACCAAGTCATAGTGTTGTCTTTGGAATATATTTCAAAAGGCAATTAAACTCGTGGCATGTAGTTTACTTAACTGCAAGTAGAGATGACATTATGAACCACAGAGGCTGAGTTTATCATTGCACAGAAGCTATGACAACAATAAATAATATCAACCTACCTACCTACTTATTTATTTATTTATTTATTTATTTATTTATTTATTTATTTAATTTTAAGAGTTTTATATTACTTACGAGAGGCCTGGTGCATGAAATTCATGCATGGGGGGTGTCCTTCAGCCCAGCCTGCACCCTCTCCAATCTGGGATCCCTTGATGACCGATTGCTGGTTTAGGCCTGATCCCACAGGGACCACTGGCTTCTAATTATTCCCCTGCCTGCTTGTTTGATTGCCCCTAACCACTATGCCTGCCAGCCTGATTGCCCCAAACTGCCCCCCTGCCAGCCTGCTCACCCCTAACTGCCCTCCTGCCAGCCTGCTTGCCCCAACTGCCTCCCCCTGCTGGCCTGCTCACCCCTAACTGCCTCTGCCTCAGCCCCACAACCATGGCTTTGTCCAGAAGGATGTCTGAAAGTCTCCTGGAAGGTCTCCTGGTCTAATTAGCATATTACCCTTTTATTAGTATAGATTAGAGAGAGAGGAAGGGAAAGGGAGAGAGAGAAACATCAAAGAGCAAAATTTCAACATCAACATCCAATTGAACCTCTTAATGCACAGGACATGATGATGCCTAACCAACTGAGCCACATCACAGAGCCAGGGCAAGGTGTTCTATATCTTAATCTGATTAGTGCTGTGGTCGGCAAACTGCGGCTCCCGAGCCACATGCAGCTCTTTGGCCCCTTGAGTGTGGGTCTTCCACAAAATACCACGGCCTGGGTGAGTCTATTTTGAAGAAGTGGCGATAGAAGAAGCTTAAGTTTAAAAAATTTGGCTCTCAAAAGAAATTTCAGTCGTTGTACTGTTGATATTTGGCTCTGTTGACTAATGAGTTTGCCGACCACTGGGTTAGTGGTTAAACCTGTGTACATATACACTGACTGGCCAGATTATTATGATCTCTGAACACATACTAATCTGGCCACTCAGTGTACTTCTCTTGAGTACCTAATTTATTTGATATCAAAGATATTATAAATCATGCACCTGATCAGTTTTCTCCTTTGCACTGGCTGATAGAAAGCTCAGGGCAAATAATTGGTTGATCTTTATCAAAAGTCTAGAATACTTTGGGTACCCATTTGAGATACAATAAACAGAGTGGCCAAATCATTATGCGTTCAGAGATCATAATAATCTGGCCACTGAGTGTATAAAATGATTGACTGTATACTTTGTATTAGCATAGTGAATATACTCTACTGCAGGTTTTTTATCCTTTAATTAAAAAATATGAAAAATAATGTATTCAAATAGTCTAACATGGTTTATTCGTGACTCAATTCAATATTCTTCACTTTGTTACAGTTCTCAAATATAGAGTAGTAAACATGTACCGGTTAATAATGGTGGATTTGGTAATCAAAGAAAACATAATCATTTCAAGAGGAACATCAAAAGTGCTTTATTCAAAGTAATATTCATCACTAGCTACACATTTCCCCATCTTCTAGGTAATTTGTGGATACTGTCCCAATAGAACTTTTCTTGTTTTGAAGCAAACCATTCAGAGACCCAATTTTCTACTTCTTCGTGCGTTTTGAAGAGCTGCTCAGAAAGTGCGTGGGCCATTGATCAGGACAAGTGGTAACCTGAAGGAGCGAGGTCTGTTGACTACAGCGGGTGGGTTAATACTTCCCAGGCAAGATCTTTTAACATGTCTTTAACTGGTTTTGAAGTGTGTGATGGTGCATCATCATGAAGCAAAATTACTTTGGCGTGTCTTCTGCAACATTCTGGTCATTTCATGATCAAAATGTGATTCCAATTATTTAATGTCAGTAGCAATCACTATTAACAGTTTTACCTGGTTTTAGAAGCTCATAATACACCACACCTTCCTGATCCCACCAAACGCAGAGCACTGTCTTCTTTCCGAAGCGATTTGGCATTGCAGTCTATGTTGATGGTTGATCTGGTTCACCCCATGATTTTGTGCATTTGAGATTCTCAGAATAAATCCACTTTTCATCACTAGTCATAATTCGATGCAAAAAAGACTTTCATGCCATTGAAGCAACATTTTACTGATGACTTTTCGGTTTTCCATTTGTCTTTCGTTCAGTTGATGTGGCATCTGTTTTCCTTCCTTTAAAATATTTTCCATTGCTTGTAAATGATTGGGAATATTTTGCTTAGCAACGTTTAATCTTTCTGCAAGTTGTTTTTGATTTTGACAAGCATCTTCATCCAATAATGCTTGTAATTGTTGGTCTTCAAACTTTTGCAGTTGACATTCTTTGTCTTTCACATCAAAATCATCACTTTTAAAGCATCTAAACCAACGTTCACAAGTATCTTGAGATGGATCATGTTCATCATAAGCTTCCTGAAGTATTTAGCAGCACTTTTCTTCAAAATAAAGTAATGAATTAAAACTTCCCACAAGTGTTCTTTTTTGGCATGAAATTCGACATTTTTAAGTGTAAAAAGATCCATGATGTTAAGACCTTCTGCAAATTTAACATATGAAATTTTGAAGCTTGTTGTCAATACAACAAAATAGCATACATATCAAATTGCACATATATAAACATATGTGTAACTCCATCTATTGAAAAGAATCCACATTATTAACCAGTACACCTGGTAAGTCACTTACTGTCAAAGGTAACTCTCCCAAAAGACTTAGTCTGATATAAGCCATTTACTCTTTAGTGGACATGAGTTCAAATGCCTTGCTTTCCCTCCATCAGCAAATTAGTTACTGTTTTAGGATCAATGAGCAGAAAAATCTATTTTCAGCATGAAACCAGCTATGGTATTTGAGGTTTCAGAAGAGTAAAACAGAATCACAGAAAGAACTATGGAAATGACCTAGGAAATTGTGCATTTAAATATATATATGTGATCAGGATAGCAATAGAAGAAGAGAGATTTATCCACCTCCTACAATTCACTTTTGCAAAATTCAATCTACTTTGAATACACTGGCTTAGAAATATTACCAATAAAAATAGGTTTTGTGGAATTTTCCAAAAAATATAAGCAGAAAACATTATGTTAAGTGCATTATGTGACCAAATTAATTATTAATTTCACCCCTTACTCCCCAAACAGCACTTTCCAGTGACCTTTTTAAAAATCCCATGTAAATTAGGGACAACCTATACTGTATTAAAATCCAGTTATTTCAAAGTAAACATGAAGTGTTCAAAGGGATTTTTTTCTGCATGAATTATGTTGGTTGTAATGTGTGCAGGTCGGAATTTCAAGTTGCTCCTTGGAGAAATATATAAAAAGGCAAAAGCTATCCCGAGAATAATCGGGGATGTATGAAATTTGGAAATGTGCAGATGCTTTGATTTCACAATATAATTTTTCAGAATATTTGCCTAAGGGCATGTACTTTTAAGGATATGGGATCCAACTTAATTTACAAAGTGAAAAATTCAGAACAGCCAAGCACTCCAGAGCTTTACCCAAGGGAATTCAGTGCTTCACCCAATGGAACACTTAGTAGCCACTGAAATTACAAGATAGACATATGCATTCTGATGCTGAAAATGGCTCTTTATTAAAGGAAAAAGTGTAATTGCCAAAAATATACAGAATACTATATATATGATACACCTAATTACCAAAGTCTATTTTCAGCGGGGAAACAATAGAAAATCTTCTAGTGCAGTGGTCGGCAAACTCTTTTGTCAACAGAGCCAAATAGCAACAGTACAAGGAATGAAATTTCTTTGGAGAGCTGAAAACCGACTTCTGCGCATGGGCCACCAAGTTTCAATCGCACTGTACGTGCCCTCCCGCCCGCACATAGTGTTTTGTGGAAGAGCCTCATTGAAGGGGCCAAAGAGCTGCATGTGACTCATGAGCCGCAGTTTGCTGACCACTATTTCAGTGTATTTTTAAGTTTTTACATTAAGCAAAAATTGTATATGCTCAGCAAAATCACAAATCACAATTCCATTTTTTAAACGTGCAACAGCATGAATTAAAATGTGAAGATCATATTCTGGTCAATCATAAATAGCATATTTTGTCAAAAACCCCAAAATTACATGTAATAAATTAACAATGAAAATGATCCAATTTTTTTTCCCAATTTTCTCATGAAAGCAACTAATTTCTTCTGAAGTTGTGGGGCAATATTTAAAGTATCTTTGTAAAAATGTATTAATTGTGAGAGTAATCACATATTTTGCATAATTCTGTTTCTCAAAGGATTCTATATTCAATTAGGAGGTCAGTGAGGATAAAAAGTGAATTTACAATTGGCCATATAATTGAGAAAGTAATAGCTCTATAATAGAGGCTTTTATTTCTCTGTCTCTTGAATACATATTCAAATCATCACATACATCACTTATTTAAGAATTACATATTCTATTTTTTGACAGTCATCTAGGCTATCCATTGTGTTGCAAATATCTATTCTTTGTTTCTTGAGCAGAGTGCAATGGAACCCTTACCTGCAGTTGGATGAATAAGAGAGTCAGAGAAATAATTTGCTAAGGATATTCAACCTCATTTACCATCATAATCATGATCATTTGATCAGAAATAAGATATCACTTCAGTTTATAATAAAACTATTTTAAAAAATGAAAAAGTAGAACTATCTCAAATGTATGTTAGTGCATTCATAATCATACAAAGGAAGTTAGGAGTCTTTTAGAGTAGGGACTAAGCTAGAATCACAGTGAGTGACCAGATTATTATGACCTCTGAATGCATAATAATCAGGCCACTCAGTGTACTTCTCTTGAGTACCTCATTTATTTGATATCAAAGATACTATAAATCGTGCACCTGATCTGTTTTCCCCTTTGCACTGGCTGATAGAAAGCTCAGGGCAAATAGGTGGTTGATCTCCAGCAAAGATCTAGAATAGTTTTGGTACCCATTTGAGATACAAATACATGAGTGGCCAGATTATTATGCATTCAGAGATCATAATAATCTGGCCACTCAGTGTATATCCATTTGATCATGTCAACAAACCGGAAAAAAAAATACATCAAGAAGGGACTTGGAATGATTGGCAGCTAGGAGACATGAGAAACAATATTGGAATGAAGATTTGTGTAGGAAAGAGTCAAGAGTTGGAACAAATCATGCTTGTTAACAAATAATAAATAGCATTTTCTGTATATCAGGCACCATTTAATGTAAAAGAATTGGTAATGTTAAAAGACTGCAAAGAATACACACACACACACACACACACACACTGAGTGGACAGATTATTATGATCTCTGAACACATAATAATCTGGCCACTCAGTGTATATCCTATATAATAAAAGGCTTATATGCAAATTGTCCCCTCCACCAGGAGTTTGAACAGCAGGCAGGCTGGCCAACAGCTTATGTCCCCTCCCCTCTGGCCCGACCCACCCATGAATGAATTCATGCACCGGGCTTCTAATATATATATGTATATACACTGAGTGGCCAGATTATTATGCGTTCAGAGATCATAATAATATGGCCACTCAGTGTAGTATATGTACTATACATGTATAAAGTATGTATACTAGTAAAGTATTTAAGATTTCAAGCCATCAGTGAAAGGTTCTGTTGAGGAGATTGGAGTAGGTTTTCACGATGACCATATTTGAATTTTAGAAAAGTAGCTTTGACAGTAGTGTAGTCAAAATTGGGAGGCATCTGGTTAGACAGACATTGGAAAAATGATACCTATTCAGGGTTTGAATCAAAATGTCTGTATCAGTAATGTGACAACTGGAATGGAGAAGAGGAGTCTGAGCCAAGAGTATGGAGTAAAACAACCTAAAGTTTGTAAGCAATTGGATATAGGTATGGGAAATAGGACGCCTATGTTGAGTGTAAGTTTTCTCTGTAGAGTGGATGGATGCTTTAGTCACTAAATAAAACTATAATAGAAGAGAGAGGATTAAGAGCTTCTCCTACAAATGCTGAATTTCAGGAAGCTGTCACTTCCTTGTACAAATGACCCTTAAGCAGGAAGAAATGCAGGATTCTAAATGCATATCTGTGTGATTTGTAACGCTAACAGCATAAACAATGGATACAATACACTAGGGGGGGAGGCAAGTGAGGGCATGTACTGGGGGGTGAGGAAGGCCAGGGCGAGGTCAATAGGGAGAAAAAAAGAAGACACATGTACTACTATTTGTAATACTTTAAACAATCAATCAATCAATAAATAAATAAATATTATCCAACAATAAGTAAATGAATACATACATACATACATACATACGTACATATCTGTGTAGTTGCCAGGAACTTTTTTTGAGCAGCAGCAAGATCTTAAAATACAATAGGCATAATCCCATAGAAATATGAAGATATAAATTATAATCGGTTGTGACAAATTTTGGCGGGTTGACTCCAAAATCCCTATTTCTCATCCTGATCAGTCTCAGCAAAGTTTTGAGAGTGTAGACCAGAAATAAGCCATCTACTGAGCTGTGAGGAGAAGTTTGATGATAGGATTTTTGGAAAAGTATTTCTTAATCTTAAACAGGAGTCAAAACTAAACAGTCTTTCCCTTCTGTCTCTCAGATGCGAGGCTTCAAAGTGCTGTAGCTACATTTCTATAGATTTGAGAATAAAGGCAGCATGGAAAACACCAGAATGAAAGGACAGAAAGAATCTGGTTTTACCAACACTGGGGCCACATTGGATCTCCTTGATGTGAGGTAGTAAGTCATTTGAATTTAGGGCTTCTGTCACTTGAAATCTTAGTGGTAGTGATAGTTAATTTTGTGTCAACTTGACTAAATTGTAGTGACAAAATGTTTGATCAAACACTTGTCTAAATGTTTTTATAAAGATTTTTTTAGACATAATTAACATATACAATCAGTTGACTTTAAATAAAGCATATTATTGCCCAGCTGGCATGGCTCAGTGGTTGAGCATTGACCTATGAACCAGGAGGCCATGATTCGATTCTTGGTCAGGGCATATGCCCGGGCTATGGACTCAATCCCCAGTATGAAGCATGCAGAAGTCAGCCGATCAATGATTCTCTTTCATCACTGATGTTTCTAGTTCTCTCCCTTCCTCTCTAAAATTAATAAAAATTGTATTTAAAAAGAAATAATAAAGTATATTGCCCTCCATAATGTCTGTGGGCCTCATGCAATCAGCTGAGGCCCAAAGAACAAAAGAGAAAGTGTCTTAAAAAAGAAACAGCCTCCAAGCTGCGTCATAGCAATTCTGCTGCAGTTTCCAGTTTTTAGACTAACTACTGCAATGTCAGCTCTTACCTCTTACATCTTCAACTTCACAGTTTGCCCTATGAATTTCGGTCTCTTCTATTTACATTCCTTAGCTCTCTTAATATACCAGTATACTACAGATTCTGTCTCTAGGAAGAAATGACTAATATTTTGATGCAATAGCTTGATTTTATAGTTATTCTTTCCAAATTATAGGTAATAATGATAATTTATAGGAAATAAAAATAATTACATAAAATCCATTGTCTGATTGTTTTTCTTTTATGGAAAAAAAATCTACTTGTAGCACATATGTAGAAAACTAACAGATTTTTTAAAAATCTTAATTTTAGATTCATTTTATTAAACTTTTATTCATCTAAAACTAGTCTTTTCAAAAATACTAAGTGAATATTTTTATGATTATTTTTAACTTGGATTGAACATGGTCTATTTACTTTGCTCCATTTCTTTTGTGTTCTCTGGATCTGGGTAAGTTTTTCATCTATTCTTTTATTATAGCAAAATTATCTTACTTTTGTTTTGTACAAGGAATTTACTCACAATAAGATTAAAAACAATGTGAATACTCAATCAAATTATGATGCCCATGTGTAGAATTACTAAAATGGTAGTTTTTTTAATGCAAATGATTATTATGTTTTCAATTTGTATGCTGCATTAATCATTTTAATTTATATTTGATGAAACAATTTTAAAGTGTTTGCCAATAAAACCCATAAAAATGAAACACAAATCCAATAGCAATTGCGATGAGATAAGCATCACCATAAAGTGAAAAATATATGAAAATAATTATACATTCTTGGTTTTTAAAAAAAAGTACTATAAATTTAAGTGAATAATGAGATGTGGTGTTATAATATGCTATATGAGTTAAGTCTCAAAGGAAACAAAAACGATTTTGCCAAAAATTTATGAGATATAAAAATTTGCCAGTAACTACAGAATTTAGGCAGTTTAATTTTTTTTTTGCCTTAGGAATTATTAGGATATTATAAATTCCACATAGAATCAGATGTATCTTTCATTTTCCTGATTGATCTCAATCTGAAATACCATCAAGTATATATTGAATGGGATTAATCAAAAGCCTCAAAAATATAAGGCTAAACTACAAACATTCTAAATATCCATCAATAACTTTTCATGGATTTTGGAGTTAGTTTTTAAGTGAAAGTAGGTAGGTATAGTTAACAGGTGTCTATAGGTGTACTTTAGCCTGAAACTTTGCTGGCGGCAAAAATGATGGAAGTGAAGCTGTCCTATTTTGGGCACATCATGAAAAGTCAGGTTCCTTGGAAAAGACATGATGCTGGAAAAAGAGAACTCAGCAGAAACAGGAAAGCATCAAATATGAGATGGATTGACTCTATGAAAGAGCTGAACAGGGGAAGAGAGGACAGGACATTGTGGACATCACTGAATTTATAGTGGGATCTACTCATAGCATGTAACAATAGTAACATAGATGTAATGGGAGCACATACTTAAAACATGTTGGGGAAAGCTACAAAATCTTGATTGCCCTTACTTAATTTGCCAACATTTTCATTATTGGAAGGGTATTGATGGACTAAATGTATGTTAGTAGTCTAATTGTACTGAACATTATGCTGAAGGGCACAGTCATGGAAAATGCACATGTGCCTGCTTTCCTATGTGGGAGCCTACCATTCAGGCTTGCGGATCTGGGGCTGACTAAGAAACATACAGACATGCACACATTGCAACTTTATGACAAATAAATGAACATAGAAACAAACAAGATGAAAATCAAGCAATTTATCTGGCAATGAAGAGCAAAAACTGGGTAAAAAAATATCCTGGATAATGATATGTATCACTAGAGAGAAATAAGAACTGAATCTCCAAATTCATATGAACACACATGCACATTCAAATACATCCACAGGATCATGGACATATACACACTTTGATATTTCCCAGAATAAACCAGCCATGTATGTGTTGGGCCTTTAATATGCATATCTATTAATTTTGGCCTGTTGTGCATGTGAAGTGCTTTCAATCAGACACAGATAATTATCTTAATTTAAAAAGTGATCACATGTTTCCCTACACTGAAATTCTTATCCTGGGTAACACAATAAAAGCCAGATAAAATGCCCTATGCATAAAAATTTGATGTCTGTACCATAAGCAAGGAGTGGATAAAATGAGTTATCTCCGCTCAAAATGGGGAAAGAGGTAGCTGCTCTTTTCTGCTCCTAACGGGGTTTCCTTGGAAATGTACTGGGGCTGGGTCCTCCCTCCAATAGAAATGAAACTCTCCAAGCGTTCAATAAATTATGTATCTCCAAGCGGAGATGGCTCCAATATCCCTGTTGTCATTCCTCCTTGAAAGGTGGGAGTTCTCCCAATTTCCAGAGTTGTTAATTGATTATTTGTATTTTCAGGAGAAATAATTAGAAACTTATTCTTAGCCGAGGAGCCCATTTCAGCAAAATTAGTTCAGAAAACCCTGTGTAGAAAAAATGAAGACATTTTCTCCGTGATGCCACAATAGTTAAACACCATAATTAATTATACCTGATAATAAAAGATGGTAAAATTAATAAGGTGTTGGGATAGAAATTAAAGAGACATTTTTAAATGGTCAACAGAAGCATGCCTGAGGAGGTAAATTTTAAAATAATACGTGAAAGTGGAAAGGATCAGACTATGAATTTTTAGGCAAAATTAATAGTAAATGGCTGAAACTGGTTTGGTTCAGTGGATAGAGCATCAGCTTGTGGACTGAAAGGTCCCAGGTTCGATTCCAGTCAAGGGCATGTACCTTTATTGTGGGCACATCCCCAGTAGGAGGCATACAGAAGGCAGCTGATCAATGTTTCTCTCTCATAGATGTTTCTAACTCTCTATCACTCTCCCTTCCTCTTTATAAAAACTCAATAAAATATTTTTAAAAAATTAATAGCAAACGAAAGAACTTCCTGAGACAGGAAAAAGTTCAGTATATATAAAATTAAAATAATAGTAGTAATAAATAAGATCATTGCAAATGATGTAAGGGAAATATGTTGAATTTAATTTCCATAGTTTATTTTCTAGGTGAATTTTCTGAGTGTTGACCCTGTTCCTGTGGGAATATCACTGAAAAGCTTTACTATCCTATATAATGAAAGCCTAATATGCTAAGTGTCTGGTCCTCCAGTCAGCCATTCAACCAATCAAAGTGTAATATACTAATGATATGCTAAGGCCGCTCAACTGCTCATTATGACGTGCACTGACCACCAGGGGCAGACACTCTGACAGGAAGGTTAGCTTGCTGCTGGGGTCTGGCTGATAGGGACTAAAGCAAGACAGACCGGACACACCCTGGAGCCTTCCCACAGTCCCTCTGACTAGTCAACTTCCCACATCCCTCCCAGGTCCTGATCGTGCACCAGTGGAATCTCTGCAGGAAGTGGGCCTAAGCCATCAGTCAGACTGCAAAAGGGCACAGACTGGGCTGAAGGATCCTTCCCCACAAGTGCATGAACTTCATGCACTGGGCCTCTAGTATTGTATAACAAACTAAGTTGTGAGGAAATACTATATGTTGGCTAATAATATAGCTACTAGAATCAGACTGTTTTGTCATGAACACTGACCTCCAGACCACAGTAAGTAAGAGAACTGTTGCTTTAGGAACTTGTGTTTTAAGATACCTCTTTTCAAACAACTCTCTGTGTACACCAGTATCACCTGAAGTACTTTTAAAACACAGATGACTTGCCCCACCCCAGAGCTTCTTGTTTAGTAGATCTGGTTTGAACCCCAAGAATTTACATTTCTAAGATGTTTCCCGGTGTTACTGCTGATGTTGCTGGTGGTGCAGAGACCACATATTGAGAGGAAATTCTAGATTCAAGAGCTCTAAATATGCTGTTTTCCAAGGTTTGCATTACAGGCAGGAAGAATAAGAAAGCTATGATATTTTCCATGGTTCAGGAAAGTCCCCATTGCACACTCTCCTCAACAGTCATAGTCTTTTCATCTCATTTGTCATAAAGAGACCTTGCAGGTTAATTATAATCACATGGGTATCATGATGATAAGTCCAGGACACCAGGTCAGCTCTCATTCCTACATTGTAATTCTCCTATGCTTCTACAATTCTCTATTTCACTTTCCTTAGCCTATTTTTCCATATAGGTCCTAAAACCTTTCCAAAGTGACCCCTGAATCTGTTTATTATCAACAAAACATTCTCTATTCTCAACTGCTTCTTTTTGACTTCATGTTTAAAGAAAATTGGACTCTTCTCCACAGCCATTGCATCCTCTGCAGTCACCTCAAGCAAGAAATGTTTTGTCTTCCATACCTCCTTCTATTTGGCATAGAGGTAGATATCTCTTTCTCTTCATTGCCCTTTCCAAACCCTTCTCACTTCCTTCTTCCTAAACTTTGTCCCCAGCTTTGAGTGTCACGTCAGCTGCCCACTCTGTTGTATCATCTCCTAATAAGCTATTTTTGATGAAGATTTTATCACCTGATTCACTTGATCTCTGAGAAAAAAATTGACTTGATTCATGAACCTTTCAGAAGAGTCCCTTGAGAGATTGTACCTGCTAAGCATTCTCAATCACTCATTCACAGGACATAGCCCACATTTTGTTATTGATTCTGTTGAATTTAATTTCTTTTCTAAACAGAATGAAAATATATTCCTTGAAATAATTATATGTATACTCCCCCAAATAAAATAAATATTATTTCAGCTATATGAAGATTTGGAATTCAAAACTAAGCCATATTTCTAGATTAATGAAAATATCAATATATAACATCATATAAAGAAAAATCAAAGCATAGTGAAGGTTATTGAAGCTTAATAGGATCCTTTTCATAACACTCAAAGAAATTAGTTAATATAAAACGTTCGTATGAAGTGTGTATGCTATCGTTTTGGATAGCATACATACTTTACACTGCACATCAGATACAATAAAATGGCCAAATACAGATGTTTCAGCCATCTGTTAGAAAAGAAAAAAAATTCTTTCAAAACTGTGATTGAAAGGATAATTAACAAATGAATAAAATGGAAATAGAGTCATTGCTGTTAATTTATGTTTAATTCCACATGAAAAATTGGCAGATTTAGGGTCTCATTAGTATTACTGAGACTCTTAAAACAGAAAAAAAGTATCACTTTCTCATGAAATATTAGAAGACAGTCTCACTCAATAAAGAATCAGGTTAGATTAATCTACTCATTTATTCAACAATCTCATTCAATAGCCCAGTCTGCAGCGTTAGTCCTACATTTAAGTAAAGTCCCTGTTTCTGAACTTCAGACAGTCACTGTCTAAAAGGACCTGGAAAACACTCCTTTTCTTTCATCAATCCATAAGAAAAGCAGTGGGAAATATTCACAGTTTATGTTTAGGTTTTAAATACTTTCAGTCATTAAGATTTGCCTATTTTGCAAAATGATATTATGATTAGTAATAATAAATAGATATTTACTCCTCCTTCCCAATTCTATCTCAGAGCTTCTGAAACCCTTGGTATTTCCTAAGTGAAGTGAGTCATAAAGGAGTTTGTTTTTATTATTATTAATGAAGTGACTTTTGTAATGCACCTATGGACGGGAGTTGGTTACAAGAAGAACCAATCAGATGAGGGGGGCTAGTGGTAGAACCAATTGCAAATGAACAATGGTTAAAACAATCATGTTTATGTATGATGTTGCCTCTGGTAACATGTGGAGATTTGAAGAGGGTTGCTTGCTCATAAAAGTATGGATGCTCCAAGCTCTTTCCCTATACTTTGCCATAGTCATCTCTTCCATCTGGCTGTTTCTGAATAATAACCTTTAATAATAATCTATTAAGTAAATGTTTCTGAGTTTTATGAGCAGCTCTAGCAAATGCATAAAACCCAAGGAGGGAGTCACAGGAAACTTGGATTTATGGCCAGTGAATCTGAAATAAATGCTGGGGTGGAGGGGGTGCACAGGGTTGTAGGACTGAAACCTTAGCATGTAGGATCTGACTCTATCTCCAGATAAACGGTCATAATTGAATTGAATTTAGGAGAACCAGTTGGTGTCTCAGAGCGTTGTTTTGGGGAGATGTAGGAAAACATCCCCTCCATCTCTGCCCAGCACAAACAAACACTTTAAAATTTGGTCCATACTTCTGAAAGAGAATATACCCTAATTTTTTTTTTAGTGATTAGTAGTTTAGCAAAGATTCAACAAGAATTTGTGAAATGGAGAATTCTTAGAAAACTGTAGTAGGCACTACAGTACTACATAGAAAAATTTAATGGAAAGGGAAAATAAATATGTAAAGATAAATGTTTCTTTGTCCTACATTTATATAAAGCCCACCAAAATACATAGCAGAAAACAATGCAAATAAATGTTTGTGTGCCTTTATAAAAGACCAAGAACGGTATTCACCAACTCCAGTTAAGTCAAGATTATATCTGAAACTGAGTTCAACTTTTATCTACAATAAGCATAAAATTGGCTGAAAGTAATGGGTTTTAGTGTGAGGATTAAAATCTCTTTGTTACTATAACAATCATAAGAACATATTAAATTAAAACATAGTTATAGAGTTTGATTAATAATACCAACAATGTCAATGGCTGGATATATAAAAGAACAGAAATTCCATTTAGGTAAAATAATCTAATAAATACTTCATGGAACTAATATGTTCTTATCAGGGTGCAGTTAAGAA
Source organism: Lasiurus cinereus (assembly GCA_011751065.1). Taxonomy (NCBI): domain Eukaryota; kingdom Metazoa; phylum Chordata; class Mammalia; order Chiroptera; family Vespertilionidae; genus Lasiurus; species Lasiurus cinereus. The sequence goes on from JAAGEH010002531.1 coordinate 69,326,229, forward strand.
ATTTGTAGGAAGAAACAGTGCAACAAGAATTCCAATCATATTACAAAATTAAGCCAAATTAAATAGAAGTATTTCTAATAAGACTTAAAAAAAAAAGTACGTGGAGCTAGATGACTGTTAAAGAACACAATTCAGCCTTAGCTGGTTTGGCTCATGGGTAGAACATTGGCCTGAAGACTAAAGGGTCCTGGGTTTTCCTTTCCAGTCAAGGGCATATGCCTAGGTTGCAAGCTCGTTCCCCAGTAGGGGGCATGCAGGAGGCAGCTGATCAATGATTCTCTCTCATCATTGATCTTTCTACATCTTTCTCCCTCTTCCCTTCCTCTCTGAAATCAATAAAAATATATTTTTTAAATGTTTTAAATAACACAATTCAACTGAGAAACTGAAGATCTAATTGACTTTCTTAAACAATTCCGGAATTAAGCTTCATCCCACTTAGCAACTAGAAGGACATTCATAGAGGTTGTATAAAATGGAAGGTTTTATAGAAAGGAGTGGGGCAAGGGAGCTATTAACCAAAGATAAGAAAGGATTGTTTTTAGATCAGAACATCTTTTGAGAGGAAGGAAAAGGGTAACGGTTTTATTATGCAAATTGCCTCTTATTTCTAGAGGGATGGAGAGGGCCCAAGTGACAGATTACCTCTGAGGTGTTCAGAAAGTTACACACTGGTTGGTTAAGATTTTATTTCTAGGAAAGGCTGAAACAGCAAACAATTGGATCAGGTACTAAATCTGATTTGGTATCATGAGCATTAACTCAACTGAGGCCCTATAGGGTCTGTGATTTCCTCTTTAATGATACTATATTGAAAAATTCAGGAATATCATAAAATGTGATTAATTAAACCTTAATATAAACTCAGTAAATACTTGGAATAATGAATTGATTTACTGTTTCAAACTAACTAGAGATTGTTTTAAAAATATATTTCTTTATTGATTTCAGAGAGGAAGGGAAAAGGAGAATGCAATAGAAACATGAATGATGAGAGAAAATTATTGATTGGCTGGCTCCTGAACAACCCCCACTGGGGATTGAGCTTGCAACCCAGACATATGTCCTTGGCTGAAATTGAACCTGGGACCCTTCAGTGTGCAGGCTGCTGCTCTATCCACTGACCAAGTTGGCTAGGGCTTAACTAGAGATTTTTTACATAAATTTATTTAAATCAGAGCCACTAATCAAAATGCTTAACCTCTGGATGCAGGACATGAGCTACATGTGGCTTTATATATAACTCAGAGCTAGATCAATATAATCCCTTAGACAATAAGCTCTGAATTACTGAGTTTCCCTCAGTAATTGCCTCCTAGGGCAAGTCATTTAAGTTATTGATTCACAAGTTCCTCATTTTAAAAAAAAATATTAAGAAAACTAGGGGTGCGGTGCATGAAGATTCATGTACGAGGGATGTGTCCCTCGGCTTCACTTGCACTCTCTCCAATCTGGGAGCCCTCAGGGGAGCCCTCTCCAATCTGGGAGTTTCTGTCTTTGTAATCATTTGAGTGAGTTGTATGAGACCCCAACCCAGTTTGGTTTGTTGCTCACAGAATAATAGAGGCATTTTTTTTCTTTGCTTCATTGCTCGAGATTTCCTGAAAGTTTAGGATATCTTCTCTTTAATTTTTTCCTAGAAACTCTGATTTTACTTATGTCTCTCACCTTCGCTTTCCCTCCATCCCCCACCGCAACAGTAACTTGCTCCAGGCTCACTTTGCTCTAGTGTCTAGGAGATCCATTTGCCACCAGAACTACGATTCCCAGCATTCCTGGTGCTCCCTGTGCTCTGGGTTTTCCTTCCTCTCTGTCTCTGTCCCATGGCCTCCTGCTCTGCCAAGTCCTCCAAACTGCCAGCTATCCCGCTCTGCTCTCTGCTTGGTTAATTTGCATACTCACTCCTGATTGGCTGGTGAGTGTCAAGGAGGTATAGTCAATTTACATGTTTCTCTTTTATTATATAGGATTAGCCCTAGCAAGTTTGGCTCAGTGGATAGAGCATTGGCCTGCATATTAAAGAGTCCTGGGTTTGATACTGGTCAAGGGCACATACTTTGGTTGCAGGCTCCTCCCCAGCCTGGGTCCTAGTCAGGGCTGGTGAAGAAGGGAACCAATCAATGTGTTTCTCTCACATCCATATTTCTCTCTGTCATTCCCTCTCTTCCACTCTTTCTAAAAATCAATAGAAAAATATCCTTGGGTGAGGATTGAAAAAATATCAATTAAATAAAGAATATCAAAGTTTTTTTATGGTTATTAAATAAGATAATGAATTGAAGGTTTTTTTTCTTGTTACATAAAGCACTAATTACTATTAAAAAAATCATAGTAATCATAAATAAAGTGTTAAGAACATACGTAACTCACCCCAATCACATAGCCTAAATAAAAATCTCTCCTCTTAAACTTTAAAAAATTATCCAGAACAAATAAAGATGATCCACCCAAACAAAATTGATTAAAATTTGTTTTAATCAAGTCCAATTGAGAGGAGTTAGAAATAAGATTAGGCAGACCAAGCAAGGGGTGAAAGGAAGGAAATATGGATGTGACCTTTGGAGCCAGCTAAAACTGGTACAGGATTCCAGGGCAGGAGAAATAGGGAAACTGAGACAGGAAAGTTAAAACAAGGCCAAAGAGCGTGGGCAATTTGCAGCCAGTTTGTAACTAACAAGCCATTATCTGTCCCAGCCAAGGACAACAGGGCAAATGGTTAAAGAAAACACCTCCTTCGTGAGAGAATGCAGAAAGGGAGGGGAGAGAGGAAAGGAAACTGGGGCATTTTACCCTCTAAGCAGAGAAGCCAGCAGTCTTAAGGCTTGGCAAGATAAAGTTGCCAGGTGCTTTTCATGAATTCTAAAAAGGCCACAACAAAGTAAAAAAAAGACCTTGAGCATTAATCTGTACCCAAACAGTCAGCAGAGGGATTTTGAAGTCCATGGGCAGGAGAGTGCATGATGCCTCAGACTCCCTTCAGCCTGCTCTTCTGATTAGCTGAGAGCCCAGCCCATCTGCGCTTCCTGAGCCACAATATAAATTGCTTGCTGTGCTTTGCTTTTTCAATAAAGATGCATGCTTTAGTAAATTGGATTTTCACAACACAGTCAGGGTCTCTCATATAAACTCATTTATATGAGAAGACAAAGAGCAAGGTTAGGGGGACATCCCTCTCCCACTGGCTCAGGGCTGTCCTGTCCAGTAACACTTGTCTGGTGTCAGTGAGAGGTGCCTATAACCATAGAAATGCTGGTCCTGCAGAAAAAGCAGAATGACACAAGACAAGAATGTTTATCTTACGCATGCAAACGGTTGCAAGAGATAGGGGAGGAAGAGGAAAAGAGGAGGGAGACCACCAGCTGGATTTTAAAAATTGTTGCTGGACAAAGATAGAGGGAACCAATCAGAAAGTGACCTGGGTAGACAAAGAACAGGCTTTGGGTAAATATAAAACCCCTAGACAAGTGAGTCTTAGTGGCAACCCACTCATGGGACTCATCCCCTTGTGGGGAGTTTGTATCCACTTACAATAAATGTCCACACTTTTGCTTCAATCTTCGGTCTGTGATTCTTATTCTTCAATTTCGTGAGACACAATCCATTGAAGAACATTGGCTCACCATTTGGGTAACACAATAACAGGAGACAGAGAACACTCCAAACACCCAAATCCAGCAAAGCCAGCTTGAGAGTCCATTTGGGGGCAAATCAGGCAAGGAGATGCTCTGTGGAAAACAGGGCAAGGAAGAAAGAACTGAAGATGCTCACGCCACTAATCATCAGAGAGATGCAAATTCAAACCACAATGAGATAACAACTCACACCTGTCAGAATGGCTACCATCAATAAAACCTGTGGACTATTCATCGCTAAGTGGACATGATACTTCAACAATAAAGAAAACCATATGACCCAACTGAATATCACCAAGTGTTGTACAAACACACATCATGTGAATCTAATCATGAGGAAACACACAAAAGCAATTGTCTGGCAACTGACCTAGGTTCTTCCAAATTATCTATGCTATGAAAACAAACAAACAATATAGCGGGAAGGCAGGGGAGGTTGGGGGAGGGGGGAACCTGTAAGAGATCAACCGAAGGACTTGTATGCATGTATATAAGCATACGCAATGGATACAAGACACTGGGGGGCGGAAGTGGCAGGTGAGGGCATGTACTAGGGGGAAGGGAAGGCTACGGGGGAGGTCAATGGGGGGGGGAAGGGAGACATATGTACTACTATTTGTAATACCTTAAACAATAAAAAAAGGAAAAAGAAAAAGAAAAAAATGCCTGGAGCATTAGTCTAGATTTTAAAAAGTTAAAGAAAGATGAAACCTTAATATACAACATTATTTAACATGGATTTTGTACTAAAACAATGCTATAAAACCTATCGGGAAATAGAGCAATTTGAAAATGTTATCAGTGCTAAATTCCTTGAATGTGTTCATTATGCTATTAGAATATCAGAGAGCATCCTTGTTCTTTGAAAACTCGTGCTAAAGTACTTAGCGGTGAAGTGTTTTATGTCTACAACATTCTCAAATGGTTCATCAAAGAAAAATATGATTACATATATTTAACTAAAAGAATAAGAACTATAACAAAATTTAAATAATTTTTGTATAAAGGATCCAAGGATGCTCATTAAACTATTCAATTTTTCTGCATATTTGAAATTTTTAGCCAAAGTTATAGGAAAAAGTATACTTGAATTCTTATCTGGGCTAATAACATCATAGTACAATGTTATTAAGCTGCTTAATATATTCATAACCAACTGGAAAGGTAGAGTAATTTCATAGATCATCTTTTCCAAGAGAATAGTTGTAAAATTCTTCATTGGTTACAAAAAATATTTTGAAAAACTACTCATTAAAATGATAACCCTTAAATTTTGTTGATTTATTTTTTAGTTTTCTCTTAAAAATCACAACTTATTATAAGAAAACAATATTATTCCTATTCTATATATTTTATAATGTTAACTGAAAACATGGATCCTGTCCAAAATGTATGTATCTGGCAAAGGAAACCCCGATCTACAATTCTGAAGGCAGTCTTCAGATCATGGCTTAACTAAAATGCTGATGGGATGTGGTTGTGGCACTCCCAGGGACTCAGCTTTCCTCCTTGCCAGTACCTTCACCATGACAACCTCAATTACATGGATTCATCAGCTAATGGATACTTCATTGGGTTTTAATATCTTGTCATGTTCTTCACTGACCACATCACAAAGGACTTTCTAGAAAGATCACTGCACTAAAAGGCCTTGACCTCGGTCAATCTCATGCTAAAAGCCCAGGATACTAAATAACCAATCTGGCTTCTCTCCCAGTACCCTTGTGCATCAACATGTGGATCTGTGTTCATACATCAATTTTTGAGTAAAGAATAAAGTAGAAAGCCAGAAAAAAGTGCTAAAAAGCCTATCAAATACATTAATTTGGGTGCACCTAACCTCTCTTCAATGTCAATTTTTAAAAGTAGAAAAATTGCTACTGAAATGGCATTCCTCCTTTGCTGTTGATCACATCTTGTCATATAATTTTTACTGGAATACTTTCATAATAATTTTCAGTTTCCTAATTACTACTAACTTCTTAATGTGAACTACCCAAAATATATTCACTATACCTTCATTCTCCTTTGTGAGAATATTAGTAACTTTTTAAGTGTGTATTTTTTTTTCATATAAGTTGCATTTTGTCCTACATCACCTTGCTAACATTTATCAAAATATCTACTAGGCTTGAAGTCAAGGTGCCCAGCCTTTCTTAGTTACCATGGAAATCCCAGTTGATAGAACAGTTCAGGATTGCCAATTGCAGCAGGATGAATGATAGCCCTCCAAAAATGCTCATGTTCTACTTTTCACAATCTGTGAATATGTTGTCTAACCATAACATTGTATATTGGTTAGTTAAGGATTTGGGGCTGAGGAGATGATCTTCGATTAACCCACTGGGCTCTGTGTGATCCTCTGGGACTTTATAGGAGGAAGGACAGAATAAGACATCTGAAGAGGCTATGCCCCTGATTTGAAGACGGAGAAAGGGGCCACCAGGAAGTGAGGTGTGTGGTAAAGCCCAGGACTTGGTTGGAAAGTCCGTAAGGAGGATTCTCCAAAAGGTCAGGAGCTTCTAGAGTGACCTTGTCAAAGGCAGCAGCCCCTGCATTGACTTCTGCAAACAAGTCTGAGACCCTGGTGTTGAACTGGAATCTCTATGTTTAGTCTTCAGATAGGACCTAGTAGAAGCATGTGCTCTCTCCAGGATGCTTTCCCTACTGATAGTATCTAATAGTTAATTTTAGTTTAAGCTGTCCTATCTAATAAAAGAGGAATATGCAAATTGACCATACCTCTGCTACACTCACAAGCCATGCCCACCAGCCAATCAGGAGTGAGTATGCAAATTAACCCAACCAAGATGGCTGCAGCCATGGAACTGCAGCAAGCAGGAGGCTTGGGTTTCCCTGGCAATGGAGGAAGCCAAGCTTTCCTGCTGCCCTGGCTGGCCCAGCTTTATACTCAAGACTACAGAGTTTCAATTATAGAAGATAAATAAATCCCAGTTACTAGGGCCTCTGCTTGGATTGCAAGGGGGCATGGCCAGCCTGCAAACCACCATAGGCCGCTCGCCCAGGCCACCCCATGGAGTTACTATAGTAACCTTTGAGCCCAGGAGTTACTATAATAACAAGTCTGAGGAAATATTGATCAATCAAAGGGGATATCAAGGCCCCAGGATTTGCAACCTTTATAAGCCAGAGGGAAAAGGAACTCAGTGGGACCCTTTCCCCTTCCCCATGTGGGAGTCCATTCTGTGGGACTCTTCCCCCTCCCTCTGTGGGAGTCTGTACTTGTTCTTCTTTTAAAAAAATATATTTTATTGATTTTTTACAGAGAGGAAGGGAGAGAGATAGAAAGCCAGAAACATCCATGAGAGAGAGACATCGATCAGCTGCCTCCTGCATGCCCCACAGAGGAGATGTGCCCGCAACCAAGGTACATGCCCCCAACCGGAATTGAACCTGGGACCTTTCAGTCTGCAAGCCGACACTCTATCCACTGAGCCAAACCGGTCTCGGCTGTACTTGTTCTTTAATAAATTTCCACCTTTGCTATGCCATCTTCTGTCCATGGATTCATTCTTCAACTTCACCAGACAAAGAATCTGGATTCCAGTACAAAATTTCTGTTTCACCTCTAACCACTGTGTTAGCCAAATATCACAAATCTTTTTATTTTCAATTACTTGAAAATATTCTAATTGAACTTTTCATTATTCAAAAGTTTATTTTTACTTTCCAGATATTTTGGTATTTATAAAGATTATTTGATCTCATAATTTAATTCCTCTATATTCAGAGCACATATCTTGAATTTTTTCTCTCCTGTTTTCCTTCATCTGTTAAATCCATCTAATTAGTTATTTTTATTTTATTTCAGTCACTTAAATTTTCAATCCTAGAATATTTGTTCCATTTTTATTGTTTCTTATTCTCTGATATGAGGCTTCCTGTTTTTATACATTTTTTGAAAGCTAATTTTCCTTTACCTTTCTGAGTAATTAATCACAGCTCTCAAAATCCTGATTTTCTAATTCCAACCTTTGGACCATCTCCAGACTGATTTCACTTCATTGTATTTTCAATTGAGAATGCTACTTTATTTCTTGACCCTTTTTATGTTAGGAAATTGTTTCCTGTGTTTAGAAAAAAAATTGAATTTCAATGGAAAACTACGAATTGTCTAGAAGACACTCTCCAGGTTATATATTCTGACTCTAGTTTTTCATCATTGAGCTATTTTATAATTCTGCAAGTTTGGGGTAATTTATAGATCTACAAATTCTATTCTGGTGGTTGAAAGTTAATTGACTTTCTTCCTTGCTCTAGAAAAAAAAAAGTTTTGCCTCCATTTGGGAACACTCATTACGTCTACCTGGTCCCTTCCTTGATGAGTGAATAAAAATAAAATATTTTACATGTATTCACTTTTAGATCTGTATAAGGCTCAGAATTTTACCTTTTATTTTTTGAAAATTATATTTGACAGTGTCATAGATATTATGAATGTTAAGATGTGGGAATTCTGAAATCTCTTATTATTCTCTATAAGTAATGTTTCTTTTCTTTTTTTTTTTTTAGAAGGCAATTAACTTGGTTCACCACATAATGGAAATTGTTTCTTGGACGGTAGCTCTGGCCTCAGTTCTGACCTGTTGTCTCTGAGTCTGCTCCACTCAGGTGTGGTTCAAAGATCAGCCACAATGTGGTCAGACAGAAATCTGAGATCCCTTCTCTGGCCTTTAGAAAAATTACCAGTTGTTGTGCTAAGTATCTTGCCCAGTCTTCAATGTGACTGAATTACCCTGACCTCTAACTGTGACCCTGAAGCCAGAAAGATTCTGGCCTTATACCATCCGCATTTTCCAGCTCTACCCACTACTACCAGGCGAGAAATAATGGAAACAAACTCTCCGTACAATGTCCCTCAGAATCTGTGTTCCGCACCTGCCTGCTTCTGCTCATTGCCCAGTGCTTTCAGACAGCTGTGTATTGTGTCACGTTCAGATTGTATCATTGCTCTCTGGAGCAACATTTGTCCACCTGGAGCTGCTCAGTCATTATGGAAAGTCCCATTCTGAACGTACTAAGGCTTTGAACAAATGTAGGTCTGCTATGAAAATGAATTCTATGCTTAATAATGTGTCAACATACTTAAGTTTATCATATGCTTCATAATATTGGGATACATGTGCATATAATCAGAACACATATATTGAATATATTTTATATTTTCCCACATTATAAATGCAGACAAATATTTGCATAATAGTGCATTTTTATAACATTAAGAATTAAACTGTAATATTTTTCTTTAAACTGGCTGTAGTACATACTGTAATGTCTAAGAAAATAAAGGTAAAAATTTGAACTTTTGAAGTTACATTCTATTGTGCTTTATTGAAAGAAATAGGAAAAAATGAAGACAGTGATTAAAAAATGGTTATAAATGAAAGCCTTGATATAAAAATAGAATCAAATTTTCATGAACTGCTCATTTATCTTCATGCACTTTCATTATCACTCTTTCCAAAATGCTCATCTTTACCTGTGACTATATCTTTTATTTCCCTTTCATATAATAGCTTTTTATTTATCCCCTACATGGGATTTTGCACTCATAACTCTCACACTCCTTATATCCATGATGTAACAAAACACAGGCTGTTGCTATGGCAATGATCAGCATCTTGCAGCCTGAGCCACTGTGATTACAGGTCCCTAGTGCTATATTTTTTTTCTTTCAATCAACTGCAAAGATCCCTTTTGTTCCTCCATACACTCTAGATATAATGCGTAATGTGCTTTGATTAATATTTCAAAGTTTAACCAGTGTAGGAATGTGTTAAGTGGTAGTGCTTTATCTGCATACTATCTAATGCAAATTGACTGTACCTTTACTATGCCCACAAGCCATGCCCACAAGCCAATCAGGAGTGAGTATGCAAATTAACCAAACAAACATGGGCGTTTAATTTGTATATGCAGTCGCCAAGTGGCCTGGGTCCCGGGTCATGGGTGCAGCCGCTTGCGTGTGCTCCTGCACCAAGCGGAGGTTTGAGTCCACACCCCCAGCCCAGTGCCCATGATGGGGAGTGGAGGGGGGGCTGGCTGCCAGTCTCTGGGGTGTGTGGAGACCCCGGCAACCTACTGGGTGGCAGGTAGCCCAGTTGATACAACACAGGTGCTGCATGAGCTGCAGAGGACACATCATTTTTTAAAAAATGTATATTTTATTGATTTTTTTACAGAGAAAAGGGGAGAGGGATAGACAGTTGGAAACATCATTGAGAGAAAAACATCAATCAGCTGCCTCCTGCACACTCCCCACTAGGAATGTGCCTCCAACCAAGTACATGCCCTTGACAGGAATCAAACCTGGGACTGTTCAGTCTGCATATGCTTCATAATGTTGGGGTACATGTACATATAATTGGAACACATATATTGAACATATCCGATGAGCCAAACCTGTTCGAGAAAAAATACCTTTTCTGACTGCTCATTGGCTAAGCTCCCTGTATGCTGCCACTTTCAGTGTTCTTCGTAAGTTGGGTTAAGAATCCACAAAGATGATGTAGGGTTTTTCCACCTCACTCCTGGAGAAAAAAACAAAGGTCTGCTGCTGGAGGGCTAAGAAATGTCATATCCTGCTCTAGCTGATTTGGCTCAGTGGATAGAGCCTCTGCCTGCTAACTGCAGGGTCCAGGTTCGATTCTGATCAAGGGCATGTACCTAGGTTACAGGCACCTCCCTGGCCGGGGGCCCAGGTCAGGGCTCATGCAGTAGCAACCAATCAAAGTGTCCCTCTCACATTGATGTTTCTCTCTGTTTCTCCCTCTCTCTTCCACACTCTCTAAAAATCAATGGAAACATATCCTCAGGTGAGGAAGAAAGAAAGAAAGAAAGAAAGAAAGAAAGAAAGAAAGAAAGAAAGAAAGAAAGAAAGAAAGAAAGAAAGAAA
>JAAGEH010002531.1:69336876-69383786 GCA_011751065.1 Lasiurus cinereus
GGAGGGAGGGAGGTCGTATCTTATAAAAGACACATCTTGAAAATGCCTAAAGAAAGTTGTCATTTGTCGGAAACCAAATATTGTTCTCACTAGATGGATGTAAACAGGAAGCCAGAAGGCTGGTCAACCTTAATTGCTCTGAAAGGTCAGAGCTAATTACTCACTGTTTTGTTGAAACATTATTGGTTGAAGCAACCTCTATGTTTGTTTCTTGTTAATTTCTGTTTTTGTTATTTCCTGCCTAAAGGCTAGGGGTGTGTCCCAAAGCCTTAATAAAAGGGAGAAAAAGGCCAGAGCAAGGGGCAGTCCTTTCCACTAGAGGAAGGCTCCCGCCTGGCCCCCCAACATCGCCAAATTTACGCTTTCTAGTTTCTCATTTCGTTTGCGTGCAGCCTCCTTCAGAACCCGAACCCTGACCCGGGAACCCTGAACCACGCAGGACGTGGAAAGAGGTTCCCACAGTCATTTTTTTCATGATGAAGGGAGTGGAGTCTGTGTTGATAAAAACCCCTTGACGGCTGCTGTGGTTGGCAGTGGCTGCAGCAGCGGGGTGATGGGGCTGTCACCTTCCCCTGATCAGCCCGGTCACCTCCCACAAAGGGAGGACAGACTGCAGCTGAGGCCCACTGCTCATGGGGAGCAGGCCTAAGCCATCAGTAGGACATCTCCTGAAGGCTCCCAGTCTGTGAGAGGGGCAGGCTGGGTTGAGGGCACCCCCACTGTGCACAAATTTCATGCACCCGGAAACTAGTTTTTCAATAACTGCATTGCTCAGCCTATATGAGTATTTCCCTGAGTCACAATAAACTAGATGTATCTGAAATTTGAAAAAAGATATTAATCAGTCTTGAGAAGGTAAATCTATTTTACAATGTATTTACATGCGATCTGGGTAGTCAGACTCGAATCTTATACAGATAGGCTGAATTATAAGGGATATCTTTTTATTCAGTAGTCAGGTCATGACCCTGAATGTCTGCCTGCTATTCAGGCCACATGGAGAAGTCAGCCTAAGCTGACACTACAAAAACATTACCTTGCATTTATCAAGGTAATGTTTCAGCCAAACATCTAGTTTGCAAGGTTAAATATGAGCATGAAATTAGGCATAAATTCTGCCTTCTTTGCTAGGTATGTTCACAAGCGAAAGGCCCCTTCTCCATGGTGTAATATACATATTTATTAGCTCATTTTATGTTCATTGTTATACTGTTTATGCCACTTCAGTGGTTGAAAGATGAATAGAGACTCATTGTAAAATTCCATGGAAAAGGACCTCTTGTCAGCTAGAGATCATAGTCAGCACTCTTTCAAGGTCCTGGCATGTTTGGTATCTTTCCCTGCTCACCTCACATCTGAGGTTAACTCAAGGACTCCATGTATATTACGGGTGAATCTTAATGTTCGTTAGGAGCAGACAAAATAATTTTATGGGTATAATCAATTCTGTACCTATAAATGGTAAAAAAAAAAAAAAAAAAAGAAGAAGAAGACAAAGGTTGCACTCACACTGCCCATTATTCCACTCCTCAGAATTAATTTTGGGACTATGATTGTGCTATTATTTATAACCATATTTCTATTAACTCGCTTAACCAATAGACTACTTCATGGGTTTAGCGTATGTTACAATTTGAAAACTGTTTTGAGATACGTAAAGGAGTATTATCACTATGCATCAGTAAGAGAAAACGTTTAAATGGTGAGCTTATAAACATTATCATTGGGATGTCAGTTTTAACTCACGTTTTCTAACCTTAATGGGAATATGTCTTCATATCTTTCAATCCTTAGGAAAATATTTTTAATATATATTATTTCACAAAGGAAGGGAGAGGGAGAGAGACAGAAGATCAATGATGAGAGAGAACCATTGATGGGCTATCTCCTGCACGCCTACCACTGGGATTTGAGCCTGCAACCTGAGCATGTGCCCTGATCGGGAATTGAACCATAACCTCCTGGTTCATAGGGTGATGCTCAACCACTCACTGAGCCACGCCAGGAAAATCTTTATTGAATATAACTATTACTACATTGATAGAAACTCACCACCAATTCTTTTGAATCGCAGGGTAAATTTTCAAGAATTTCCATTTCATTTAGAAATAGACATATCCAAAAGATCCTTTTATCAAAAAATACCTCCATCAACTGTTTAAATTTGGTGGAAGAAGAAATAGCAGCAAAAATCATTCTACTTTGGTGATTGTAGTAAACAGCAAGTTTAAATATATCTAAAAGGGAGAAAGGTGGAAATCAGTATTTTTGTTTAAAATAAAAGCCGAAGTGTAGCAAGCAAGTGAAGGCATGTTTATGAGAAATAAATATGCATGTGGCAGCTTAAAATGGTAAAAATGAAAATGCAATCAGTTCTCTAATGAATTAATAGGTACAGCCGGGACTCTCAGGTTACTTTATGTGAAATAGCTAATGAGCAGAAGAGAAGTTGCCCAAACCAGGGTAGTCAGCACATTCCAGAAATCCACTTGCATTTTTAAAAGCAGTATAAATAGCACATGGCTGTTGCTTCAAAATCAATGTCTTTTCCTTCTACATGTAGAAAAGGTAGTTAATTTTTAAAATCTAGAGACATAATAAAAAACAGGAAAAGCTTAAAATTACACATTGCATACATCGCATTTGCGCTTTCTTTTTTACTTTCCTTAATTTACATTGTTCTTTATATGAAATGTGTCATTAGCTGAAACTGGTTTGGCTTAGTGGATAGAGCATCAGTCTGTGGACTGAGAAGTCCCAGGTTCAATTCTGGTCACGGGTATGTACCTTGGTTGCGGGCACATCCCCTGTATGGGGCGTGCAGGAGGTAGCTGATTGATGTTTCTCTCTCATCGATGTTTCTCTCTATCCCTCTCCCTTCCTCTCTGTAAAAAAATCAATAAAATATATATTTAAAAGAAAAGAAATGGGTAACTAGTTTCTCTTAAAGAACTCCTTTGTCCATCCCAGGAGAATGACATTTCTAAGAACCTCTTCACTTACACAGGTAGAAGTAGCACATGTTGGCAGGACCAGGTACGAGTTCATTGCCGAGATCGGTTTGGCTCAGTGGATAGAGCGTCGGCTTGTGGACTGAAAGGTCCTAGGTTCGATTCCGGTGGGGGGCATGTACCTTGCTTGTGGGCACATCTCCACTGTGGGGCGTGCAGGAGGAGGCTGATCGATGTCTCTCTCTCATCGATGTTTCTGACTTTCTATCTCTCTCCCTTCCTCTCTGTAAAAAATCAACAAAATATATTAAAAAAAAAAAAGACGAGTTCATTATCTGGCACCCTTGAAGGGGTTACCCCATCAAAAGGGCGACTTCTCTTGACTGAAGTCGTTTGTGGACATGTGAGAATAAAGATGTAACATTGATTGATTGGTGAGTTTTCCAAGTGAGATTCAACTGCTTCCTTAGAACCTTCTGTGTTTTTGTTTTTGTTTTAATATTGATACCCAAGCCAAACAATGTAAAATATTGGGAAGGCTTAGTAAAATGTGTCTGGTTGCAGATGACCTGCTGTAGTTATAAGGCAACATACACTGCAATATTTCCCCAGTGGCCCAACCTGAACTGCCCCCTGGTCCTCCAGCTCAGAGAACTTAAGTGAGATGCTCATGGCCAAAACCGAACCAACCACAGTCTCTGCTGGGGAGTTGGAGTATAACAGAAACCCAGAGAACTACTTTGGGGACAAATCATCTTATGAAGCATCAATACGTATAGTAAGAAGGCCCCAAAACTCTAGGGAATTATTAATTTCTATAATTTCTAATCCTGCTTCAGTCTTTTAGGAGAGTTCCAGTAGTTCTGATAAATATATTTTCATTATTTCACCCCTCAGGTAGCCTGATTTGGGTTTTGTTGCTTGAAAGGAAAGCAAAACAAAAACAAAACAGAACCTACCACTTCCAACCAGAAAACCTTAATTGAGATGGGAATCAGTCTTTTCTTTCCATACAACCCCTTTTTCTATTCAAGTGGTTTCAACCTGGAGAAAGCCTGTGCTTGTCTAGGGGTGTTTGAATGAGGGGAGCAGGGTTATTTATTGTGCCTGCAATTTTGGGAGGCGGGTGTTTCAGGGGTTGGAGTTTGCAGAAGTCCCAGGGATGGTAAGCATCCTGCAATTAGAGGCACAGTTCTATGCATCATGTTTTGTTCCATTCAAACATCAAAAGAAATATTGCTTTGTTTCTAGACTCTATCTAGAGGATTCCAAAAGGAATGCAGCCATACATCAAATAACATCAATAATTTGTTATTTCGAAATCCAAGATGTCAAACACTATCTTTTTATTTGTCTTCACAAACTGTCTTTTTGTTCTTGAGTGAGTAGAATATGCAACAAGACATAAAGTGGCTTGGAATACTTTTTTTAAAAAGGTATATAGTCTTGAGAATCTTAAAGCCAAAGATTATACTTTCACACTTATCTGTCTGCCAGCTTTTACAGAATGAAATCCTCTATCACCCATCTTTCTCTCTCATGTGATCACTAGAGAGAAACATGAAAATTTCTCCACTTTTCATTATCTTTTATATTTAGATTCCCTACTAAGAGAAAATCAAAGTTTTCCCTAAATGGCAACCACTTACTATTTAAGTAGAAAGTTAACCATTTTTACTGCTAAAATAACATGAGTCCATTAGAGAAAGTACTTCACATATGCACTTGCAGAAACTAGGTTATATGCACTTTTTCGTTCAGAACTCGTTGAAAACTTTGATGAGTGTGCAAAGGTTGTGAGAAGTATGTTGTGCTGGTAGGTTGCATTGTGATAAAGCTGAGTAAAGCAAGAATTGTTTAATTTTCTTTAGCTCATTGCATTCTCCTTTGTTATTCAGATTAAGCTACTTTCTTTAAATCCTTTAAACTCCTCCAAGTCCATTTGTCATCCTTATCAGTTCTGGTGAACATACATTTACTGAACATCTGCCACATGTCAGAAGACAGCTCTCAATGCAAGAGTTGTGGGTTATAAATAGAAGCAGAGTGACATCATAGTCACAAAGAAACTGATAGGATAGTATTTTTTTAAATATGTCTTTATCGATTTTAGAGAGATAGGGGAAGAGAGAGGGAGAGAAAGAGAAACATTGATGTGAGAGAGAAACATTGATAGGCTGCCTCCAGCCTGGCCCCTACTGGGGATCAGGCCTGCAACCCTGGCATGTGCTCTGACTGTGAATCCAACCGCAACCTTTTGGTGCAATGAGCCACACCAGTCAGGGCAGGATGCGGGAATATTTTTTAATGTGGTTTGGGGGAAAATATTCCAGGCAATCAAAACTTGATGTCATTAAATATTTTATAAGTCTCTTCTTTTTGGCTACAATTCTATTGTAAATATTTGTATATTTACACAATTGCAACTTCACAATATTACTGGTTGCCAAGAGCAGTCATCATCTCACAGTTTATAACTCCATGTGTAAGTGACTTGCCTGGAATATTGTAAAAATAACTGTCTGACTGAATATATGAAAAATTCCAAGTTATTATTTTAATCAAGTTTCCTTCTAAATCATTGATTTCTCAAAATTGTGTACTGTGTTTGGATCACTAGGGTAGGTGACTGCCTGGAAAATATATCTTTAACTAAAATAAAGAAGGAAGAAAGGAAAGAAGGGAGGGAGGGAGGTTAGTTAGTTGACTTGCCGTTCTTTATCTAGTTATTGATAAATGAGAGTTAATCTTGAAGACTGTGCCCAGGGTACTCATAATATCATTCCTTAATTTCGAGAGCAAGTACTGCGGTGTTGTAAATGCATGGAAGGAAATATATTCATAAAGACGGGATGATTTGTTGCTGAACTTGGTGGGAAATTCTAAGTGAAAAGCTGAGTCAAGCCCAGAATCGTGTGAAAACAGTTGACATGAGATCCCTACACTTCTAACTAGAATCACAAATACAATGTGCCCACTTGCAATATGAGTTAGAATTTGTCACTGAAAGATAACTAGGAAGGCACTACTAGGAACTACAAAACTGCAGGTTTGGAAATGGGTAAAATGGATTGTTTACTGATTTTGTCATATAAAATCTACAGAAAATCTCCTTAATGTTGCAGTTTCAAATTACTCGTTTTTAAATATACAAATAATTGTAATCTCTATCTTAAATAATTTTTATCTTAAAGGATTGAAAAGTGCTTATGCCAAGTTCCTAACACACAATAGGTGCTCAAATATATTTCTTTTGTCCGCCCATTGAAATCTGCACAGACTCTGCCTATCCAACTCCTATATATTTTTTAAAATTAGGAAACAGTTGCTGAGGACCACTTTGATAGGTATTATAGGAGATATAGGGATGAAATCGATAACAGCTCTGGTTTTCTAGAACCTTAACTTGAATTCAGACTCAATCACATATATAACAGAAAGGTGATGAATGCAGTGTTAAAGTTCAAATAATGTGGTGAGCTAGACAAATACTCAAATGTTCCTTTGAGAATGTGTAGGGCATACATAGCCTAAAGCTTTGCATCTTGTGTTAAGCTTTCCCCGGTCACTGCAACCACTGGGGAAATCTATTCTTTTTACACTACTTCTTCATTTGTGGTAGTGGCAACTCAGTTATTGGATTAAAAAAAAAATCTTGTCTGGCCAATGTCGCTCAGTGGTTGAGTATCAACCTATGAACCAGGAGGTCAAGATTAGATTTCCAGTTAGGTCACATGCTCAGTTGCAGGCCCAGTCCCCAGTGTGGGGTGTGCAGGAGGCAGCTGGATTGATGATTCTCTCTCATCATTGATGTTTCTATCTCTCCTTCTCCCTTCCTCCCCAAAATCAACCATATATATATATATTTAAATCTTGAAGTTAGTGATTTACATCACAGTGGTTATTCTAGTGATGAATTACTTATCTATAAAATGTAGTACTCATCTTGCTAGTCCCAAGAATTGGCATGATTTAACAAGATAGAACCTATCTTACTGTCAAAAATTATATAAATGGAGGTTATTTTTATTGTGAGTGAAGCTCAACTAGTAACTGTTGATTGATTAAAATTGTAGTTATATGGATTTTCTATTCTCTAAGTGAATCACTGAGATGTTTCATTGAGGACATCTAAATGAATTTTTAACATCCTATTTAAAATTAGTCAACCATACAAGTGATATATCCAGACAACTGCTAGAGTGTATTGAAAATAGGAATATTTTCATTGTTATAGTGCTGAAAATATCTCAACTTTTGCTATAGAATGATGCAAAGCTTTGTTAAAATAAAAATGAAAATCTTATCTTCAACTCCATAGAAAACACTGAATTGAAAATTTTGAGAAAATACATTTTACCTTGAAAAGTTCATTGTGATTCAGATTTTGGGGCAATGGCCTTGCAAATAAATGGAATTATAATTCTTTGCCTTGTTTTCATCATTTCCCTAATGAATACTGTACCTCCTCTTTCCTAGAGTTGGAAATTTTAGAACACATAACTTTAAAAAAGTAATCTAGTTTATCAATTGAGTTTTCATTAATTTGATATTTTTACTTTATTAAGACAAAGACGAGCTGAACTTAAATATCAGTCTACAGAAAAGCAAAAAGTGAGATTAATTTAAAGTGAGGGCAAGGGAGTATTAAGGAGAACCATCTGAACCACAACAGGTGGATCTACAATATAGGTTTAATCTACATGTAAATTACTTTGCAAAATTTACATGATTACTTTGGCTTTAATTGTTTTTCATGAAAAATAAAGCTTGATAATGCCATCTTTGAAGGAAAATTTCAAGTGTCAATAAGATTCAAGTTACAATTATATTTTAAGTGTTTATTGAAAGGTACTATTTATAATTCAAACAATAAGTTTTTAAGCTCCTTTAAAGTTTCACACCCAATTTCACATTAATATTGGTCAGGAAACACTACTTAAACCATCAATTTGCCAGTTACAAAATATTTATTTATTAAAACAAAGCCTAACAAAAGCCATATTTAAAAACAATAAAATTAGGTTTCAAAGTATATTTTTAATGCCAACCTTGTGCCAAATATAAATCTCTGCTAATGCACAGTTATTAGTTAAAAAATGATTTGTGGTGTTTTTTCTTTAAAGTGTATTTTATTGATTTTTACAGAGAGGAAGGGAGAGGGATAGTTAGAAACATCGATCAGCTGCCTTCAGCACGCCCCCTACTGGCGATGTGTCTGCAACCAAGGAACATGCCCTTGACCGGAATCAAACCTGGGACCTTTCAGTCCACAGGCCGATGCTCTATCCACTGATCCAAACTGGTTTCGGTTAATTTGTGGTTTTTACACTACTTTAGAGTTCGTTCAGAGTTACATTCACATTTTAAAATCTCTGAAGGAACACCAAGGATGGACATAACTGGAAGACTGAGTGAGGAATCCAGAGACCAGTTATCTTCGTGGTTCTATGCTCAGCTCTGACTCAATCAACCAGAAACTAGGCTGAGAGCCACCACCCTCTTCTAGAAAGCTCTTTTCTTCTATAAACATGAGCTGGATGAACTAAATCATCTCTACATTTTTACAGAGCTCAAAACATATATTTCTTTAATTAATGAAAGAGTGGCAGTAAGGAGATTAGTCTTTATATATAAAATACAATTCAATAGTAATAAGTCCCAAGCATTTAAAATAAATTAATATAAAAGTTAGTAGTTATTTTTTTGGAGCCCAACATTACATTGTTAATAAAAAATCAATAGTCATTTGAAAATAGAATCTCACTCTTCCCAGTTGGGCTCAGTGGATAAAGTATTGGCCTGCAGACTGAAGGGTCCCAGGTTAGATTCCAGTCAAAGGCACTTACCTTGGTTACAGGGTCCTGGCCTCGGTTGGGGATATGTGAGAGACAACCAATCGGTGTGTCAATCTCGCATTGGTGTTTCTCTCTCTCTCTCTCTCTCTCTCTCTCTCTTCTACTTTCTCAGGTGAGGATATTTTAATTATAAAAAAAGCTTCCTTCTTTTGGAATACCTTAGCGGGATCTGGACTAAAGGATCGGAATTCACCCAGCCAAATGTTCACATCTTTCCAGATGCACTGTAACTGCCTCACTTCCACAAATCAAATGGTTTCCCACTTGAAGTTCTCTATACTTTTCATCATGTAAACCATTCACAGCATACTTTCTTGTATTTGTCTGTAATTGCATTCTTTAAAAACTTCAGTGACAGTAGAAATCACTGAGATGATGAGAAACTTGAAGTTTAAATTAGGTACATTGTTCATAATCAAAATAAAATAAGAGAATTTATCTAGTGGAGACATGCTAACTCTTATATGGATAGTTTCGAAAATGTAAAATATATGAGGCTGCATATGTGATGCCTCCCTTCATGCCATTAATACAGGATGTAGAAAATCACCCTGTACTGATACTAGAGAAAAATTATCACAGTCTGTGCTCTCAAGGAGTTTTTCCTCACCTATGACCTTCATTTTTTATTTTTTTTTGCAGTGCTACCATCTTGGTTTATACCACATCACTCAACACTTGGATCACTGCAATTGCTTCTTGAAAGTTCTTCCTGCTCTGCCCTAACCACCCCTCCACCCCCCACTGGTATTTTCTTTACATCTGTTTTTATTGATTTCAGAGAGGAAGGGAGAGGGAAAGAAGGAGAGAAATAGAAACATCAATGATGAGAATCATTGATTGATTGGCTGCCTCCTGCACTCCGTTTACTGGGGACTGGGCCTGCAACCTGCGCATGTGCCCTGACATGAAATCGAACCCTGGCTTCCTGGTTCATAGGTTGAAGCTCAACCACTGAGCCACGCCAGCTGGGCCTCGCCGGTATTTTCTTAACAAGTCAGCTGGAAAGATCCCTTTAAGATGGCAGTGAATTGTGACCCTCAGTTTCCCTCAGAGCTTTTGTTTTCTGGGATGTCTCTGATCTCTCTTCCAGTTATGGCGCTCTTGCTCACATTACTCCATCCACACTGTTGACCCCGCTTTGCATTTGAAACTCCTATCATGTTCTTCATTTATAATCAGCTGTTTGGTTTTCTTGAATTATTCTGCACCCAGGTAGCCACGTGATTAAAGCCCTCCTCTCCTTTAATTTTTGTTCCAGTATTACTTGTCAACCAAGCTTGCCCAGATCGATTTAATAGCCACATTCCACCCTCCTATGCCACTGCATTCATGTCCCATCTGTGCTGTGCCGCATCTCCTTGCCTCAGTATCATTTCACCAAATAACATACCAGATTGTTTGCATGTTTATTATAAGCATCGTTCTTTGTTTGTTGCTTTCATTCATTCCCAGCTGCTAAAATTCAAGCTCCTTTAGAATGGGGGTATTTGTCTGCTTGGTTCACTGGCATTTCACAGTCCCCAGGACAGTACAGAGCCATAACTGACACTTAGGAAACCATTGCTGAGTAACCAAAATGCAGTGGAGTTTATATGTAGGCACACTGTGAAATGCGAATACCCATTTATAAGTAAGTCAACAATATTCACGATCAGATGTAAATATGAAGCTATCCGTGGAGCCTCGTGAATGAAGAGAAAAAATAGTGTTTTCTTTGAATTTCCTACTTAATAAAACAGGAATTCCTCCCTCCACCCTCTTCCCTGAGTAACAGATAATGAAATATAATCAGTGTCCAATTTAACTCTATCAAGTTAAATTAAGCCTCTAACAGGCATAATAAAATGAAGTCATAAATGATAATCCTTCCTCTAGGCATACGATTTTCACAGGTTTACAAGTTTTGGTAGGACTGAATATTCTATGGTTTATCTCGGCTGTTTGCCAATGTCTACCAGCTATGTGATAATATAATGAGTTTTTTCTTTAATGAAAAAGGTGCTTTTGTCTTACAAGGTAAATCTCAAAATTTAGGGCTGTGGGAAGGCTCTAATTTTCACGGCTTACAGGAAGTTTCTATAATTGATTATCTCTGATTTTGAGAAATATAAGCTCTTTTATGCCTCCTTTTGTGCTTCTATAGCCAAAATGTGTGGCGAGGCAGAGGGCCAGATCGAAGATTGGACCCTGTAGTGGCCAAACCTTATGACACAGGTTTCATTAAATAGTGATTTGTTTAAATTCATAAATATTAAGTTGATCATATATTCTATTTTCCCTATTTTATTTGTATGACCCCATACATGATAATGATTAATATAAAATGTTACCCTTGTGGTACAGTTAACAAAACTAGAACTATAAAAATAATCTAGACACTGTTAAAGCACTAGAGTTATTTACTCAGCATGTTTTTCTGCAAAACATAACTTCATGGTCCAATTCTTGTCATCATTTCTGGATAGAAACCAGAATCTCCAAGTTTAATGATGTACTAGCCAAGAAATAGCATTCTCTATTTCCTGTAAGGCTGAATTCGGTAAATCCAGAGTAGCAACACACCTTTTTTTTTTTTTTAATATGGAATGCTGCATGAATTTGCATGTTATCCTTGTGCAAGGACCATGCTAATCTCTGTATCATTTCAATTTCAGTATGTGTGCTGCCAAGCAAGTATGACACACCCTTTTAATAGGAGGAACTTGCAGACATAATTCCCACATATGAAACCCAGCCTTTATTTCCTTAATTGTGGGAAGTCATATCTAATTAAATGGCATTTTATTTTGAATATTACATCTCTGGCATGGCCATGGTTGAAAATTTGATCGTTGTTTCCCTATGCAAATAAGTATAAAATTAAAGGACTCACAATTAAAGGACTCAAAAAATCATTTAGATGAATAGTTAACTGCCTTTAGATAAGAATTATGAATCTAATTAATGTTTTCAAAAGAATTATATCCTTCAGCAATTCTTTGTTCATTTATACTTCATATACAATTTCCCTAAGGTAAATTTTCATGAATTCTGAATTATCAGTTAGATAAGTCCCCTTTATTTTATTTTATTTTTATATTTTATTGATTTTTTACAGAGAGGAAAGGAGAGGGATAGAGAGTTAGAAACATCGATGACAGAGACATCGATCAGCCGCCTCCTGCATACTCCCTACTGGGGATGTGCCCGCAAACAAGATACATGCCCTTGACCGGAATCAAACCTGGGATCTTTCAGTCTGCAGGCCAATGCTCTCTCTATCCACTGAGCCAAACCAGTTTCAGCAAAAAGTCCCCTTTAAAAAGTTGTGTCATTCCCATTTTTCTAAGTAAATCCTTTGAAGCTGAAGGCTAGTTTTATAAAAGTTTTTTTCACAGTCCTGCCAAAACCGATTTGGCTCCGTGGATAGAGCATCAGTCTGTGGATTGAAAGGTCCCAGGTTTGATTCCGGTCAAGGGCATGCATCTTGGTTTCGGGTACATCCCCAGTGGGGGGCATGCAGAAGGCGGCTGATGGATGTCTCTCTCTTATCAATCTTTCTAACTCTCTTTTCTTCTCCCTTTCTCTCTGTAAAAATATCAATAAAATATATTTAAAATTTTTTTCACAGTCCTACCAGAAAATAGAACATTAAAACAATATCAGCAATATTTCAAGGCAAATAGGTGCAGTTAAACTTTTCCTCTTTAGTTTCATCTTGACCTACATAACTAATTCTGATTCTCCTGATCTCTTGAGTCAGCAGTTCATCTTACGAAACCATCTATTTCAGCAGAAATCTGGAAGCCATGGCTCAGGCATCTCAGTAGAGGAGATGTCTTCTGCTTCCGGAGGCAATGTCACCTGATCCTGAGCCTGAGCCCACGGACCTACTTCCTCTCCCAACCATCAGCCTATCACGACCTTTCCTGACAACATTCTGAGAAACTGGTCTTTTTTTGTTATTTCTCCCATGAGATTTAATTTCTAATTTATAACATGTAGCAGGAGTTTTTAAACAATAACAAGAGAATCACATTGACAACCCATTGAGAAAAGACAAGATTAGGATGGAAGAAAATAGAATTCCTTATTGTCACATGAAACATAACCAAACTATGGATTCAGTTAATGTTACCCTGAGGAGAAGATATGAAGACCAGTGAAGGCATTTTCTACGTTTCCCAAACCTTCCAAACTTTTATGAAGCATGTGTTAAGATTTTCAACACTTACAAGTATATTTTATTTATAGGAACAAAATTTTCTTAAAAAATCAAATCACTAACAAATACTGTGCTAGAGTTTGCATTTTGGTGAGGATATATTTATGTCAATTTATAAAATATAATATAGCTGAAATATTTATATTAAAACTAGTGGCCCAGTGCACAAAATTTTGCATGGGGGGCAGGGAAGGAGGAAGGGTGTCCCTCAGCCCGGCCTGCACCCTCTCCACTCTGGGACCCCTCAGGGGATAACCGGCAGTCAGACATCTCTCTCACAATCCAGAATTGCTGGCTCCTAACTGCTCACCTGCCTGCCTGATTGCCCCTAACTGCTTCTGCCTGCCAGCCTGATTGTCCCTAACTGCTCCCCTGCTGGCTTGATTGCCCCTCACCACCTCTGCTTCAGCCCTGCAAGCGGGACCCAGGATTCCCTCCTCCAGCTGACCACAGTCACCCGGGATCCAGACTTTCCTCCCTCTGGTCAGCCATAAGCACCCAGGCCTGCTGCAGCTTCAGGGGATGGTAGGCAGGTGGCTTTGCCTGGGCTGCAGCCACAGTGCTGGTGCCCAGGACTGCAGGGTGGGTGGCTTCTCTGTCTACCAGTCTGTAACCAGCCGTAGGTACTGGCACCTGGACTGCAGGCAGGCGGCTTCTCCGACTTTCCTGGGATGCAGTGTGGGTGACTTCTCTGGGTGGCTGCGGCCTGGGATCATGGGGCAGGCAGCTTCTTCATCTCTGGGGCTGCAGCCAGTCTCTGGGGCCCAACTTCTACGACACTCTATCCACGGAGCCAAACCGGTTTTGGCAGGACTGTGAAAAAACTTAAAAAAAAAAACTGGATTGGCTCTATCCACTGAACCAAACCAGTCTCGGCCTACAGTGAGTATTATACGTAACTATTCTTCTATCTGACGATAATAAAGTTATTTTGCAATTATATTCATAAACTAAATTTACAAGTTCAAGTGATAAAGAAACACAAAAATAAAACAAAACTGCACTTCTAAGCATAAATCTAGTAAATACACACACTTCACCTAATGTGATTTTTTAAATACTGAATTATGTGCCAATCCCTCATATGTTCTCAAAAATTTTTACCACACTTAGATTTCTTAAAGATAAGCATTTTAAAAATAGAGATGAACTGTGATGCTGGGAGTTGGATCTCTCTGGCTAAAATATTTCTTAAAAGCAAATAAATGATTTATCCTAAAGAAATGAAGACGTGTTTCAAGGCCATCTTTCTCAACAAATGAATAAATGGGTTGATTAACAGACGAAATTGTATAGGAACACTGATTTGAGCTTTTTAAAGAGGCATGATCAGTGCTCTAGAAAATCAGTCGTTGGCAAATCATAGAAAATAGAAAGAAGTATTTGGAAGCCCATTTCATTTTGTCTATTTGATTTGATTTGTCTCTCTCCCCTTTCTTCCAAGGCCGAATTGAAAAGCTCTTTTCCAATGTCAGCCAATACCAGGCATTTTGCCAGACGGGCAAAAAAAGAGAAGGTAATATCATAAAGACTAATGACTAAATTTATTTTAGAGCCTCTGCTTCTGTAGCTTTGGAAAGCAAGTGATTCATTGCCAGGGAATCAGGATAATATAATCAAAAATCCCTGTGGTACCATTTTTGACCTTTAGAGCGAACACATGTTTGCAGAATGGAAACGTGGCCTAGTTATGCTTGGTGCTTCACCAGCGAGACAGTGCCTCTTATCAATATGTCAGAGTCTGTGGAGCTGGTGTCCTGGTAACCAAAGGTCAAATTAAGAACTGAAAAACAGAATGGCTTGAAGGAAGTCATCTCCAGTGGTACTAATCCTAGCTACCAAATAATGTAGAAAATAATTTAAAAAGAAATCTTTTGGGGGAAACATTTCAGAGATGTGTATACTTACGGTAGACTTAATGCAGAAGCTTCTAAAACTAAAATGCTAATATATGTATGGGTTGGCTTATGACCAAATTAGCTCATGCAGGAAAACATATATATATATATATATATATAGTTTAAACACATAGATGATTTTATAATATTGTAGAGCTAGAAAAAATGTACATCCTAGCTACATGAATCTGGAATTGGAGAGTGAGAAATTGATGCCATTGCTTCTTTTCCCTGTCTCTGACTGTATTATCCAATGCACTCTCCTACTTCTCTCAAAACACAAATTTGCTGATGAGAGATGGAGGGAGGAAGCTAAGGAAAGAGAAAAACAAAACAAAAGAAAGGAAAATGGCCCTATCACTTTTTTATTTTTATTTTTTTTAATATATTTTATTGATTTTTTTACAGAGAAGAAGGGAGAGGGATAGAGACTTAGAAACATCGATGAGAGAGAGACATTAATCAGCCGCCTCCTGCACACCCCCTACTGGGGATGTGCCCGCAACCAGGATACATGCCCTTGACCGGAATCAAACCTGGGGCCTTTCAGTCTAAAGTCTGACGCTCTATTCACTGAGCCAAACCAGTTTCGGCCCAATCACTTTTTTAGATTCTGAAGTCAGATTAGCAAATACTTTAGCGGGGGAAAATAAAAAAAAGCATGAGGCATAATGGAATATGAAATGACAAGATTTCTTGAGGCAAATAGGAATTTGTGAATCCATAATTGGAGTTTGAGTGACTTACGGATTTACCAGTTCTCTTAACAGAAGTCCATACTCATGACTAGAGCCTACAACTGTGGAATGCTAACCTCTCCTGGCTCTACTGATTCATTGACTGTTCCCGTGCAAAATGTCCTCCTGCCTCATGGACTTGGCACACCCTACCTATACTTCCCCTCTGGATGACGAAATCCTGGCCATCTCTTCCGGCCTCCCCTTCCATAGGAAATGTTCCCTAATTCCTACTGACAGTCCTCAATGACCCTTCATCCAGGGCTTTCATAGTGGATTTTTACATAGCACTTAAAAAACAATGATGTATTTTTTCTTGTATCTTTATGTCTCCCTGATAAACTGAACATAGTTTAAACTAGATGAGGTTTCATCTGTGTCCATATAGTATATTAATTTACAGTTGCTAAAATATAAATAAGAAATATCTTATTTATATAAATAAGATATTAATAAGATATATGTAATTATTACAATATAAAATGCTTAAAAGACATTGTCTAATTAGCAACTGCAAGAATCACCATTAAGTAAAATAGTAAAATAATGGTTTAAGTCTTCTCCAATACCAATGGTGATTATCTTTCAAGAAATCTCTTTTGAATTCCTGAACAATTTGTAATCGGATACAAAAATGTGATGCTTCCTCTACCCTCTCACCATTGGTAACATGACTGGAATTATTCCCTTTGAATCTGGGCCAAACCTGTGCCTTAGCCCTTAGTCAGTGGTTCTCAACCTTCCTAAGGCCGCGACCCTTGCATACAGTTCCTCATGTGGTGGTGACCCCCAACCATGAAATTTTGCTACTGTTATGCATCGTGATGTAAATATCTGCATTTTCTGATGGTCTCAGGCGACCCCTGTGATGGGTCATTTGACCCCCAAAGGGGTCGCGACCCACAGGTTGAGAAACACCGCCTTAGATGCTGATTCTGCTGTTTTTCATAAAGCCCCATCCCCATGAGAAGCAAACTGGCTGACCTCTTGAACCTGAGGGACCATATGGAGCTGGACAGAGTCAAGTAGATCCAGCCTAGGTCTCCCAAACCAGCTAGATCCCAGAAAACCAACACGGATGCATGACGGGTAAGCCCAATCATAAGACTGTCACAGCAATATAAATACTTATGAAATAATAACTTTTTACTGTGTGGGGCCTCTAAGTTTGGGGGTGGTTAATTATTCAACAATAGTTAACTGACACAAAACAACATTTATTTTAAAAGAAGAAAAATATCCCCTTACCTTAGATTAGGGAGCAGACAAATGCAGCTAAGATCAAAATTATAAATATTTAAATATTTTACTTAGAATAAGAGATAAATGAATCAATACAAACCAGTATCTAAACTAGGTTAAATATTCTATTATAATTTATCCTTTTCCACTGGAATATTTTTGTCAGATTACTTTGCAAAAAAGTTATCACTATCTCAGGTTTTTATATTCTCATAAAATAATAGTGTCGTAATAAAATAATTGTATTCATGAGAACATAAATATTTATATAAATTCCTATTTCTATATTGCTGTCTGGCATACAATATTAATGTAAGTTATATATTTAGACTAACACAAAAGTGATTGAAATATGTCCTTCTTATTTGATTGCCTGACTTTGCCATCACCAAGATGGAGAAACTGAAAAATTTGTTTCCTTCTATTTCATTCCATTTTTTAATTTTTTTAAATATATTTTATTGATTTTTTACAGAGAGGAAGGGAGAAAGATATAGAGTTAAAAATA
The DNA here is from genome assembly GCA_011751065.1 of Lasiurus cinereus. NCBI lineage: Eukaryota > Metazoa > Chordata > Mammalia > Chiroptera > Vespertilionidae > Lasiurus > Lasiurus cinereus. Next base: position 69,354,278 of record JAAGEH010002531.1, read on the forward strand.
TAGATAAAAGAGAGACATCCATCAGTTGCCTCCTGCATGCCCCCCACTGGGGATGTGCCCACAACCAAGGTACATGCCCTTGACCAGAATGGAACCTGGGACCTTTCAGTCCACAGGCCGATACTCTATCCACTGAGCCAAACTGGTTTCAGCCATTTTTTCTTTTTAATTTCTTGGATGAATGACTGATTTTTATCAATATCATGATTTATTAAGCTATGTCATTATCTGGAGTATTTATATAAAGATTAATAATCTTTTTATTAAATAACTATTGTCTATTAATAAAGTTTTGAAAAAAATTTATCTTGTACATAAATATCACCATATAACAAAGAACATAGTTCCATTTGGATCATGTTTTTTATCTCACAGACTAAAAAAAAAAAATCACGTTTACCTTATTCTGTACAGGGATTTCAGTATTGATTTGATTAATTTTATGAATAAGTCTTTGTGTTTTTAAAATGAATCATGATGCATCTTTTCTTCTTTGTCCTAAACAGTCAAGGGAGTAATTCAAGGGCCCATATCAAAGTTTTTAAGATGAAGGGTTTTAAAGTCTAAGGACTTCAAACTAGTTATTTGTGCTTCATAAATGTGTAGTTGATACACATTGGAACATTCAAAACCATGTATGAAAGAAAAACGTAGAAATGTAGAAAATTTTACAACGCACTTAATTTATTTCAAGGCCTCAATCACTGGATCATAGGGCATATTGCTGAAGACTACAATAATATCACATAAATGTTGAATCTAAAAAAGCCAAACTCGTACAAACAGAGTGGAATGGTGGTTACTAAGGGCTGGGAGGTAGGAACTAGAAATAAACTTACAGATAATTTGGTACATATTCCTAATATCCAGAGGAGCGGCCCGGGTCCAGGAAATCACCTGAGCTCTAAAAGGACACGCACTGAGCAACTGGAAATAGCATTCTTATCACTCACAGAAAACACAAGGCCAGAGTTCTATTTTTTAGTGTGTTTCTTTTCTCTGCACAATGTATTGTTTAATTAAATACTATATCAGTCATCTTCTCCCAAAAGAGTATATAAATAATATTTACTGCCTAAAGAATGTATTCTATCCACTTAGGTAAATATTAACAAGGTTCCTGGCTATGTACATCCATTTCTACCACTGTCTTATTGTTTCCCTCAATAAGTATTATTAGTCTCTTAAGTTTCACTAGCAGAATTAACCAGCTGAAATATTGTTCTTCTCTAAATGCCTCAATCATTAGATTAACATGGTAGTGATTGGCCAATATAAATCTGAATAATAACATTTTGCGTTAATAATTAAAGTCTTTCTGAGAAATCTATTTTTACTTAAACTTTTAGAGAGAAAGCAGTAACTGAGGCGTTATATTTCCTGTCAACACTCTGAAAGCTGACTTACGGCCTACACTTATTTGAGGCTTGGGGGCTGAGATAATGTTCATTTAAATATAAAAAGTTTGCAAGGCTTCACCTTAAAGTTGCAATATATAAGCTTTCAAGAACCAGACCATACTCCTCTGTGGTAACAGAATAAGTGTCTGAGAAAAAATTCTGGGTTACTCATTGCTTGGAATCTTTCATTTTCTTGAGCACTAAGCCGCATTTTATAAGACTAAAAGGCATTTCAAGCAATGAAAATGCTGTTGGCTGCTGTGCTTACTAATTTTGCTTCTCTATAAAATTATAACAATTAAAGAAGTCATATCTATTTTTTACTTTTTCTTTTCTTTTTTGTTATTGCTTTTGATAGGTAGGGAGAAAAAGAAATAAAAATAATTGTTTTGCTTTTTCCCAGTAATCCAAAGAAATTCATGAGACATTCCATGAACAGAATTTATGCCATAATTTTAATAAAATTACAGCGATAGGTAGCTTGTTGTCAGTTGTAGTTTATACAAAGCAAGTATTTATGGCCCTTTGCGCATCTGTATATCACTTGAATATGGCTCAACCAACTTTCCCAAAGTAAACAGACCCATGAAAGCAGCATCCAGATCAAGAAATGAAAAATTATCATAAAACCAGACCCACACCTACGCTTCTGGGCATTATTCCTACCAACAGGGCAACAATTATCCTAATTTCTAGACCCTCAGTACTTTTTGCATATTCTTTACCTTCTTATAAATGGCATTTGATAGGTTCACTTTTGTGCTTAGCTTCTTTTGTTCAATATTAAGTTTAAAATATTTATCTATCTTGGTGTATATAGTTGCAGTACATTCTCCTTGCTAATTGGTATTTCAATTATGCATCTGTCTTGGGGTATATAGTTGCAGTATATTCTCATTGCTAATTAGTACTTTAATTATGCAAGCTTTAAAGAGTTGAAAAATCAATATAGTTTATATATAATACATATGTTTTGTTTTACATGGTATATCCTATGACAATAATTATATCTGCCAATTGACAAGTTTTTAAAATAAAAAATAATTATTGCTTTTCCCAATGTGTTAAAATATTGGCACTATTTTAAAACAATGCCACTGTTTTCCTATAATGTTTTCCCTTTGCCTTTTGATTAGCTAGGGAGAAATATAGAAGAAATGTAGCAAGAAAGGAAAAATAGAAAATAGAGGTTACCTTCTCCACCGTAAATATTAAAATTACTCTATCCAAAATAATTACATTTCAAATATGTAAGTTGGTTTGCATTACATCTATTTTTTTCAGTATAATGAGATTTTATATTTTACATTTGCATGATGCTTGAGATAATAGGGTTTTTTTCCCATTTATATTTTATGTAACTTAGAAAGAGCAGTTATATGACTACCTCTTGTTCAATACTATAGTGGAATACATTAAAAAAATAAATATCATCATCTACAAAATAAGACTTGCTATCACAATTATATCCTTAAGAAAGATCGTTTTGAGACCTGAGTATGCGGAAGGCAGGTCTGGAGAAATAAGAGGAGCAATTAATCAAATGTGAAGAATGCAATCATCCTGTGTTCACAATACCTTTCGTTCTTTTTCTCCACTTTGAAAATGTCACTTTCACATCCTGGCTTTCCACATCCCCTGCTTCTCCTCACCATCTCCCACATATGACTTTGTAAATGATATGGGCAGAACGTGACCATTAAGTTAGGCAATCATAGAAAACACCTTGCAGGAGCATCTTCAAACTCAAAGACCTATTTCTCTATGGTAACAGTCTGTAGGTTATATATCATTTACGGCATTTCCATACTGGTAGTAGAGAGCCACATCCACTTGTGGGAAAGCAAAGGCTGGCCATGCGGAGATCCACAGAAGTGGGAAATCTTTCTTAGAGGGGTGAACTCTCAAACCCGATGGTTAGGTTGCCAACATCTGAGAGAGTAGGGAAGTGGAATGTTTCAGTTCTGGGGAATGAGAACAAGGGGTCCTTCTACAGGCCATGCACACTTGTGAGAAAGTCAGGGCCCATGTTCTGAAGGACATTATGTGAGGACACAAGGAAATGATTTAGGTATTAGGGGCAAAAGTCACTATTTTAAGAGCAGGGAATTGGCAAAGGTTAAAATCCTCACACTCAGTTGCTGGTGGATGGATAACGTTTCAGCATTAGAAATTCTGATTTTGGTCTGAATTATTCAGTGCTTAGTCTGGGATTTCTCATTCTACTGCTGACGTGGGATACAATTGGCCTTGGACCCGAAGATCTGCTGAGAAGAGACTTAAAGGATTTGACAGCCAACATCGGATGGATACAAGCCTAACTGTTCACTCTCCACCTTCCTCTTTACAAAATTAGAAGCCTTAAGACTTTTCTATCTCTAAAGTCTTTTCTTGGTCTGCCATCCTCATCCCACCCCCTATCTTTTAACATTTTTCCCCCACAATCTTTTCTTAGAGTTTTAGCATTTCTTTAATTTATCCCAATGCTCTGATTCTGATAATTTTGACTCATTGAAATAGCAGAATTAATCTACTGTAAAAACAAAGGTCAATAGTGTCTAAATTCAAAGGACAAAGCTAGGGAGACTGTGATGGGGAAATTATGCCCAATCTCATCTTTCTGTTCTCCTTGGCTTTGGTTTTTTTTGGATGCCATATTTCTGGGGGAACTATTTGCATCTGCTGCCGGTAAATGCTTGCATTCAGAATTCATTGAGACAGGCAGCAGAAGGCCAAGGTATAGGCCAAGGGTAACTAAAACATGGAAAGAGCATTGGGGAATGAGGTATACGAATACCAACCGTGGATTAGACAAGCATTGGCATAAGGAGTGATAAGCACTTACAGAAAAATATAGCAGATGCATTTTTAAACAGATAGAACAAGGGAAAAGACTGACTCAATTTTTTGGTTGTTTTTTGGGGGGTCGGGGAGAGAGAGTGGTTATTTTCATTTTCTTCATTCCTAATGCTGAGTTGCTACAAATAATTTCAAAAAATAAAAGAAGACCCTTAAAATTGTAATGCATTGTATGTAGAAAGAATTTTTGTTATAGTCATATAATAAGTTTTAAGGGGGGTGGGCATAATTGATACTTAATATCTATCCAGGTTCTGGATTAAACTCTTAGGCAACCACATGTAATTTACCCATTTGTATGATACCATTTCCCCTAATATAAATGCTCAATGGTATTTTCCATTTGCAAACCTATGGGCTTCACTGAACACAAATATTCCTAGGAAAAATGAATAAAAGAGAAAAGCTATGAACTAAACATGTTTTATACAGCTTCCTTTATAACAAGTATATTCTGTTAACACAGATAAATTATGTCCTCTCCTAAATAAGGGAATTATGCAGAGGTCAGCAGGCAGGGTCAAAACAGAACTAGAAAAAAACTCTAAGGTCTTCTTCTCAATGAGGCTTACTAGTGCACCAACCATCCTGTTTATAAATAGTAACTCCCATGTCTCATGTTTTCTATTTTCCTTGGCCCATATCCCTTTTGATTCACTATATGTTTTTCTTGTTTATTTTGCTTATTGTATTTTTCCTATCTTTTCAAGCTAGAATGCAATGCAGTGGGTCAAGTTATTTTTCTTGGGTCAGTAGCATACCCCAAATACCTATAAAAGTTGAATAAATGGATGAACAGTTTAATTAAAATAGAAATTGTGGAACCTGGCTTCGGGCAAGCAGCCTGTATAATGACTATTCTGCTTCACTTCTGAATCCAGTACTGAAGGTAACTCATGGTAGTTAACTCTTTCAGGTGAGGATAAGAATGAGGATATATCCCTGCTAGTGGATAATTTTAGGGAAACTTCTCTGAAGCTAATTTTTAAAAATACTTTTTTTTATTGATTTCAGAGAGGAAGGGATAGGGAGAAAGAGATAGATACACCAGTGATGAGAGAGAATCATTGATTGGCTGCCTCCTGCACACCCCCACACTGGGGATCGAGCCCACAACCCAGGTATGTGCCCTGACCTGGAATCAAATTGCAACCTCCTAATTCATAGGTCAATGCTCAACTACTGAGCCACACAGGCTGGGCTTCTCTAGAGCTACTTAATCTTGCTACCTAGCAAACCAGAGTTCAAACATATCTGAAGACCATGATAGCCATCTGAGAATTGCATTTATCCTCCTCTGAAAAGCCTCCGCCTTCTCACAATACAGCCTAAGGTTTGTCTATGAAGAACAGACCTGCGTTGGTAGCACATGAGGGCCTAGACCACTGCCTGCCTAGTCACAGAAGGGAACACAGCTCAAGGATATCCTGAGAGCAGTTCTCTTGCAAGTAGGAACCTCTCCTCACCGGTGCCTGACCAAGTCAATTTCTAAGCAAGGTTGAATATTGAAAAAAATGGAAGAAAAAAGATGCATACTTTTTATAGATGTTCAGTTTTCCACATAAGGCTCCTAAAATTATTTTATCAATTATACATGTATTGGCCCGATGCATGAAATTTGTGCACCAAAAGACATAAAGTATATCAAGGTTATGTGTAGCAATGTAATCTACACTAATAAAAGAGAAACATGCAAATTGACCTTACCTTCACTATCCCCACCAGCCACACCCACCAATCAGAAGTGAGTATGCAAATTAGCCCAACCAAGAAGTGGCGGCCATGGAGCTGGAGTGAGTAGGAGGCTTGGGTTGCCCCAGTGATGGAGGAAGACAAGCTTCCCAGCCAGCCCTGGCCTCCGCTCAAGGCTACAAAGTTTCAATTATAGAAGATAAATAAATTCCAACAAAAAAAGCAGAAGTCATGGAGCTGGAGTGAGCAGAAGGCTTGGGTTGCCCCTGGTGATAGAAGAAGCCAAACTTCCCGCCTGCCCTGGCCAGCCCTGGCCTCCACTCAAAGCTACAAAGTTTCAATGATAAATGATAAATAATGATACTTGCTTCCAGCTGGCCCTGGCCTCCACTTGAGGAGGCACTGAAAAAAAAGAAAGAAAGAAAAAAAGGAGGGCCTGGAAGCTTGGCTCGCTGCAGGATGATCAGGCCAGGATGGAATGGCAGTTGTGGGTGAACAGGCTGGTGAGGGGCAGGGCCGTTAGGGGTAAGCAGACCAGCAGGGGACCAGTTGGGGGTGAGCAGGCCATCAGTGGGAGTCAATTGGAGAAGATCAGGATAGCAGGGGGGCAATTTGGAGTGAGCAGGCAAGCAGGGAGGCAGTTGGGGATATGTAGGCCAGTGGGGAGGAAATGTGGGGCAAGCAGGCTAGCAAAGGAGGCAGTTGGGGGTGAGCAGGCTGGCACAGGGACAAGAGGGGGTGATCAGGCTGATGGAGGGACATCTGGGAGCAGTTGGGGGCAAGCAGGCCGGCAGGCAGAGTGGTTAGGGGTAATCAGGCAGGCAGGCAGGAAGGCAGGTGAGTGACTGGAGCCAGCAGTCCACATTTTGAGAGGGATGTCCAACTGCCCGTTTAGGCCATATCCCTGTAAACTGGCAGTAGGACAACCTTCGAGGGGTCCCAGATTGGAAAGGGTACAGGCCGGGCTGAGAAACACCTGCCCCTATGCACAAATTTCGTGCATCGGGCCAATAGTTATTTTATATTCTCTTACATTTGCAAATTATTGGAATAATATTCCCTAGCAATAAAAATTCTCTCACATTCTAGAGTCAGATATAATTATAATAACTGCCATCAAATGTTAGCATTGTACCTTGGCAATTACAAAGAACTCCCTAGTATTATTGCTACATTAAAATTTAAGGGAGAAATTGACTGTGAACTTTGAACCAATTTTAAAACAATAAATCATTTCTTTCTTTTTTTTTCTTAAAATAAAAGGTGTACATGGGAGTAGATAGGTTGCCCCAGTGTTCACTGCAGTAGTAACTTTATAAACTCAACTGTTACAGTAATTTCAAAGTTAAAGAGATTTACCCTTCACCTTGAAAGATTTATTAGATATACTAGCATCAGATTCCATTTCAATTCTACTCCAGAAGTGCCTATATTTCAATTTGTGAACTATTTTAGCGATCTTTGGTTGACTACACACATGATATGGAAGACTGTGTATTGCATATAAAGTATTCATTTCTACCAGTTTCCACTATGATTGGTATTTCAAGTAATTACTTCTATTAAAAAAAGATTTCATATATTCTCTTTCTATTCCATTTTTATAACATGGATGCAGCATTACTTAATTTGTATTCCAAGAAGACATTCAGTTTCCCCAAGGGTTTCTATGTTTCCTCCCACTTCCATTGCAACCATATTGAGGACTTCAACAATTCATCAGGACTCTGACACCTTGCCAATCTGTCAGGAAAGGCAGCCGTGTTTTAATCAGCAAAGTGTGAGCAAAAGGAGAGGGGAAAAGAAAGGGAGAGAGAGTGAAGAGGGGTGAGAGAGAGAGAGATCTACTTTTTTAGAACACAATTTCTTTTAGTTACTCCACAAATACAGATTATATAAGAAATGATATGTGAAATCTAAAGAACAAAATAAACTGATGAATAAAATAAGAACCAGAGGCGTGAAAGCATGGAACAGATGGAGGAATCTCCAGAGTGGGGGCGAGAAGGGGGAGGTGGGGCGAGAAGAGGTTAACCAAAGAACTTATATGCATATATGCATTGCCCATGGCCATAGACAACATGGTGGTGAAGGCCTGGGGTGGGTGGGAACTGGGTAGAGGGAGGCACTGGGGAGAAAAAAGGGGGACATCTGTAATACTCTTCAACCATAAATATTGAGAAAACAAAGCTCTTAAGAATTTGAGAAAAGAAATACATTAGTTTAACATGATGATCTCTCTCCATTTATATAAAGAGCCAGGGTCCGTCAAATCCAAAACAACCAAAGGCTTGTCTTAATGCCCAGGCTGCACGGGCAGCAGGCTCTAACGGGTGGGGACTTGTGGCAGCGGGGATGGGGATAGGGGTGGCAGAGCTGGCACTCAAACCCACTCACAACTGCACACACACAGTGACCACCAGCTCACAGCCTTTTCTCCCTTTCTTTCCCTCCCTCCCAGCTCGCACTCAGAGCCTCTCTCAGAATGAGGCCTCAGGGTGGGCAAAAGGTGGAGCTGCCCCCACTGACCCCACCCCCTCCCAGCCTGGAAAGAGGAAGAGGGAGAGAGGGAGGCAGGGAGGCCTGGAGGACTGCTGAGAAAAACAAAGAGAGACAGAGACTGGGAGAGACCCGGATGGAGAGGTGGAGACAAAAATAGCAATATTAAAAATATTTCCTCGCCAAGACCGGTTTGGCTTAGTGGATAGAGTGTCGGCCCGTGGACTGAAAGGTCCTAGGTTCGATTCTGGTCAGGGGCATGTACCTTGCTTGTGGACACATCTCCAGCTTGGGGTGTGCAGGAGGCGGCTGATCGATGTCTCTCTCATCGATGTTTCTCACTTTCTATCACTCTCCCTTCCTCTCTGTAAAAAATCAATAAAATATGTTTAAAAAAATATTTCCTCTGATGAATTCCCTTTTAATGTGCACGATTTCATGCACTGGACCACTGGTATTGAAATAAATGAGGTTGCAATTTGTACACTAAGGATTTTCAGTGCTATTATAAAGGAAAGGACTTAATTTTGTTCATGACCATGAGATGTGGCTACATAAAAGGTATATTCATGGTATAATTTTTCTCTAAAATTAAAAATATATCTAGCTTATCCTCTTTCCCTGTTGTGTACTCCCTAAACCTGAATTTATAATGAAAGGCTAATATGCAAATTGTCCCCTCAACCTGAGTTCCACCAGGAGTTCGACCAGGGGGTGGGGCTGACCACCAACCACTTTCATCCCCCCCACCACCCCGCCCCTCCATCTGGCCCAGCTCAATCAACCCCAATCAGGGTGGGCCAGCCAGACCCCACCTGTGCCTCTAGTGAAATATAATGAATAAATACAATAGATATTTTTACATATCATTATAATGGAGAGGATAAAAAGAGTAGAAGAAAGAATAGCATTTTACTTTCTTCCTTACCAATCTTTGTTCCTTACTCTAGACCAGTGGTTCTCAACCTTTCTAATGCCACGACCCTTTAATACAGTTCCTCATGTTGGGGTGACCCCCAACCATAAAATTATTTTTGTTGCTACTTCATAACTGTAATTTTGCAACTGCTATGAATCATATCTGTGTTTTCTAATGGTCTTAGGCGACCCCTGTGAAAGTGTTGTTTGACCCCCAAAGGGGTCTCGACCCACAGGTTGAGAACTGCTGCTCTAGACTCTAGATTCTTTTATTGTCTTGTATTATTGGGGGAAGTAAAACAAAGCTTTTTCCTTAATTCTTGGTAAGAATGTATCCTGTTTTCAATAAATTAAAGATCAACCCAAAGCCATGATACACTGACAAATTTAAAAAACACTCTTGGCCCACCCGGCTGTTTATTAATAGCACTTTAATTCACTGCTGTTCTCTGAACACCAGGTCATATATGTTTTCTACGCTTCTTTATCTTATTTATGAAAAGGTTTTAAGCAAAGCTTTGTATTATTTATGTCAACAATTATTATCCCTAGTCAAGGCTTCTCTCAAATGAAATGTATTAAAGATTTCCTCAAACAAAATCAGCCAGACATATTTAAATGAATGTTTTTTTCTGTGTCATGCGTTTATTACAAATTCTGGTCATTTTTGATAATTACTTTAATTAAATATGAACCATGTGCCTTCTAGGCAATTATAGCTGAAGTCTCTGATTAGAAAACAATTACCATATGAAATATCCAAATGACTGAAGGGTGTTTGTCACCAACCGTTTGCCTGGGAAGGGATGGGATTTGAGTGTGTTGATGCAGTGATGTTCCTCTGTATCCTCAGCACACTTGTGTGTGTCGGGAGCACTCTGTCATTGTGTGTCTAGACATGTTACAGTTTTCTGAGGATTCCACCAGAAGCTTAGCTTCTCTGAAATAGAGAACATGTGAGAGCAGGTGACATTGTCAGTGCACAGTGGAGTAACCTCAACGTGTGTTTCACCTACATGCAAAGAGGAGACATTTATTAAAGATAATTTATTAACACATTTATATAGTATAAATATGTTGGCCAAATATAAAGAAAATAATTACAGAGACAAGACTCCAGACTTGACTCTAATGTAAGTTCTAAAGTTCCACCCAACCATTCAATGCTGGGCTTTCCTCCATAATGAATAGTATGTCTGATAAGTGAATATTCAACTAATGCATGATAATAATATTATGGTATACTTCCTACCTATATATCTTATATCTAAACTTGTTTTCTTTTAAATTCTCAGCTTCTCCGAGTCCTTTGATATCTCCCATTTCCAGCCTTATGACAGTTTCCAGAATTTCCCTAAGAGTGATTATTTTCTAAACCATTTATTTCACTACAGTAACTGCAATTATCATATTTAGCACATTCGCCTCCAGCTGAGAGCTGTCCACACTGATTCTCTTATAGTTTTCCTTTTCTAAATGACTGGATTTTTTTTATAATTTCTGTCACTTCAGGGTTATATTCTAAAACTGATGTAGTTTAAACGGATTGTCCAAGCTCTTCTTCCTAGTTTACCACACATACTATAGGTTTTTCACCGATAAACTAAGTTCTACCAAAATGGAGGGTCCCAATGCTTGGTAGAATTTAGGAAGGACTCTTTCTAGAGTCCTTATATATTTTTTAGGTGAGCATAAAAATCTATACTTGGTTTCCAAAATTGTTTTCATAGCAAGTCACTCTTAATCCAAAATAGTACATCTAAATTGGAATACAATTTATTCATTATTTTCAAACGAATTAAAATTTTTTCTATCTATGCTGTTTTTAGATTTTGTGTGCCTGGTATACTTAATTTGATTATATTGATCTAAATAACTTTTTCATGTTTAGACAGCAGTTTAAAAGCATGAACTATCTGTTGAGCTTGAGTTTCGTCACTAGGAATTTCCAGCTATATTATAGAAAGGCAAAGATCACTGATATGCACCTTTTTCAAATACCAGTTCCATATGATTAGCTAACATTTAGCTAATGAAATGTTGGTACTTCAATCATGTTAAAAAAAACAAAACAAAAAACACGGATCAGGAAATGATGTATCAGAGTAAAAACCTATATATTTAGTCACTATCAAGCAATTGTTGAATATCTTATCTAAATGTTAAGGGCTTTTCTGTATAATGATTACAAAGTCAGAAAGGTTACCACTAAATTCCAGAATCTTAATGAATAAAGAATTCTGTGAAGTCTTTCTCCATAAAAAGGAAGAAAGACTTCAAGGAATTCATGGGTACCTCCTGTTGAATTCAGGAAACACTATCACCTTTACCTTCTACCCCGTAGATGCTAGTAGTGCCCCTTCCTCAGTTGAGATCAACAGAATGTCTCCAGTGTTTTGCAAATGACTCCCACTGGGCAACATTTTGGGGAAGTATCATGTTTTAGATAAAAGTCAAGAAAACTTTTCTAAATTCCTACCACCTGCTTCAGGTTCCATTTGTTAACTTCATCAGTTCCATTTGTTAACTTATCTAATAGTAAGATATTTGACATTATGTGTTTTTAACCTGTGCCTATAAAAATAGGGAATTTATCTAACACATTGAGTATATAACTGGAAAAGTCACCCAATACTTGCTGCCTGCATCAGCTCCTACTCCAACAACGATTACCTATCCAGAATACCAATAATTATTTTGCCGGTGGCCCTTGTTTACCATGGTATCGGGGTTTTACTTATTCTGCTTGTTTTAGAAGATCTTTCCATTTAATTCTACAACTCATCTCCTGAACACTCTGATTCCCTATGCCACCTTTAGGAATATCTGCAACACTCAGAGGCCTATTTCCCTGTTGTGTACTCTCTACGCCTGGATTTATGCCCCTCAGGGGAGAGTTACCTAAACAGCGAACAAGTGTACTGTTATCTTAGCTGGACTGTGATTTATATGAGAACAGCTGCCATTTGGTATTCAATAATATGTCCTTTGCTGCATATCACATATATTAGGACATTATTTTTTAATCGAGAAATGAAAGAGAAGCATTTCAAAGAGTGTAATAAAACACTCTAATGATTTGGGGCTTTCCCATTATGCCATCAATTACAGTCCTAAAGTCACCTCTCTTGCTCTATTCAAGGCCAATTGCCCATTGGTGAGTAGGCTAATGCTCACCCTCAAGGCCATTCCTGCAGTTTCACAAGGGAATCCCTTCTTCCTGGGTGATGCACCCTGGAGCTGAGTCCCTTGGTTGGGTCTGAATTTCTTACGGTGGATTTCAGCTCCCACTGACCACATGGGTTTGCCAGGGGCCTGGTGGACGATCATAACTGAACAATCAGTCTGAGATCTTTCACATCAGTGCCCGAGGAGAATAATACCTTATCATCTTTATCTCCATCATCATCATTTTGTGGAAATTATGCCATTTGAATGAGGGCACAAGTTATGTATGTCCTTCTAAAATATTCCACCTAAGTGAGATAAAGTCCCCAGTTAAAAGCATTACATAGTTCTTATGACTTAAAAGAAATTTTAATTCCATATTAGTTAGTAAATAAAATTTATTATCTTAAGAAGGGTTTGTGATAGTATATCAAAACAGACTTTATATCTAGGTCAAGATATGATCTGTAAATAGATTCAAAACAAATGCACACTTACTTTTTGCCTTTACATTATTGCTTTCGGGATAAGTCAAAAAATGCCACAATTGTCTGGAAATTCTATTACATTAGAAAGAATAAATGCTTTTTCAGAGACCTGCCATGTTGGGGACCCAGCATGCTTCCACATGCCTGTGTTCCAGGTCCCAAGCTCCATGAGGACAGAAGTTTCCTACTTTAGGACCTTACCTCCTGTAGGTCTTCATTCTGACTATTGATTAGTTCCTTTTAGCACCCTTTGTAATAAATCACTAATCCAGTGAAAAAAGGACAAATCACAAGAGCCTAATGTCTAACGTTCATATAGACTTAAAATCTGGGCCTTAAGACAAAATTGAAAATCAAAGTGACAGATTTCGAATAAATATAACATCACATCCTATTTTTAGAAGTTGCTGTTAGTAATTCAACTGACTACAGCTGAATTTTATGATGCTCAATTCACAAGCTCATGGATGTTAAAGGAGTTCCTGATGTGATATTCTTTGGATTATCAGAATTGTCAGCCCTGAAAAGATCACCAATTTAATTGTGAAAAGCAGCGCTCCAAAGAGACACCCATTGTGAAGGTGTAGACTCTCCTACAGTTGCCTCAAGGATAAGACATCTACTGAAATCGCCTTTCAAATGGTTCTTCTGAACATACACAGCATCCGCTAAAGCCTACTTTGTATGACCACAGTGAGCAACAGCCCTTCCATGCAGAAAGATTCCTCTGAGTAGAAGAAAAAAATATTTGGATTAATTATAATTTGAGAACTTATTATTTCCTCCACTTGAATAATTTAAAAATATCAAAGTTCACTCCTAATTACCATGACTTGTCAAGTAACTGGCATTTCACATGAAATCAATCAAAGCCTTGGTGCCACTCCCTTGAATTAGAGGTTATGATCAAGAATTCTGAGTCATCCTCAGCTACTGAAGGGAACAGGACAAAGAACACTGCTGGCAGGCTGCCTCGTCACCTCTGATAATCACCTATGAATACCAAATGCTTTCTCACCTTTATAGTTTAAGACCTGAGCAGGCTACCTAAGCCTCCTTTATGTCTCGCCCTGTGCCTTTCTGTGGTCACACCTTCTTAATAATAGGCGACAAGGGAAGACAGTGTAAAAGTAGAGAAGGGATTACCAGCAGCCATCATTGCTCTCAAGAAAAGCTCTACCTTCTACTACAGCGATCACATCAAATTCATAAGAAGTTTATTTTGTCTATGAACGCCATCTAATTTTTTTTCAGGGTAATGTTAATGAAGAGAATTTATTAAATTTTTTGATAGGAAAAAGAAAGGGGCTGTCTATAATGGACATATAGATTGCATATAGAGACCTATTGATGGACTGCTAATATGAGCTTCTGACCCAGAATATGATTTTTCACTCATGATTCATCAAAAAGACCTCCAAAATGATATATATATATATTATATACACACATGTATAGCATGATATGTGCATATCTTAAAATCAAGTTCATTAGATACTGCAGCACTTATTGATAGATATCAGAAGTGTCTGCTAGGTGAACAGAAGTGGAGTTATTTGTACGTTTTGGGAGGCTGGTCAAGCAGTCTAAGGCAGAATTTTCGAGGTAGGGAGCAGATTATCATTGGACAGTAGTTGTAATCTAATTATATAGGATTGGTAACCATAGTGACACTACACTCTTACAACAAATCTGATTGTCAGATAACTGAAGTGTTTGTTCACAATCTATTAGAATAATCTATTAATTTTATATGAGAACTCTTGGCCTAGATAAAATGTGTTGCCAATTCTTCCTGAGTAAAAGTGATTTTATCCACAAGATGACGTGTGGATGGATAATACAAAGTATGGAGGTAATTGCTGGGGGCTGGGAGACCAACAGTTGTATATAAATCAAGGGTGTTGGCTTGAAAAGGATATTGATGTAGTTACCAGTCAGTGAGCAGATGTGAAACACGTCTGAGAAACAGGATCAAGAGACTGATCATCCATGAGGGAGGTAGAAGAGTCAAGAATGACTTCTGGATTTCTAGCCAGGACTCGAGATGGATGTGATGTCGTTCATTGAAATGAACACGAAAACTAGAATCACCAACTGTTACAGAAACAGTTCTTGATCTTCACTAGTGATAAGAGAAAAGCAAATTAATAGGAAAAAGAGCTATACCATCATTTACTACCATGCAACACCTAACTTATTATTGGTGAGGTTGAAAAATGGGAACATTAATATTAATTGATAAAACCTCCTGGAGCAATTTGCCAGCTCTTAGTAAAGTTGAAAATGCAAACCCTCTGAGACTCAGCAATCCAGTGGTGTGACCAGAGAAATTACATTTGCCTGAGGAGACTCATCTCACATCTTCACTGTAGCCCTGCTTTTGTGTTACTGTTATTAATTCTCATCTGAGAATATTTTCCCATTGATTGTTTTTAGAGAGAGTGGAAGGGAGAGGGAGAGACAGAACCAGAAACATCCATGTGAGAAAGACACACATATTGGTTGTCTGACCAGAGATTGAGCCAGCAACCGAGGTATATGCCCTTGACCAGAATCTTATCCAGAACACTTTAGTCCCCGGTCTGAAGCTATGTCCACTGAACAAAACAAACTAGGACTAGACCTGGTTTGTTTGTTTTATAGCAAGGAACTGCAGAGTTCCTTCTCAGGTATGAGTTATAATTATTTTCAAACATTGAAGTATTCTGTAACAGCAAAAAGGAAATAAATTGTACCTATTGGTGCTAACATGGGTAAATAACTAAAATGTGAAGTTAAGTTCAGAAATTGTAAAGTTGAAAGGTTATGCACATTGTCATACTGCTTATGTAAGTTTTAAAGGCACAGAACAATACTACAAGTTGTTGATAGTAATATAAATTACAAAATGATAGCCAGGAATTACTAGCACTCTTTTGTGGCAGTGACTGCCTCTAAGGATGAAAGGCATGGGGGAGCTTTATATATGCAATGCTAAACAAACCAAGAAAGTCAAAATAATGATTTATTGCCAAAACCGGTTTGGCTCAGTGGCTAGAGAATCGGCCTGCGGACTGAAAGGTCCCAGGTTTAATTCCTGTCAAGGGCACATACCTTGGTTGCGGGCACATCCCCAATGGTAGGTGTGCAGGAGGCAGCTGATGGATATTTCGATGTTTCTAGATCTCTATCCCTCTCCCTTCCTCTCTGTAAAAAAAAATCAATAAAATATATTTTAAAAAATACTAATGATTTATCATGGGGGAAATTATCAGTGAATTTTATTTTCTTTATAATTTTCTGGGATTTGGGGAACATTTTAATGATAAATAATTTTAATAGTTAATAAAAGTTTCATTAAAATCATTTAAATTATTCTGATGGGATCATAACTATAGCCATCTCTTACTATACCCAAATTATTTGAATATGGTGTTTTCAAAATAAAACCTATATAGATAGAAATATATATTGGCACCGATACATGAAATGCCATGAATGTTAGTATTCTGAATGCCACTGAGCATTCAGAAGCTGCACATGAGTTACTGCCTCACTTAGTCTCACTTGTTTCTGCTCACTTCCACCGGATCTTCAGAAATGACCATGAAGAGTGCTTGTCTCTGCATTGTCATATCTGAGTCCCAAATCTGCCATATATCATTACATTACCCTTCAGAAAACCAAAGGCAAGAGGTTGGGACTTGCCCAAAGTCAGACTAACAAGTCATTTTGTAACGTCTTCGCTCTTAGGAAAGGGTGGCCAGCGGTAGACAATCCTGGTGTCTGAGCATGGGTCTGGCCCTCAGCCCCTGGGTGAGTTTGCAAAAACTGACAGTCCTGCCAAGGGCACTTGCCTCCACCAAAGTTTAGAATGCCTCTCTGCACTGTCCACATGCTTCACATAATTCTTTTCTCACTTAACTCCAGGGCAACTCTGAGAGGAGATTTTATTCACCGTTTACTAGACGAAGGTCCCCAAGTCGGAAAGTGACCCAGCCAACACTTTCGCCATATTGTCTGACCCTCTGCCACCCTACTTATCATCAAGACAACTTTTAGTGTGTTGAATGCACTGCCGTAGGTGTGTTTTGTGTGAAGAAAATAAAATGAGTTTTCAAAAATTAGGACTTTAAAGCACACAGTAATGATAGTAATCTAATGACAACCAGAGAAAATCAGCCAAATCCCAGGCAAAGCAGACAGCAGTCTGCAGTTAGACTGGAGTCTTCTTTACTCGCCTCCCATAGGAGCCTTTAAATTAAAGCAATGTTTCCATGTTGTGATTATTTATTTAGTACTATCTAATTTGTCTCACCCACTTCCTCATCATTTTTCCTTCCTTTCATTCTTTCCTCCCTATAGATGTTTCTTTGGAGATGTGGCTGGTGGAGAAATTACACTTAGAAAATAAAAGACGGTAATAAACTATAAATTATTTTGTCCTATAATAAGCCTGGAATCATAAAACTAGCTCTGGGTTATACAAATAAAAAAATGTCAAAATGTATTTATGCATAAGTACTGAGGTGTGAGAGCATTGAGGTTAGATGAAAGATACTTGGCCTATAACTATGCTGAATACCTAGTACTAGGGGAAATCCCAAATGATTAAGTATATTATGTATACTTTTAATCACTGAATGTGATCTTAGGCTTTCCTTTGTAGAAATGTATGCCCTTAACACTTGTAAAATTATACATCTTCCTAAATCACCATAGCTCATTTCATGTCTGTGTTTTAAGAACCTTTTTGCCTTGTCTTTTGCCTCCAAGAATCTTTTAATTTTTGAAAATAAGATCAGTATGTCTCTGTGGAGTAGATCTTCATAATTTATATGTTTTTGATAATTTCTAAGCAAACAAATTCTGCTGTTGGGTAGACATAGTGATGAATTTCATGTCCCAGAGAATATTAGTAATTTAAGATCTCTGCACACTGAAGTTCTTTATTGATTTATTTAACCCTTAGGATCCAATTTAAACTGTAGTCTTCACTTCTAGTAGAGATATGGAAAGAGTTTTGCAATAAAGAAATCATTATAGAACATGCCAAAATATTATTTCAGTTATTATTTCTCAGTTCTTTCTCAATCATCTCAACTAGCATTTCTTTTGTTTTAGGCAAGAATGGGACCCAGGTGCCATTTTAAGGATCTTGAAAAAATTAAAATTAACATAGGGAGCCCATCCTGTTTCTGAATTTCAATCCTGATTTCAGTAATTTTCAAGAAGATGGAAGATCTAAGAAAAGTCAGTACATTTGAAGATTTCTCAGGACTGAAGGGAAGTCCTTATTGATTTCTCTTCATACTGAACTTTATTCTTTGAATTTGGAATAAAAAATGTCTCCACAATGCATTTTATTTTGCTTATTTAATAAGGACTATAGAGCACTGTTCTAAGGGCTTTACATGTAAGAACAACCATGGTTATCCCTTTTGGAGGTAGACACCACTATATCCCCATTTTGTAAATTAAAATCGTGAGGAGCAGAGAGATTGGGTCATTCACCACCAGGTTACATAGGTGGTTAGAATGGAACCCAGATATTCTGGCCTCAAGGACCTGTGCACCTGACTTCATGTGATGCTGGGACAGGCACAGAGTCTTATTTGAGCTTTTGGTGCACAACTGGAATGGCTGTTGGAATGATCTATACTAATGAAAGGATAATATACTAATTAGACCAGGAGACCTTCTGGACAAAGCCATGGTGGCGGGGCTGAGGCAGAGGCAGTTAGGGGTGATCAGGCCAGGAGGGGAGGGCACTTAGGGGTCATTAGGCTTGTGGGAAGGAGGGAGTTGGAACAAGCAGGCTGGCAGGGGGGGCAGTTGAAGGTGATCAGGCTGACAAGGGGGGCAGCTGGGGAAGAGAAGGCCGGTGGTGGGGGCAGTTGGGGGCGAGCAGGCAGGCAGGCAGGTTAGCAGTTAGAAATCAGTGGTCCCAGATTGTGAGAGGGATGTTCAACTGCCATTTAGGCCCAATCCCACAAGTATTGCGCATAAACCATCAGTCGTACATCCTCTGAGGGGTCCCAGATTGGAGAGGGTGCAGGTCAGACTGAGGGACGCCCCCCCCCTCAGTGTACAAATTTCATGCACCAGGCCACTAGTCTAAAAATAAAGTGCTCTCCATGTTTTAAGAATTTTTAAATTGTACTTAATTTTGTCCCATTCATTAAAGGGATATATTTCTCATCTGCTAAGAATATGGCCACCTGCCTCTCTGTGTTTTTTGGACTATTACACTGTCAATCCTCCCATTCTTCGTCAGAATCAGAGCAGGGAGGAAAATGATACCTGCTCTTATACAATGTGTTCAAACTTCATTCCTTTGTATTTATTCCTGCCACCCAGTATTAGTTCTATTCATTTTATTTTTCTCTTAGCCAAGTCTCCTTCCATATATCATGTCTCCCTCTTACTCAGAAACAACTTTAAATACCAATGAGTGGTTCTTTATCACTTCAAAAATGATTGATTTTTCCTAACAAAAGCCTATAACATATATAGACTCCTCTCTTATTGCTATTCTTAGTACTAATTCTAGTGAAGACAACATTACATAAAAAGAACTTATCTGTGAGACCCTTCACCCTGACCCAGAGTCTAGCTCTGCAGAAACACAATCCTCTAAACATGGTCTTATTGTACCTTGTCATCCCATCTTATCTGTCTATTGGCTGACCTTACTAGGCCCACTCTTTTTCTAGCATGATCTCAAACTCATCCCGTGAATGTGTCAACAGTGGTAAAACTTATACCCCTTCCACTCCAAGTAGAGCCTTCCTTCTTTTCTCAGAATAATTTCATAAATATCTGAAGTTGGAGAATTCTGATCCACTTTGAGGAAGTGTGCCTTTCTTTTGATGTATATTTAGTTACTAATTTATAAACAGTGCATATTTAAAATATCTCTCTATCCTATTTCTAGGTTTTATTATGTCTCTCCTGCACTATTAGAATTGTTTTTAACTGACCTGTTTCAAGGCATTCTATCTCAATCCAACCATTTAATATTTTAATAAATATTCTCAATGTGTACTTACACTTATATCCAAAGTTCTGGTAAAACGAAGTCAAATTATCTATTGTTTCTTTCCTTTACAAAGCTCGATAGCCTAATTATGTGTCTGTGAATGTAGATGTGTGTGCATGTGTGCTCATTTTTAACACTGAAGCCACATTAATCTTCCTGAACCATAGATTTGATTATTATATCCTCTTGTTTAAAATGTTAACCCACACATATGCCATCAACTAATCTTTGACAACACTGCCAAGAATACACAATAGGGGAAAAGACAGCCTAGTCAATAAACAGCACTGGGCACTCTAATATACTGCTGGTGCAACACTCCTAACTTTTCAGGAGATCTGATTCCACCAGGGACAGCGACCATGCAGGGGCAGGCTTATCAGCTGGCTTAGTGAAGGGCCATTAAGTTGCCCTTTGTCTAATGTTTTCAGGTGCGTCTATGTGGGGACATTGTCAGGTGCTTATCTTTTCAGGTTTCCTTCATTACTGAAATTGAATTCCCTATAAAGGCTCTTCTCTCTTTCCTTCTGCATGCCCTGGGTCTCTGTCTGACCTGCATCTTTTAAAATTCTGTGCAAATGTTGATTTGCATGATGTGTAGAAAATCCCCCCAAAAAACTCTACTTTGACTTGAAATTTCCATGTCATCAGAAATAAAATGCAATGCATCACCCTAAGAGAAAATGTAGGTCAGAGTTCCCGTCAGATATATGTGGGTATGAGGCCATTTTCCCATACTTCCCTTTATAGATAAACAAACCACCTCTACTTCCCACCCGCTGCATGCACACACATCTCTGCACACACACATAGATAATCGTGTGCACATGCGTACACCTAGGAAACTTACTTGGATTTTGTTTAGGAGCTGAAAGCATGAAAGATTACATAATACATGCCAGGTAACTTGCCATTGCTCTCTCATTTCTGGGTAAATCACAAGTATCTCCATAACCCCATGAAGACATGCATGGGTCATTAAGAGTATGTGTGTTTTTCTCAACAATTATAATTGCAAGTCATAATATAGATAATCCCATTTAGAAAGGTTTTCTTCCTTTTTTATATAACTTTAAAAAATCATTAAACTTCTTTGAGAATAACTAACTAGTTGTATAATTATAAAGAAGGAAAGACACTATTAACCCATGTTTCCGCGAAGCACAGTTGGGTTGTATTTTTTTTGGTTGTGGATGTAAATGAGTAGTTCCTTGCTTGGTTCTGTAGCTGGCACTATGGTTTAGAAATAACGATTCCAAAGAGAGATTTTTTCATTAATTTGACCATAAAACCCACAGAACCTATTCAGCCACATGGAATAATGCAGCCCAATCATACCACTTTACTGGGAGACTGAGGTGATTCAATTCAACTGGAATTAAATCTAGGTTATCTTACATTCTTTTTCCATAGTCAGCAATGTTTATAAAATAAGACTAAGTACACATTTAGGCTGATTTATATGCATTTCTATGCTCTGCATAATTACTAAATTGTTTTGTGAATGTTTTTGATGAACATATACTGAATTTTCTATCCTAGTATGTGTGATCAGAGATTTACTCTGTAGTCTGCTGCCAAAATGACATATAAGACTTGTACTTTCAATCTTGTAAAACTTTCACAGTCATATATGGATGATGTAATGTCAATCATATTTTAAAACGGAGACACCTCCTCTCTGAATTTTTAAATATTCTGCAAAGCAGAAGAGGTTTCATTGTTCTGGAGCCAAATGTCTTAATTATAAGTGCATTATGAAAATAATTTTAACTGTACGGAGTCACTTAAAAAAACAAATTGTGCTTAAAACCAGGTGTGTTGTTTGCCTTGCAGATCGATAAAATAATGCTGTTGATTGCATCATGAAAATTACAGAGGAAATAAACACAAGTTTAAAAAAAATCTAAGTACACTAATAAAAGAAGCACTAAGCCAAAATTATCAAAATAGATGAATTATAGACATATGATTAAATCACATGAGTTTCACACATGGGTGTTTCCAATCTACCAGTTTAGAGGGACTTTTGTAACTTAATTGGAAAGAAGTTTAAAATGATATCATATTCGTTTCCGATAGATGCATTAACAGATTACCAAAGACTCAGTGGTTTGAAACACACACATTTCGTGTGTTACAGTTCCTGAGACCAGATGACTGCAGTCAGTTCACTGGGTTAAAGTAAAGGTCTTCATGAGGCTTGTTCTGTCTAGATCAGTGGTTCTCAACCTGTGGGTCGCGACCCTTTTGGGGGTTGAACGACCCTTTCACAGGGGTCGCCTAAGACCATCAGAAAACACATATTTCCCATGGTCTTAGGAACCAACACACCGCTCCTCGGTGTAGCAAAGTGTAGCAATGGAGTTTACTGTTGTCATATGAAGACTGTTACCCATGCTACACCACGACTCAAGACAAAATTTCATTTATTTGT
This sequence comes from Lasiurus cinereus, assembly GCA_011751065.1. Classification (NCBI taxonomy): domain Eukaryota; kingdom Metazoa; phylum Chordata; class Mammalia; order Chiroptera; family Vespertilionidae; genus Lasiurus; species Lasiurus cinereus. Next base: position 69,376,763 of record JAAGEH010002531.1, read on the forward strand.
AATTAGAAATAAATATTTCACAATATATAATTACATATTGTTTTTGTGATTAATCACTATGCTTTAATTATGTTCAATTTGTAACAATGAAAATACATCCTGCCTATCAGGTATTTACATTACAGTTCACACAGTAGCAAAATTACAGTGATGAAGTAGCAACGGAAATAATTTTATGGTTGGGGGTCACCACCACATGAGGAGCTGTCCTAAAGGGTCGCAGCATTAGGAAGGTTGAGAACCACTGGTCTAGATAGAGGCTCTGGAGGAGAATCGGGTCTGGTTTCTTCCATTTCTAGAACTTCCCACATTCCTTGGCTCCCGGCTGCATTACCCAATTTCTGTTGCTATTAGTTACATTGCCTCCTACTCTGCCATAATCAAATCTACCTCTGGCTCTGTCTTTTAAGGAGACTTACAAGTGCATGTAGAATCCAATTGGATAATCCAGGATAATCTTCCCATCTCAAGATACTTAGTCACATCCCTTTGGTGGTAGAGGTCCCAAGGATTAGAATGTGGGTGTCTTTGGCGCTCTTCATGTAGTCTACCATGGAAATGCTGGGATTGTTCCTGGTGAACAGGTTACCAAATGCGGTTACACTTCCCTTAAATCTCCAGACTAGTAAGATATAAACCCTCTTTGTCACCATCTGTCATCAATAGTTTTGATGTTGGAAATCTTGCCTTAGGTTATGTCAATAATTTATTGAATCTGTACCATCACAAGAAACAAGTTTTGTTCAGAAAATAGATAATTTATCTGTTAATCTTTTCCTAGACAAGCCTTGGAGAGGGACATTTAAGCCACATTAAGAGAATGCTTATACAGTATTGATCCTTGAAGCTATTATTTACTGCATTTATTATTGGCATGTAACCATCCCCTAATGAAATAATAAGCCCTAAATGCTAGGCAAAAATAGCCAAGTTATAACAAAGATTGAGAGATAATCTAGGCTTTGGATAAATAGATCAATGGTAGATGCCTGATTATTTTGCTTTTTTTAATTAAAATATCACATAATTATAAAATTCCATCATGTGAATGGGTGAGAGATAAAAGACATTTATTCCATATATGTATATACTATGAAGGAAAGCAACTATTTAAATAGTTCAGAAATTATGTAACAAATTAAGCTTTTTGAAAAATATAATTTATTTCAACAGAAAAAATGGCTGTTTTAATTGTGTGTGTTTTGTTTTTGTTTTTGTTTTTTTGCCTAAATTTACTACACCTCATCACTTTCTCATGTAGGCACAGCTTTAGCAAGACACATTGAACTTTTCCCCAATTAAATAAGAAGTTCACATTTATAGATGCAAACTCAGTATAAATTATATTTCTAAGTTTTCTGTGCAGGGACCTGTCCCAGCACCTGCAAAACAACAGCATGTGGTAGAACTGAGGTCCAGTCAACTAAACACTCAGAGATGTTTAAAAGAAGAGGAAGAGGAGGAAGAAGAAGAAGGGGAGGAGAAAGAAGACCAGAAGGGGGAAAAAAGAGAAGAGAAGGGAAGAAAGGCTCATGATTATGAAATTAGCTAAATTGGAATCCTCCAAACACAATCATTTGACTCATTCAAAAATGATTGAATTTTCAATGACTTTAGTAAGCCAAATCCCCAGACAGTGCTAGATAATTATCTCTACTGATGATGGATCTTCCCAGATTGCTAAAAGACCTGAATAACATTATATATTTTCAGCATAAAGCACTTATACACGTTTTACAAATACTGTGAGACATACATCGGTTTGTGCTGCTCTTGAGAAGATGTTTGGAAAAAAAATCATTATGGCAATTTTCAATTGTCTATTTCTGGGATAGAAATATTAATGTTTTTGTTATCCTGTTTCCATATATTCATTGAAATTACTTGTTAGGATTTTGTACATTTTCTTGAGTTTTATATCATTTATAATTCCATGTTAATGTTTTACGTCCTATTTTCTAACATAATTTTACTGCTAATATTTTAATAATTTAAAAATGGATTAATGTTTAATAATGTAAAATAAATATATTATTAAATATTAGATATTAAGCACAATTTTCTGTATCTTACTTTGATAGACATGTTTATGTTTTTCAGCGCAACTTTATCCTGTAGCACACAGTCATCTTGAGAATATCACGGCATTATTTTTTGAAAATTATCATAATTATTTATATTTTTATTCTTATTTTGAATATATATGCATATATGGATATTGTATCCTAAATAATGTATACAGACTTTGAATGATTATAAAGTTAGTGTTTATTAATATTGAAAAGAAATAAAAATTAAGTGAGTTTTTAGCTGTTAAAGTGTGTATACATTTGTTTGGGAAACCTTATATACATTACAATAAGAAGCTAGTATAACACACTTTAAGTAACACACTGCTTACCATTTTTCTATTCATTTTATAGATGTTATCTAAAATAAACTGTTAATTCTACTAAAAAATGCATGTCTCTATTCATTTAGAACATTTCATTGATTGAGTTCAATTGTACCTTTTCCCATAAGTGTTGTGCCTGAGGCTTTGTTCCAGATCATGTAAGATTTAATGTGCAAACAAATATACTGCTTGTCTAATATTCTGTGCTGAAATGACATGCTTTTTCCGATTACCTAATTATAGAACCACAGTGTAACCTGTAGACAAAAGGAGCCTATGGGATAAAAACCTATGCTATCAAGACTCTCATTTCATTGCTTTCAGAATGGAAATGTGACACCCTTTGAATTCTGACTATTCCTTCCATAAGTACAGTACATAAGCAATTTATTCAAATATGCTTGCATAGAATTGCATTTTTAAAACACAATGTGTAAAGAGTTCATAAAAGTGATGCAGCATTTCAAAGTTAAACAATGAACACCTAGCTAAGATCTATTCTATTTTGCATTATAAAATCGGTGTCTTAAACATGTTAGATTGCTTTTGAGTTGCTTCAGTGGTCTTGATGATACTATCTATCCTACTAAACCAATCCATCTCTAGGGAATAAAACTCTATTCAAAATTCTCCTTTGAATATAAATATGATGATACTAGAGTCCTGAATTTTGTGCACTGGAGCGGGGGATGTGTCCCTCAGCCCAGCTGTACCTTCTCCAATCTGGGAACCCTCAAGGGATGTCCGACTGCCCGTTTAGGCCTAATCCAGTAGGATCTAGCCTAAACGGGCAGGTGGACATCCCTCTCACAATCCAGGACTGCTAGCTCTCAACTGCTCACCTGTCTGCCTTCCTGATTGACCCAAATGCATCTGCCTACCAGCCTGACCACCCCCTAACCATTCTCCTGCCAGCCAGATTGATGCTTAGCTGCTCCCCTGCCAGCCTGTTTGCCCCTAACTGCCTTCCCCTGCAGGCCTGGTCCCTCCCAACTGCCCTTCCCTGCTGGCCTGATTGCCCACAACTGCCCTCTCTTGCTGGCTATCTTGTGGCAACCATCTTGTGTGTTGGAATTTGTAGAGAGGCCTGGTGCACAGGTGGAGGCCAGCTGGTTTGCCCTGAAGAGTGTCCAGGATCAGGGTAGGGGTCCCCTTAAGACATGGGGAAGCCTGGGTGAGGGACCTGTGGTGGTTTGCAGGCTAGCCATGCCCCACAGCAACCCAAGTGGAGGCCCTGGTACCTGGGATTTATTTATCTTCTACAATTGAAACTTTGTAGCCTTGAGTGGAGGCCTGGGCCCACCAGGGTGTATGGAAAGCTTAGCTTCCTCCCTCTCTGGGGGAAACCCAAGCCTCCTGCTCTCTCCAGCTCCGTGGCTGCCACCATTTTTGTTGGGTTTTATTTATCTTCTATAACTGAAACTTTGTAGCCTTGAATGGAGGCCTGGGCTTACCAGGTGTGCAGAAAGCTTGGCTTCCTCCATTGCCTGGGAAACCCAAGCCTCCTGATGACTCTGTGGCTGCAGCCATCTTGGTTGGGGTTAATTTGCATACTCATTCCTGATTGGCTAGTGGGCATGATTTATGGGTACAGAAGAGTGGTAATTAATTTGCATATTAGTCTTTTATTAGATAGGATTGGCCAAAATAAGATTTCTATATAAGTGAATTTAGACTATAATTCAATTCTAAGATTTTAAAATAGTGGTATTAAAATAAAATGAAATAGCATGCTAGAAAGGGTTTATGCTCCTCCATGTGAAACAATGTAATTAATTTTTCAGAATAAATTACACAATTATTTAAATTTATAATGTTTAACAACACTAAGTATTGTTTAATTAATGTCTAAATAACACAGTTTAAATTCCATTGGTTTGGCCAATTCTGTTTTTCCATCTTTATTTCCTTTTCCCTTTTATGTATTCTAGCAAACCTACAATCAATTACATTTCATAATATTGAAACAATTTCCAATAAATTCCTGCCTGTGCTTATTTGCTCCCATTCTTCCCTTCACCAAAAATAATTTTCATTTTCCCCATTTCTGCCAGACAGGGTCTACCCAAATGTCATATTGTCCTCTGAAAATACATTGCATTTATGAATATTTATTGCAAACTATTTGAGTTCAAATTTTAGTAAATAGTAGATAAATGCTTACAATTTTATTTTAGAAAATATTAATATGAATTAAGAGCTTTATTTCCCCACAAAGATACTTAAGTTCCTGTCACTTACATCATTAGATCATTTTCTTCTCACTCTCAGCATTCCCTTCTGGTTTTCATTGACCCCAAAGTGATCTATCTCTTAGTCACCCCCTATATTTCCCAAGAGCCCCATATCTATATGTGTGCTTGGTTGTTGCAGAGTTTCAACCTAATGTGCCTCTGGAAACACTAACTTAATCAGTCTAAGTCTGAGTTCACCATTCTTCTCCCATTATGATATCTGCTGTTGGTGGTGCCATTATATTTTTAATAACCAAGCCCAAATCTTGGACATTATTTTAGTCTTCACTTTCTAACCTCCTTTTTCACAATACCACCAAAGCCTCTGCATTTTCCTTCTTGTCTAATGATCTCATATTTATTCTTTTTTTTTCATTATCACTATTACCACTGCTTAACTCAGAGCCAGAATATGTTATGTGACCACAGTAGCCTTTTACCTTCCTTCGTATCTTCCACTCTATAATAATCTAGTCTACAAATAGCTTTTAGTTCAACCTATTTTTAAGACACCAGTCTGTCATTTTAGAGACCAGCCTCAAACTATTAACTTTTTTATTGTCTTCAGAAAATATTTAACCTCTCGCTATTACACATGGCTCTTTATAATCTGACTTCTTACTTTTGCTAAATGCTTTCACAAAACTCACACATAACCAATAATTTTCTCAACATTTAAAATACAATTTGATGGAAATTAGACTACAACTTAAAAATCATGTTTCCATTCAGGGAATGAAATAAAGACCATCAATGTTGCTAATTAAGGATAATTCTTCATCTGTGTTTAACGTCACAAAGAAGAATAGTCAATAAGGTTGGAATTATTTCAACAACAATTAACAATCGTAACCATGATTTTCAGAGAAGTAGGTGATCCTCTCCACATCTTCAGTAGTGAGATAGACAAGTGACCTTTCTGGGCCCATAGAAACTAAGCCAATGACTGAAATCCCAATGGTTTCACACCTGACACCACTCGCATTTGAGCCTGGAAACCTTCCCAGCAGGCATAAGCTGTCAAGAGACCTGGTACTAGAGCAATCTCATTAATGATCTCATTTAAGTGCTGATTTTGCTCAGGATAGCTGGAAGAGTAAGCCAGCAGTGTAATGTGGGCCAGCGTTTACAATGCTGTTCCTTGGGGTTTCTTTCATTTCAATACACGCTTGCTGAAAAGATTTAAATCAAGTTATTGAATGAGGTCATTCCTCTCTTCTCAATGTATACACTCAGATTTATAATCCCAATCCCTATGATACTGAGATGTACAACCACATAACCAGAAGCCACTTTCAAATGATAAAGATACATGCCAAAAAGAATGTAGGAGAGATGGGTGTTGTTACAACCTTAAGATAATAAAGAAAATGTATTTACCCTTCTCCTATCTGCAAACAACGAAAACTAGGAAGGAATGGAAAACAGGGAAACCTATAACCAAAACTAAAATATCTATGTAGAGAAAACTGTCGAGAGTGTTGAATATATGGACCAGGGGATAGAGGTCAAAAGAAAGGGTCCCTAACTTAGAGAATCCATCCAAATCTCAGAGCAGAGTTACCCATTAGGTGATCTCATCTTCATCAGAAGCAAAGACCTGTTGTTTGAAACAAGACCTGAATAGAGAGGATGTTATGTGACCTACCCTGAACCATGTTGGATAGCGTGGCATATTTAGGGAGGCGAGGAGGTGTCTAGAAATTGCTGGATGAGTCAACTTTGCAAACCACAAGGCAAGGAAGACCCCAGCTGGTTGTGCGCAGCATTGCACTACTTATCTTGGTCAGCTGAAACGTATCAAAGCTAACTCCCTTCTTTATTCACTCAATGCATACTTATTTGCATGCGCATTATGTGCCAAGCATTCGTCTTTGGGGTGTCATGAATGAACGCAGCAGACAATATCTCTGCCTCTATGATCTCTCCGTCCCATGCCCCCTCAGCCTGACCAATCTCGCAGACACACATTATACTAGGTTTTCATGGAAGGCTTGGGTCTTCCCTGCAGGCATTCCTGTACATTATTATTTTTTAATATCTGTTCTAATAAGAATTCCTCTCATTTAAATACAAATAATGAAACAGGAATTAGACTGGACGCTTGTAAGCATTCTTTAAGGAAGAAATGCTAGTGAACAGAAAGAATAAAAACCAAAGCACATTTGAAAGAAAAGGTGTACTTTGTCAGGGAGCCAGACAGTTGGCTTAATGAAATACTCAGACTCAAACAATAATAAAAATGATCTTGATAAACAGAGTTCAAAGCAAAGGCTCATGTAGGACATTATAAAACAATATAAAGGGTTTTTTAACATAAGAAGGCAGAACTCAGGAAAGAAGTCCAAACAAAATATAAAACCATCATGGGGGGGGGTGGGATGAGGGCATGCGA
>JAAGEH010002531.1:69384186-69407485 GCA_011751065.1 Lasiurus cinereus
GGTGGGATGAGGGCATGCGACAGGGGATAGGGGAGGCTGGGGGAAGGTCAATGGGGAAAAAAGGAGATATATGTACTAATATATGTAATACTTAAAACAACAAAAATTGTTTAAAGTATTACATATATATATATACATATATATATATATATCCATCCGAAAACTTCTAGTCACATTGGATGTTGAAAAAGACCTGGCAGAGGAGAATAAGAAAGTCTGTGAAATACAAAGAAACACACAAATAAAATAGGTGCAAGATATGCTTACCTGTGTCCGTAGTGAATATAAAATAAATAAGAGCAAAAGATGTAATTCAAAGAAACTTATTTAAAATAAAGACGACTTGACTTCCCAAATTGAAAGATACTCCAATATCTCTCATACAATTAATGCACTGTTTTATCTATATGGAGTCATCTCTCATGATTTTATGAAATCTCCAAGGCACTTACAGGAAGGAACTGGGTAAAAAAAAAAGTGTGAAAACATTAAATGATAGAATTCCAAGGTTTGTAACCAAGTGTCAGAAATACAAGTTGGTTAAAAATAAGTCTTGTGACATGAATTTTTTCACTCTATTGCATATTTAATTATGTAGAGATTTTCTGTGGATCCCTAATGCCCCCTTACACCTCTTCCTTCTGTTTGTCATTTACACAGTTCGTAGTTTCTCAGCTCCTTGAGGCTGAAGGGACTCAAAGCTTGGGGTCCACTTTCCTACCTGCCAACAGCTCTAGTTAAAGGTTAGGAAGTAGAGACATTTAATATACTGAGCCAGATGTGACGAGGGAATCGCTTGTGAATTTCAATCCATTCTACTCTCCTATCTCATCATCTTGGCTAAGTAGAGTTAGCTGTGTTTATGTGATCAAGGGGAGATGCTGGTTGTGTGGTTGGTAAAATTGTTATAGAGAAAGGGATAGCTACTAATCGAATTTGAAATTTGTTATATACTCAGTACACTTACTAATTTCTGGAAGAATGGTATTCTTTACATATATTTTTTAAATGTACCAGTATTGCTACCTGTTCATATTATGCTGAAAACTACATAATTATGTTTCACAAAATGAAGAGTTGGGGGAAAAAATTGTTCATAGAAATTAAGATATAGAAAACTGAACTACCATTTATTCAAAATCCACTTAAATTTTATTTAGCTTCTCCTAGATACCAACCACTCTTCTAGGAGGTATGGATACAACCCTAGATTAGAGACAGAGTCTCTTTAGTCATAGGTCAGACATTCTGGTAGAAACAACATGTAGATAGATTGGATAGATATATAGATGCTAGATAGATGAGATAGATAGATAGATAGATAGATAAATTTAGGAATCATGTTAAATAGTTATTATTTTTGTATTTTAATCTATTACAGAACGTAGTATTTGATTTCCATTTATTTTCTATAGAGATTTCCAGTGAAATTTGTTTAATAGATTTTAATACCCCCCCAATTGAATTCCTTTGGCATTTTCTTATTTAAAACATGAAATTAGTCCTAGCCATTTGGCTCAGTAGATATAGCATCAGCCTGCAAACTGAAGGATCCCAGGTTCACTCATGGTCAAGAGCAGACGCTCTGGTTGTAGGCTCGATCCCTAGTGGGGGAGCGGGGAGTGTAGGAGGCAGCCAATCAATGATTCTCCTTCATCATTGATATTTCTATCTCTCTCTCCCTCTCCCTTCCTCTCTGAAATCAATAACAATATGTAAATTTAAAAATTCTAAAAACAATACCCCCCAAAAAACAGCCATGAAATTTCATATCTGGATCCATTTCGAGTTCTCTTTTCTATTTCACTTATTTGTCATTTATTATGCCAGTAATACAGTCTTGATAACTTCAGCTTCAAAATCAGTGTGAGGTCAAATAGTAGGAGGCCTTCAAATCTGTTATTTTTAAGAGTGATTGAGATATTTAGGCCTTTTACATTTACATATTAACTTTAAAATTAGCTTATTTATATCTTTTTTTTAAATCCCACTGCTCCTATGATTGAGAGTGCATTGACTCAATTAAAAATGACATTCCATATTCCCATCTGTGAACACAGCTTATTTAATTTTTTAAGTCTTTTTAAAATTTCCATAAGCAGTATTATATTACTTTTATTGTAGATGTTTTGTATATTGTTGTTAAATTTATTCCTAAAGCATTTTATGTTTTTGAAACTATTTCATTTGCAACAGATTACTTAATTTTGTATTCTATTGTTTGCTGTTAGTTTACAAAAAATTTTATTTTTATTTTTTGCATACTAGCTTTGTATTCTGCCACTTTATATCTTAACTTACTAGTGCTAATAATTATTTTACAGGTTCCTTAGAAATTTCTATATAAGCAATTGTGTCATATGCAAATAAAGTTTTATTTTCTTTATTTTTTCTCATTATAACATTTATTTCTTTTACTTATTGTAATAGCTAGAATCCAAATATAATATTGGTCGTAAGTAGTAAAAGGAAGTATTTACCTTGTTTATTATTTTAAGAGCAATTGTTAAATACTCCACTATTGTTAATCATGTTATATGTTGGGATTTTTTTATGCCCTTTGCTATATTCAGAAAGTTTAGTCTTTTCAGTAGTTCATGGAGAGTTTATTATTATGAATAGGTATGAGTGTTTTTTTAAATGCTTTTGTACATTTATGGAAATGATTTTATAATGTCTCCTCTTTATTTTCTTACCAAGTAAATCGCATTGACTTTCACATTTGATATCAAACTTGTATTTCTGTGGAAAACAATATTTACTTGATCATTATGTTACTAACTTTTTACACATTGCTGAATTCAATCTGCTAATGTTTTGCTGAGTAACTTTCAATCTGTCATCTACTTCCTCCCTTAAAAGCTTTGATCAGACATTTTGGAAAATCTTATGATTCAGCCCTTATCTATTTATGATGCAATGGACAGTTGGCTCTTTTTATCACTATCCAGCTATCTTTCCATTTTTTTATTTACATAAATAAATACCACCTTCTATGTGCCATGCACTGTTTTAGTTGCTGAGATACAAACAAACAAAATACTAAAAGTCAGGCTTTCTCTAGATAATTCGCACTGTAATTATGGTAGAAAGCAGCCAAACCAATCATCAAGAATTGGTGTAATAAGTCTTACATCTTAAATTATGCACCACATAATTTGTGAGCACAGAGGAAAAGGCACCTTTACAGAGGAGCTGGCTCTTGAGCCATCTGTAAGCATCCAGCTGCATGTGTGCACAGTACTGCATTTCAATGTGTCACTGTCCCTGTTAAGAATAGCTACATAGATTTTGAGTAAAGATTTTATGGTCCACTTTGGTGATGTTAAAAGATAGATGTGTTGTATTAAACTCTTGTTAAACACAATACACTTACCTAACTACAGCATTCTTTCAAAATATTTTATGTGTCTATAACCACATTGTGCAGTTAATTAATATGAAGTTATTCCAAACATTATTGTTTTCCTTCTTTAGGTTAGGATCTACTGACTGAATTAATATTCACCACAGGTATTAGGTAGAAGAGAACTCTAATCTGGTTATTGGGTGGCAGTATCTTGTACATTCGGTAATGCAGTGACTACCTCCAGAACTTAACCCATCCAATAGCTAGTAGAGATGTTTTCACCAAGCAGCAGACAGGATATCTCAGGCCCATAGATATTACTGTAACTTATCAAACACATGAGATGATGGACGAAAGAGTTTCTCTCGCAATTAATAAGAACACAAGCTTATTTTCGTATTGAGAAGCAACGAGAGATGGTGTCTACCTTCTCATGTGGATTTCAATTTATGTCTAACCAACTGCAGAAGTATATTGTAACTTCCATTGCTTGAAAAAGCTGATAAGTATCATGTTGAAAATGTGTGCCTGTCTGCAGGCAGTTATAAGCTAGGCAGTCATATAATGAGTCTGTCACCCAAAGTCATCTATCACCTGTCTCATCATTAAGATAGCTTAATTTCCATAATTGCTAAATTACATAATCACTTCTCAATGCATAATTATTCAGTGGAGTTAAGCATTGCCTAGGCAGTATCTGCATCATCAGCTTCAGGCATGTCAATGCCTCGAAGATGAAGCCAATGGCTGTGTCACACGCATCAGCATGTTTCTAGAAAGAATTAGTGAATTGAACATATATCATAGATTGCATGGCTTTCTATGAGCTCCAAATTGGTACATTTTGGTAATTTTCCACATCATGTCCCCTTCTTGTGATCATTAAAATCCACGAACATAATCATTCTATAAATCCCTGGAAAGCCACAGCTCTTGCCTTCATGAAAATGTATGTAAACTGATTTTTTGAAAGTTAAAAAGCAGTGATAAAACATGAAAACTATACATCTTTGAAATTTTAGGAATTACATAAACATGATTTTTAAAGTAGACTTGTGATAATATATGCTCAAAATATACACTGTGTCATAAATAAGTGATTTGCTTAAAAGTCATGTGGTCCATTTCCTTTTATCATGGGATCATCGAAGATCATAAAACTGAAATATGATATTAAGACATGGTAGTGTACAGCCATTACTTTGCAGGACATCCCTGGGTTATTACATTTCTAATGTAAACTGTCATGTCTTGCTAACTTTTGATGCTTTGTAAGAAAGAAAATAATTATTTTTCTCTTGATTTATTCTGTCTCTTTAATATACAACACTAACTCTGAATTTCCATGAGGCTTCTTCAAACATCCATTGATATAGTGGATGATGAGCTAGTTTTTAGACTAATCAATTTTTATATGGGTTTATACAAAATGATTGGGTTCTAGTGTTTTCCATTGGGTAAAATATTGAAACAAACTTCTATATAACAATTTGGTGGGGTTTGAGGGAGCTGGTTTAAAATAAAAACATCGGTTAAGAAATGCTGTAAAATTCATGTTCTTCCTCAGTAGTGTGTAAAATTCCTCACAGACCAGTAGATAACATCTGGGTGTATCAACCCTAATTAAGCAAAGACAGCAGGAAAAGACCTCTTCATTGTCACCCATTTGACACCTGCATAGTCCTCATTAAACGATACATACCAATGAGAAGCTTCCAGGACTACCAACCTACCTCTACCCTTCACTGTTAAACCTAAGACAAATCGGTAAAGTGAAAAACCAACTCTGTATTACAATTGAGACTCTCGATTGCCTTGCTTTAACTTTAAAAGTTAGCACTTGCCCTGGCCAGTGTGGCTCAGCTTCTTCCTGATTACTGAAGTGTCATGGGTTTGATTCCTGGTCAGGGGACATAACCAGTTTGCAGGTTTGATCCCTGGTCAGGAAAAGTACAGGAGGCAACTGATCAGTCTCTCTCTCTCTCTCTCTCTCTCTCTCTCTCTCTCTCTCTCTCTCTCTAAAGTCAATAAAAATGTGTCCTCTGGTAAGTACTAGAAAAAATTTTTTAAACTTATCACTAATGAATCTCAGAGAGAATGCAGCGGTGAGTGGCAGGTGGTTGGGAGAAGACTAACCAAATAACTTATATGCATATATGCGTAACCCATGGACATAGACAATAGTGTGGTGAAGGCCTGTGTGGGGGAGGGGAGCAGGCCAGAAGGAGTCAATGGGGAGAAAAGGGGTACATCTGTTTTACTTTCAACAATAAATATAAGTTTTCTAATTGAGCATTAATGCCATTTTCTAATTTTTAATGCACAAAATTCACCATAATAACTTGCATACTAATTCTATTATGTAACTGTTAAATTCAGTACATAACTTTTTATTCAAATGTACATGATGTATTTTAGGCTTTGAGTTTTAATAACACCAGAAATAAGGCCAATTATTTTTTCCTTTCCGAATGTGTTATCTTTCTTCAAGAAAAATAGTCCAAACAGGACCCACATGACTCTGTACTTGAGAAATATTTCCTGGGGGGAAAATGCTTCATCTACAAATAAGGTTTGGTAAACACTAAATTATTTTCTGTGTCTTGAATGGTCATGTCTCATACTCACACATTGCTGTCTCTGAGAATTGTGGCAGCAAAAAATCTTGTTTTCTTTCATGATAAAACCTTTTTGTGTCCAACTGAAGTATCTATTAGTATAAACTCTCATGTAGCCTATTCTGGAATAGTCTCTGATACTAGTTGAACTTAGTGTTTGCAAAGAAGAATCTTAGGTTGGAAAGCTAATAGCGCCACCTGAGACACCAAGGCCCAGGCCACTTGGAAGTTTGGCATGCCTGGGACCACATGCCAACATCTGGCGGCTGGAGAAGCAGTATGAAAAGTCTGAATCAAATCAGGCCGTGTCTGTCAACCCTTAACCCCTCTTCCCTTCCCCTAAAAAAATAAAAAGTTTGAAAATTCCTTTTAATCAAATGTAACGCTAAGTGTTTTTCTAAATAATCACAGGGCCATGTAGAATAGCAAGTCTCTTGGGACCACCAGAATGCTATCATTTCCATGCTCTGGTTGGGTTGAAAAATGGCAGAGATCTCTTCCGGGGCTACTTCATTTATTCTACAGAAGGAGCAATGACCTGTCTTTGTAATTCTTCACAGTTGCACTGTCCTTTGTCATGTCATCACAGTACTTCCTCTGATGGACCACACAACTAAAAATTAACATCCTCCATAATTTCATATATTATTGATTATTATTTCCACATATATTATTGAGTGTGATACACAGTTCTTAAGTTTTCCATTTAATCAGTTTTGATAAATTAATACACTCATGTTAACCACAGTTTTATTTTTTACATCTTTATTAATTTAAGAGAGAGATTGAAACATCCATGATGAGAGAGAATCATTGATCAGCTGCCTCCTGCATGCCCAGGGGGGATGGAGCCCACAACCAGCCCAGGCACATGCCCTGACTGGGAACGAAACCATGACCTCCTGGTTCATAGGTCAATGCTCAATCACTGAACCACACTGGCTGGGCAACACCACTGCTATTAAGATAAAAAATTATTCTGGGCTGTGACAGGGGTCCCCAAGACCAACCCCCCAAGCTTAATGGTTTTCTTGGAGGACCCCAGGACTCAGAATATAGTCATACTCACAACAGGAACTTATTACAGCAAAAAAATATTAAGCAAAATCAGCAAAGGGAAAAGGTGCATACAGCAATGTCTAGAGCAGTGGTTCTCAACCTGTGGGTCGTGACCCCTTTGGGGGTCAAAGACATTTTCACAGGGGTCGCCTAAGACCATCGGAAAACACGGGTATTTACATTATAATTCATAACAATAGCAAAATTACAGTTATGAAGTATGGTTGGGGGTCACCATAACATGAGGAAATGTATTAAAGGGTTGCGGCATTAGAAAGGTTGAGAACCACTGGTCTAGAGGAAACCAGGCAAGGCTTTCTAGAGTCCTCAGTCAGTGGAGTCTCACAGGGTGAGATTCCTTCTCCCAGCAGTAAGTTTGGAGGATACCTGTGGAATGCTGCCTGCCAGGAAACGCATGGCAAACTCATTGCCCATGGTTTGTATTAGAGTTGTTCCTGTGGACATGATCTTCCCAGCATGTACGAAATGATGAGGCTCTGAGAAAGAAAGTAGGTGTTCAGCCTAAATCAATTATTTGCATAAACAGTTTAGGCTAGTGAATCATTCTTATTAGAGAATTGTGAGAACCCTTCAGAAATACAAATTCTCACATGTCAGTCAACGGCCAACTTTGCAAACAGTACTTGCTAAAGTTCAGGTAAGATTCAAATAAATGAATGACTTTTCAATATTTTAGTACCTAAAAATTACTGGATTCCAATAAAATGCTTTGGCATTTTGTGGAAAGTAAATATGTTAAAATGCAACATTTCTACCCTGTCTGGTGTGGCGCAGTTGGTTGAGCATCTACCTTTGCACCTAGAGGTCACCTGTTTCACTGTCAATTAGGGCACATGCCCTGATTGCAACTCCATGCAGGAGGCAGCCTATCCATGTTTCACTCTCAGATCAATGTTTCTCTTTCTCTTTCCCTTCCTCTATCTCTAAACATCAATTTATATGTATATTTTTTTAAAAATCAATTTATATATATATATAAAAGTATATATATTTATGCTAATTAGACCTGACAGCCGAATGACCTTCCGGATGTCATTCTGGATGAAGTTGCTGTAGTGCCAGGACAGAGGTAGTTAGGGGTGATCAGGCAAGCAGCAAGCAGGCAAGTGGTTAGGGGTGATCAGGCAGGCAGTCAGAGTGGTTAGGGGCAACCAGGCAGTTAGGCAGGCAGGCGAGTGGTTAGGAGCCAATGGTCCCAAATTGTAAGAGGGTGCAGGCCGGGCTGAGGAGACTTCCACCTTCTGCATGAATTCCATGCACTAGGCCTCTAGTCCAATATAATTGGTTAGGTTATTCCCTTGCAGTGAGTGTTGGCTGATTTAAAAAAAAAATAGTTCATAAATGTGGCTCATGTGGCCTATATTTACCATCCCTGCAAAGTTTCCATGTGTAAGCTTTTGCTGCTTCCATTTTTTTTAAGAATAATCCTACATTTTTGTGCTTTACATTTGATCTTTACATTTCACAAAAGAATGCAATGACTCACAGAAAGTTCTACTAAGATCACTAGTTAGCTACGGAGTCAGGATTTGGGACCAGGTGGTCTGCATCTAGAGGCCTCTCACTGAAAGCCCACAGGATACCAATAAGGAAAATTCACTGTGAACTTGGATGAAGATATTCTAGTATATTAATCTGTGAATGCTATTTGATAGTTGACCCTCTGAGGCTAAAGCTGAAGGCAAATATATATGAAATCCAGGCATTAAGGATACTTTGGGGGCGGTTCATCAGAAAGCCTCTCAAGGAAGGTTAGCCTGCCAAGTTGTCAGAGAAGTTGGAGGAGAAAACTGAAGAATCAGAAGACCGCATCTCTGATCCTATTGTTCATGAAGGCAGTAGGCTTTCTTCTACAAAGCAGAAGAAAGTCTGGTGCATAGAATCAATTGGTTTGACTCCACATCTCCAGGATCCTCACTCCCCAGAGAAGCAATTAGTGAGCAGCAGAGAAGTCCAATTGCGTGGGTCAGAGGGGGCCAGGTGTCCCTGAGCTCGCCTACTGCAAACCAGCTGTAGGATACATCCTAAAATGACACACATATGTAGTCTAGAAGAATCATTTTCATCATAGCTACTATTATAAAGTATTTGACATTGAGCAACATAACACAGTTATTCTTACATCTAATTAATAATGATGAAGAAACCAAGGCTTATTCACTTGCCAAGTTTATAAATTCCAGAAACAGAGCTCAAACTAGGTGCTTTGAACTTCAGATGAAATGTTTTTCCCCTTTATCAAATTGCTCCTTGTTTGATAAATTCTAGAAACACGCACAGCAAATCCTTAATGTAGAATTAATTCATTATTGAGATGTCTAGGCTGCCACATTTCATTAACTTCTGGGTGAGCAGGAAAGAGGGGTAAAATCTTAGAATGCTGATACTTTTAATTTTTAATGTAGCTGGTGCTTTTCAGGGCTTTAAATTGATTCCCCACAAGATGCAATATCTTGATGTCAAGGGTAAACAACTTAGGTAATCCAAAAATCTAAAGCAGGAATTCTTTTTTCATGATATCTACTTTAGTTTTTCTTTTTTTTAAAAAAATATATTTTATTGATTTTTTTACAGAGAGGAAGGGAGAGGGATAAAGAGTTAGAAACATCAATGAGAGAGAAACATCAATCACCTGCCTCCTGCACGCCCTCCGCTGGGGATACGCCCGCAACCAAGGTACATGCCCTGGACTGGAATCGAACCTGAGACCTTTTAGTCCGCAGGCTGATGTTCTATCCACTGAACCAAACCGGTTTCAGCTGCTTTAGTTTTTCATTTCCTAGGAAATTTAATATAACTCTAGTACTTTCTCTGTCATTATACATATGTACATATTTGTAGTTAATCAAATGTATTAAATTGAATATGTATATTTTAGACAGGAGCTTCAGTATACTGTGACACCTACTATGTCCCCAGCCCGACTCACCAAATCTGTTACATCCCAGTCTTCAGCATCTAGTCCAAGGGAACTGGTTTGATCATTCCCTTGCAGTGAGTGGCTGATAACAGTCCCCTTCTCTAAGGGGTTTTCTGTCACTCACCTCAGAAGCTGCACACTCATCACATGTAGAGCTTGGCCAATTGTCAGAAACCAAACATTGTTCTTACTAAATGGATGTAAACAGGAGGCCAGAGGCTGGTCAACCTTAACTGCTCTGAAAGGTCAGAGCTAATCACTCACTGTTTAGATGAAAACATTGTTGGCTGAAGCAGCCTCTACCTGTTTGTTTCATGTTAATTTCTGTTTTGTTATTTCCTGCTTAAAGGCTAGGGGTGTGTCCCAAAGCCTTAATAAAAGGGAAAAAAAGACCAGAGTAAGTGGCAATCCTTTCCACTAGAGGAAGGCTCCTGCCTGGCCCCCCAATATCGCCAAATTAATGTTTTCTAGTCTCTCATTTCGTTTGCGTGCAGCCTCCTTCAGAACCCAAACCCTGAACCGGGAACCCTGAACCATGCGGGATGTGAAAAGAGGTTCCCACAGCCAATGATGACTGACACGCAGTACACATATATGCTCACCTTGCATGAACCAAATTAGGATAAGGAGCACTTCAGCCAGGTTCAGAGCTCCGTGGTTAGAGTGAAGCCAGTCTCCAGCTGAGACCACATTCTTGTCTAGCTCCTCTCTGCTAAACTGCTGTGCTGTCCCCATCCCCCCTCTGAGAGCACTCACTCCTTCAGTACATCACTTAGAACAGAACCAGCATCTCAAGCTCTGCTTCTAAGAAAGCTGGACTAGGACAGCGTTCAGTAAAAATCGTGTGAGTGAATGACTATGGAGGAATTGCCAGCGAGTCCTGTTCATGAAGGCAGTAGGCTTGCTTCTACAAAGCAGAAGAAAGTCTGGTGCATCGAATAAATTGGTTTGACTCAACCTTTCTGAAAGTCTCAAAAGGCAACACTGTCTTTGAAAAAGGAGAAAGGTATAGAAAGGAGAGGGGGAAAAAACATCTTTTCTTTTTAAAATTCTTGATAAACATTACATGTATCCTATCTTTACCCAATCCTCTTGGATCTTGAGACCATTATGCTTGGTGAAATAAATCAGCCAGAAAAAGCTAAGAATCCTATGATTTCACTCAGATGTGGGATATGAAACTCATGGACACAAACAACGATGGTTGCCAGAGTGAAGGAGATGAGGGAGAAGAGGGTCCTAATATAAAGTGACAGGAGAAGAGTTGACTTTGGGCGATGGGCACCTGGTGTAATATGCCGATCTTGTAACATCGAAACCACCCCTGAAACCAATATGTTCATGTTGACCAATGTCACCCCAATCAATGCAACAATTTTTAAAAGCATTAATCAATCTAATCATCCCACAAAAATGCATAAAAAATTATTACAACAGATGAAGATGGCTAATGGTTGAAAGGCCCTATAAAATACCCACACACCCATTCCTGGAGTTTGTGAGAATGCTACATTGGAGAGCAAGGGCAATAGCAGGTGCAGATAGCATTAGGTTTGCTAATCAGCTGAGCATAAAATAACGAGATTATCCTGGATTTCCCAGGTAGGCTGAAGGTAATCACCAAGATCCTTCAAGTGCAGGAGGAGAGTGGAAAGGGGTTTGAAATCAGAAAAAGATTTCCCCTGCCTTTACAGATGAAGGATGAGGCAGGTGCCCTAAAATTCAGGGGCGATGCAAAGAAGCTTGAAAACAAAAGAGCGAATTCCCTCTTGGAGCCTCCAGAAGGAACACAGACTGCTGACACTTTGATTTTAGCCCAACAAGACCCCTGCAGAACCTCCGACCTCCAGAAATGTGAAATATCAAATGTGTACGGTTTTAAACTACTTTTGAAATAATTCGTTCCGCTGAAATATATGTGAAACAAATATAGGCAGTAAATAAGCTGGCTTAGTTTTGTTGAATGTTTTTGACATATTTTTATTGATTTTTCTGGAGAGAGAGGAAGGGAAAGGCAGAGAGAGAGAGAGAAACATAGGCTGCCTCCTGCACACCCCTCCGGCAGATGGAATCTGAAACCCAGGCATGTGCTCTGGGCAGGAATCAAGCCATCAACCTTTCATGCATGGGATGAAGCCTAACCAGCCAGCACTTATTTTTGTTGAATTTAATGTTCACCAAATATATTGTAAAAATTATATTTTTTCTTAAATACCTATTAGCATTACTTTTAAAATACAGGTTTAATAAATCTAAACATTATCATTATTATACCTAAATTAAACCTGACTGTCCAAATTTCAGAAAAGTTACTTTTTACAAGGCAATCTTTTTATTTCTGTAAATTGTCCACAATTATATCACAAGAAAGGGTAACATTATGATTAAATATTTAAAGGTACATAGAGAAAATCTTGGTTTCCTATAAATAATGAAAATGTGTTTATCGTTTTATGTCCTCTAAATAAATGAGAAGTTTCAGAGTAGCCAATTAGAGCACTTTTATACTTGCCCAATTTTTTTAAAAAACTTAAAGTGAAACTGTATTTTTATCCCATTGATCATTCTTTTAATCAAATTTTCTTGGTGAAATAGCAAAATAATAACTTGAATGAAATTTATACTTTAGAAAACTGGAAACATAAC
The DNA here is from genome assembly GCA_011751065.1 of Lasiurus cinereus. NCBI lineage: Eukaryota > Metazoa > Chordata > Mammalia > Chiroptera > Vespertilionidae > Lasiurus > Lasiurus cinereus. Next base: position 69,396,800 of record JAAGEH010002531.1, read on the forward strand.
TTCCATTTTCATGAAAAAAAATGCTCTAAGATCAAAATTGTTGGTGTTATTTAATGGATGTTCTTGCAAAAGACTGAGATGTAGCCGGTCATGTAATTTGTCACTTTCTTGCTCAAAACTAAGTCACATCTTAAACTTTTTACACCCTTTCCCACCAAAACAACATGTGAAGTTAGAATACCCTTGCAGTCGCTCTGTATTGCTAACAGCTTTATTATTGTTTTAACGTGAGTTCTTATTTTTCAACTAAGAAAGTCATTTTTAGTATAAAATAGCTAACATTATTGTTAAAAAAAATTATTTAATACCTGTATTTATTACCAAAAAATAAATCAGATTCCATTTCAGCATATAAAAATTTTAATATGTAAGGACATTTTAATATTATAAATGGAGACATAAAATTAGATGTGTTTTGCCCTAGCCAGTTTGGTTCAGTGGATAGAGCATCAGCTTGCAAACTGAAAGCAGGTTCAATTCTGGTCAAGAGCACATGCTCAGGTTGTGGGCTCGATTTCCAGTAGGGGACTTCCAAAAGGCAGCCAATCATTGATTCTCTCTTATCATGGATGTTTTTATCGCTCTCTCTCTCTCTTCTTGCCTCTCTGAAATGAATAAAAATACATTTAAAACATAAATTTGAAGTATTTCAAATATATTCCTTCTCTCTGTGTGAAAATATGATGAGCTGGAACAATAATTCCATTTTCTATGGTTTGAATAAAAAACATTTTGTAGGAGTAACCGATGAAAATGAGGTGTCTAAACCAATAAAATCCTAATATATAAAAACCCTGGGTCAAAACCTCTGGTAATGACTGAGGCTCAACCAACCGGAAGTCAGTCTTGCAGTCAGCACTGGGCATAGTGCCTGAACACTGACTGCTGAGGGGGCTGAGAATCAGGGCCAGAGAGAGACCTGAAGAGAGAAGCAGAAATGATCTCTTGCCTCTTTGGCAGCTTTTAATCAGCACATACCTCTCTCTTTCTCTCCCCTTCTGGCCAACAGCCACACCTCCATTTATCTCCGGGCCTCCAGCGGGGCTGCTGATCAGTCCTACATTTCTGATCAGGCCCTCTTGATAGGCCCAGAGATGCTGACTTGCATAGAAACTGACCAATCAGAACCAAATCTGGGTCAACTGTGAGGAGGCAATGGCTGCATAGGAGGTGGACCTTTTGACACTGACTGGCATAGAAACCAGAATCAAATTGGCTGGCAGAGGAGGGCAGTTGGGGGTGAGATCAGGCCTGCAGAGAAAGGACATTATGAGTGAGATCAGGTCAGCAGAGGAGGCAGTTGGGGACAAGATCCAGGCTGACAGGGGTGGGCCATTGGGGGCCAGATCAGGCTGGCAGGGGAGGGCAGTTGGAGGCAACCAGACCAGCAGGGGAGGGCAGTTAGGGGCAATCAGGCAGGCAGGTAGAGGCAGTTAGGGGGTGATCGGGCAGGCAGGCAGGTGAGCGGTTAAGAGCCAGTAGCCCTAGATTGCGAGAGGGATGTCCGACTGCTGGTTTAGGCCCAGGAATTGGGCTAACCCGGCAGTCAGACATCCCCCAAGGGGTCCCTGATTGGAGAGGATGCAGGCTGGGCTAAGGGAACTCCCCCTCCGTGCACAAGTTTCATTCATCAGTTTATTTAATAATAATGAAGTTGTAAATATTTGTATTTTTCTAAGTGACAGTTGTGTTTTCTTTTTTTTTAATATATTTTATTGATTTTTACAGAGAGAAAGGAAGAGGGAGAGAGAATTGGAAACATTGATGAGAGAAAAACTTCAATCAGTTGCCTCCCACATACGTCCTACTGGGGATGTGCCTGCAACCAATGTACGTGTCCTCAACCGGAATCGAACCTGGGACCCTTCAGTCCACAGGCCGATGCTCTATCCACTGAGCCAAACCGGTTAGGGCATGTGTTTTCTTATTACTTTTATAATTAGTGACTACTTGGTTAGACATCGTTTAAGTTGGTAATGTTACTTATAAATATTTATATAACTTTTGTTTCCAAAAACCTTTTTTGAAAAGACATTGTAAAGCAGAGGGAATATTCAAATCACACCAAAAGAAAATGAGATTCCAACCACAAAGTGGAAAGTACAAAACTTTATAATTGAGAGATTCCCAAAGAAAATGTGAAAGTATGTTTTCTCTGCAAGTTTCTGAACTTTGCAATTGTATTCCTGCTGAGCAGAAGGTAAATTGACCTAAATTTTATATGCTCTCCAAATTTGTGTAGTAGAGAAAGGCTTCAGGAAATAAAGTAAGAGAATTATCATTTAGTTTCTTGAGGGAACATGCCTTCGATTGCTGTATTTTATTTATTAATATTGATTTCTCTAACAACTTCACAAAGACACATACTTATTCTCCGCTTCAAAATAAATTATTCTTCTTCGGAGGAGGGGAATGTTATTTTAAGTTTTCCAGGTGAAATGGTATCAACAAAATATTGAGCTCATAGTTTGTGAAATCTACATTATTAGGCCGTGGAGAAAGGAAAGAGTAATTTCCTATCAGGAAGCATGTACCCCGGCTGGCATGGCTCAGTGGTTGAGCATCATCGAACTATGAACCAGGAGGTCACAGTTCAATTCCCGGTAAGGGCACAAGCCCGGGTTGCAGGCTCAGTCCCCCAGTGTGGGACATGCAGGAGGCAGCTAATAAATGATTTTCTCTTATCAATGATGTTTATATCTGTCTTTTTCTTTCATTCTCTCTCTCCCTCTCTCTCTGACATCAATATATATATATATTTTTTTTTTAAAGAAACATGTAAATTAAGACAATATGAAGAGTGAGGGTAAGAAATAGCATAGGTACCACTGTCCAGAGATAGAACCTGCTGGGATTTCCCCAGCAGATGCCTGTGCAGTTGTAGGGGGAGTGTTGGCAAACCACAAACTCCTGCACCCATTTTTATATCTACTCCAGCTTTCTACAAGTCCCTGGGGCTCTTTTTATCAGGCTTCACATACTCAAACTACTTTCTTCCAAAAATCCCACATGTGGAGTCTATCTCTATATATTTTTTTATTGATTTCAGAGAGAGAGGGAGAGGGAAAGGAAAAGATAGATAGAAATATCAGTGATGAGAGAAAATCATTTATTGGCTGCCTCCTGTATGTCCCACACTGGGATCCGAGCCTGCCACCCAGGCATGTGCCCTGACCGGGAATTGACCTGTGACCTCCTGGTTCATAGGTCGATGATGCTCAACCACTGAGCCACGCCAGCCGGGCTACCTGCTTCCTGATAGGAAATTACTCTGCTTTCTCTATTGCCTAATAGGATAGATTTCATAAACTATCAGCTTAATATTTTGTTGACACCATTTCATCTGTGATACCTCTGCCTCAGAGCAATGTGGAAAATTAAATCATGGGTGGGGGGAGAGGGAAAGGAAGAGAATAAAGAAGTTACCCCTTTCCCGGCACCTCCATTCTGCTGTAACCATAGCCAAGGAATCTTCCTTCCAGGAGACCGCCTGTCTGGCTGAAAGTGGCAATGAGACATAAAGTGCCATCGAGGTGGCTGGCCATTCCCCGTGAGTCCGCACCAACTCACAGGCCTCTCAGCCACCAGGCCAGTTCCCTGGGCTTTGCTGGCTGAGGAGAGAGTGTCCTGCCGACTGATATAATCAGCCTGTGACTGGCCAAAGCTTCCACATGCTGGGACTAGAAAGGTGGCAGCAATTTACCAAGAAAATCCAGAAGAAGCAAAGAGAAGGGATGGAAAAGCAAAGGAAAGGCTGGCAATGTGAAGGGAAGACATAACCCTGGAGTCTTCTGGGTGCAGACTCAGTGCCAAAGGTGGAGGTCCAGGAATTGAAATCCAGATTCAGCAGGCCCGGTGCAGGGAGCCTCACGAGTGAACATTCACCATAGCAGCTAACAACTGCCTTCTATCAGGAGAAAGATACCTGTATGTGCTTGCAAGGGACACATAAGCCACCTCCTTCACGTTTCTCTAAGTACATACAATGACATGTTAGGTTCTTGGTTCTTAGAAATCTTTTAATTTTTTAAAAATATATTTTATTGATTTTTTTTACAGAGAGGAAGGGAGAGGGATAGAGAGTTAGAAACACCGATGAGAGAGAGACATGGATCAGCCACCTCCTGCACGCCCCCTACTGAGGATATGCCTGCAACCAGGATACATGCCCTTGACTGGAATCGAACCTGGGACCTTTCAGTCCAAGGCCGACGCTCGATCCACTGAGCCAAACCGGTTTCGGCGAAATCTTTTAATTTTTTAAAGAATTGACGAAGTTTACATTTGATATAAGGTTAGTAATTTAAAAAAAAATCTCAAGTCCTGGCTGGGTGGTTGGAGTATCATCCTGTACAGTCAAAGGTTGATGTTCCATTCCCAGTCAGGGCACATAACTAGGTTTCGGGTTAGATCCCTCGCTGAGGTACATGCAAGAGGCAACAGATAGATGTTTCTCTATCACACCCATGTTTCTCTCTGTGTGTCCCCTTTCTCTTTTTAAATAAATAAGTATATCTTTGGGTGATGATTAAAAAAATCAAATTGAAGATCATTACTATTTGAATAATTAATGATTTCATATGAGGTCTTTATACAGTGTCAACCTTAAAATTTGTTCCCTACTATGTATCTAAGTCCATCTTGAACATTACTTCAGTTTAATTGTACTTTATAATGTTATGGGGAAGTTTTTATTTAAGTATTAATAGTGCATAAGTAGTCGGTACTTCCAGATTTTCCATTTGGCCATAATAATGTCAGTCATAATGGGAGTCAGTGAAACATCATTGTTGAGAATTTCAAAATCCTGAGATGCACTGAACAGACGCTTGACAGAGGAGGAACACAGCAATAAAAATTTAGATTCTTGAAAGCTATAATACAGCTTTCCTTAATTAGAAGCATAAATGTTGTCATTAAAACCCTGGGATCCATTCTTCATAATTTATATCCAGTTAATAATGCAACAAACTGTTATTTATTCTAGATAGACATATGTGCCACAAAGAAGGGCCCACTAAGCCAATTTATGCTACATTCTCACTCCTGGGAAGGAAGTGTACTGTACCAGTAATGATAATGATATTATTATTACAGATAATGTATGTCATTTGCTAGTTGCTAGTCTAAGTACTTGATATATGAGTTCACAATGATACTGTGAAGTGGGCCATATTAGTATCCCTGTGTTCAGATGAGAAATTGAAATTGGAGAAGTTTAATTTGCTTGTCTGAAGTCACATAGTTATTATGCTTGCCAGGATTGGATTCCAGAGTGTCTGGCTTTTAAGTCCAAGCGACTACCAATGGTTCTCAACCTTTCTAATGCTGTGACCTTTAATACAGTTCCTCAGGTTGTGGTGACTCCCAACCATAAAATTCTTTTCGTTGCTACTCCATAATTGTAATTTTGCTGCTGTTCATGAATCATAATGTAAATATCTGTGTTTTCCAGTGGTCTTAGGCTCTACAGCAGCGGTTCTCAACCTGTGGGTCGCCTAAGACCATCAGAAAACCCAGATATTTACATTACAATCTATAACAGTAGCAAAATTACAGTTATGAGGTAGCAACGAAAATAATTTTATGGTTGGGGGTCACCACAACGTGAGGAACTGTATTAAGGGGTCACGGCATTAGAAAAATTGAGAACCACTGTGATGTGCCATTGTGCCTACCCTATTTATTTTTCTATTAAAAAAAAGTTAATTAATTCTGCCGTCCTTTATTCATCTAACAAATTAAAATACAAATTACAATTTTAGAAGAGATTATTTTGATGGTATCTCCCAATAATAATGATATTTTCTTTCTGAGAAGAATTGATATAATTAAGAGTTTTGGATAATAATCATCCACATAAATATAATTTAAATTTAGAAAGCTAAATCTCATAGATTACAAGTTCATTCATGAGATTTCTTGTTAACACTGAATCAGTATTCCTTTTCTCATCTAAATCAGCATATTATAATGGCAGTTGTACATATTCATTTTTCAGGAATATTACTGAATATTTTTGTGTGTGCTAAGATAATTTCTAGGGATATCCAGCTGGATCAGACAATGAATCTTTAAATCTATGGATGGAGAGTAAAAGACGTACTGAGAGTTTAGAGGAAAAGATAAATACATCAATGCATTGCCATTCATAAATCACTTGCCATAAAAATTAGACAAACATATTTGAGGTAAGTTTTACTTTCATTTCTCAACAGAAAGCCACTCGATGAGAATTCAAAATGCAGGAGTTTAAACCAACATCTCATTGTCCTCCAAAGGGGGATACTTTCACATCCCCTGACCAGACAATACACTGTAATTCTTTCAAAAGGTGCTCCTCATTCTAGGTATTTATAATGATCCTTGTTAAAATTCCAGAATCTTGGCCATGCCCTAAGGTACTCCTTTGCTCTTAGGTGGAGGATATCTGTGTAGTATCCTCAGTTTTCACAAGAAGGTATCAATTCTACCTTAGTTCAACTAGTTTTTAAAAAATGTGTTATATTCCTATCAAGTACCATATAACATCGTTTTAGGGAATATGATATAGAACTGACTGCCATTCTGAATCTTCTGAAAGTTTGGTTGAGACAAACATATATTAATATGATATGTGAGATTAATAAAAGCATGCACTTCATTAGATTTTACATCACTAAAATAATACAGAAAAATATCTTGTGTAAGTGTTATATGCCACCTTTCAATGTTCTCCCATAAAAGGCTGACCATAATTTCTCCCAGTTTGGTCCAAATCATTTTTTTAAACTTATTGATGCAACTATTTCTATTTTTCAATAGATATTCAAAATTACTTATAAGTTATGTTTATGAACACACTGGTACTAGTATTGAACACTTGTCTTTTGGATTGAAAGGCAATTAACATAATCAGGTATGATTAATTTCTGAAACTTCTGCCCTACATTGACACAGAATAAGGAGAAAAAGAAGAAATATATTCCACAGGCCTTCACTGATATCTTACAGAAAGAATATCTCAAAGCAACCAATATTCGATCACCATCTGATCATAAATAGAACTGGAGTTCTGCACAAAATAAAGTTATAAACAAGAGATATTCTCTTTCTGCCTCCTGAGCACCAGCTCAAATAAATAATTCTTGAAATTAATGCCAAACTGGCTTTAATTTAATCATCACATTGGTAGTTTATAATACAAGGCACCAGCTATTTTTCATATGTTTAAGCCCCAAAGGGATCTAAGGATCTCACAGTCAAACCAAAGAATCTATTTGTTCAAAATGAGAATATAAAGAAGTAAAAATGCCTGTACAAAGATGCCAAAGATTCTCATATTTGATGATAATATTTTCTAGCCCCTTCAACTTAAAAAATATCAGGGTAGTTAAATTTGAATTAAGTTTTTCATATATTCTCTACCAAGCTACTCTTAAGTAATTAGAAATCCATTAATGACATCTTATTTTTCTTTACCCAGTAGAGGGCAGTGCTACATACAGAAACCTGTGTATATTAACTAAGTTTTCCAGACTTTGTGGGAGAATGACCCCATTAACTCTTGTGCCCAGAATAACTTAACTTTATTTCATGAAATAGAATCAAATCCAGAGGAATTAAGAGGTAATAATGACATGAATAATTAAAATTTGCACATAGCTAAGCAATAACAATCCTGGCCAGGAATGATAACACTAATCTTATTGTTTAATGTGAGTTGTAGAGGTGTTTTCAAATAATGGGTTAAATAGATATGAACATGAGAGCCATAAGTTGAACTGTTTTTTTCAAAATTAATATTCAAGAGTACTAGGAAATATATAAATTATCTTCGTTTTCCTCCTGCTTATTGGAATTAAGACGAAAAAAGTCCTTGAAGACTAATGTTCTGAATGACATCATATTTTGGCGTGATGTAAATTCTAGCTGTTGAAGCTTTTACTGCATTTGGATTCCCACATGAGTGACTCATTCTTTCAAATGGAAAATCCCAAATTTGTTGATGTCATCAAAAGATATATAGTGAAATCCCAAATTTTATTTCACTTTATGTCTTTTGATGACATCAACATTTGAAATTGAAGGCATATTTCTTAACAAACTTCCTTCTCAAAGATATGGAAACAAAAACAAAAATATCATTTTGAGCCTTTGAGCATCTTATTTGAAAATCCAGGAGCTGCAATATGTGTGTATGACCCTCAAGGGAAAATAAAATCTAGCCTTTTCTACTAACTATAGTTTCACTTATTTTTACTCAATATAAATGGCAAACCTATTCCTAAAAATTGCTACCGAGTTGTCAATCACACAGCTTTTATACATCTTGAGTGTAATGTTTACCTTCAAACATTTCCACAATATTTCTTTACTGAAATCATCTTTTTAAAATATATATTTGTATTGATTTCAGAAAAGAAAGGGAGAGGGAGAAAGAGATAGACACATCAATGATGAGAGAGAATCATTGATTGACTGCCTCCTGCATGCCCCCTACTAGGGATCAAGCCTTGAATCTGGGCATGTGACCTTGATGGGAATCGAACCCAGGTCCCTTCAGTCTGCAGGCCGACTATTTACTGAGCCAAAGCAGCTAGGGCTGAAATTATTCTTTAAAACTTTATTTTATTTTTTTATTTGTAAACTTTATTATGGGTGTTTCATCTCCAGACTTACCTCTTTCCAGACTACGTGTACGAAGAAGAAATGTTATCTTCTTTATTCTGTGACGTGCTTAGAAATATTTGATGAGGAGGATGTTGATGACCATAACCCTCCATGGGATTTCTTCTGTACTCCATTATTTAATCTCAGCTACAAGGAGTGTCTGAAGAAAAGATTTAATAAACAGGAGTGTGAGTGAGACATTCCCAGCTAATTTATGTTGCAGCACCTAAGTCAACACGGCTGTATGCTGCCTCTCCTATTAAATTGCTCTGCGGGGAGGAGAAGAAATTGGTAATTTGACAGAAAATTACTATTCAAAAGAGTTACATTTTTTAAAAAAGACACCATCTACCAAAATCTCCAGGAACCCACTACGAGTTGTTTTATGTTTAATCACTTGACCTGAAAAATATGAACCCAAATTATTCTGCTATCATAAAAAATTCATTGGCATAACTATTAAATGAGGAGAAAAGAAGCTAACGTGAAGGAGGCAAACTGTCTTATGACACCGTGAAATGCTCCTGGTTTAGTTCTAAGCTCTGCCACTTAGCTGAGTTAACCTCACTTCTCCCATCATTTAATTGGTGGCAGCAGTACTTGCCTTTGGAAGATTGATTCTTGCATTGCAGGCAAAGGGAGACAGAGCACCTATCTTACTGGCCAGGCTGTGTTTGTTGCTTCCTAAATACTGATGATCTTATTAGCTCTGCAAATCACTTTTTATTTGATGTTGGGCAAATTAATGACTTCACTGAATCTCTTCTGCAACCCTCAAATTGGAATTATACTTCCCACCTATCTTACCAAGGAGTTTTGTTAATTTGAAAAGAGATAATAAATGAGTAAGTGTGAAATCATTTTGCAAGTGATAAAGTGCTGTGTAAATATTAGGATATATAATTAATTGAGAATATATAGAGGAATTAAACTGGCATAAGAAAAGCTCTTCTGCCTATTCCATCATCTGGGGAAATTGTTTAGAAAGATTATTTTCAATGAGAAATGTACATTGGCTCATAGAGAGCAGATTATTATTTACAGCACTGTCATAATTTTTGTTTGTTTGTGGAAATCATGTTTACATGTTTCAGACTTTAGCCTGAATACTGATGGATTGGCTTAGGGGATTGGAACTAACCATGTTGATGATGTGCCTCAAGTACAAGACTTCCAAGATACATTCGCAATTACTCTTTTAAAATAAATCTTATTCTACAAATAGGCAAGTTCCATATTTTTACTCCATAAAAGTTTGTTGCTAACATTTTACTGATGAGAAAACCCTGGTCAAGATTACAAGAATTTTATATTCAGAATTACTGTTTATATCTATTACTTGGGAGTTCCTTAAGGAACTAAGGTCATGGATGCCTTAAATCTATAGTCTTAGTCTCTTAAGTAAGCCATGCAAATGAGAAAAATCCAATCTTAGGTCACGCTGAGGAGGGCCATTACAGGACAAGCATCATCAAGAGCTAAGACCTTCTGAGGACCATCGTAGAGGGAGGTGTCGGAGAGTATTTCAGCACCTCTTCCCGCAGACAACTATGGCTTCCTTGCGCCCTCCAAATGCCCATTCACTCTGTCTTACTCAGAGGACAGAAAAGGAATATGTCTATGTTTAAGCAAGCATTACTAGTAGTTGTGGGACTATTGGTAAGACCTAATGCATCTGTCCACTGGTTTATCTATGATTCCTCAACCTCCTAACACAAACACTGATCAAACTAACATTTAGATTAGATAGATAGATAGATAGATAGATAGATAGATAGATAGATAGATAATTTGAAATTTGTGGAATTGTCAAGCCAAAGGCTTTATTTTTATCTTATAAGTGGTAACAGTCCATATTCATAAGAACAAATGGGGTATGAGAGAGGTGCATTGTCCACTCGGATTAGAAAATACCCTAGGCAATGGTAACTTTATTTTTTAAAATAAATTTTATTGATTTTTTACAGAGAGAAAGGGAGAGGGATAGAGAGTTAGAAACAGAGATGAGAGAGAGACATCAATCAGCTGCCTCTT